>OX359280.1:2150000-2750000 GCA_947179155.2 Hedera helix | reverse complement strand
ATAAAGTATTTTCCAAGTTGACCAATTATTGGGCTTTATTTAAAATACCAATTTGGCTTCTATTAAATTGTTTGGGTTACTAATTTGTCAAATTTTATTATTCTCCTCTTGGGCTACTAATTAACCCATGTTGGGCTAATTTAATAATTTTCACATTAATTATTCAATCCATGATTAAATAAATAATTAGATTGAATAAATAATTAAATATTCTAACTCATTAGTATTAAATTACTAAATGGACTAATAACTATTATTATTAATATTTCACCTTATTTACATTAATTAATAATCATATTAATTAATTTATTATATTTAATTAACTCGTTATATTCAATTTAATTGAATATTTAATTAATAGGAAACTTATCAATTATTTTGATATTAAAACTTTAGGGTTTGTTCACTAATTTAATAACATATTAATGACCCCCTTCAATTAATTCTAGTAATTAATCACATAATTATTTAATCACGTAATTAATTAATCACATAAAAAGATTCAAATAATCTTTGGAAACTAACTCGTTAAAATTTAAATTAATAATTTAATTAATAATGACGTAGAAATTCTAGGACATTACAACCCTTGGCTGAAAATATTGCTAAAAGTGTCATGTATTGTTGGTTTTTCTCCGAGAAGCTAAGGCCTAGAAGGTCATCATGATCATCTCTTGTGGGAGTTAGCCAATATATAGTACCCACATCCTCTAAGGTGGGAATGAACTCGCCCACGAGGAAATGAAGGTGGATGTAAAAAGACACCACCGAGAGAGCATAATATTCAATATATTTATATCTTTCAAAATTCTCATATCTTTACATAAGATCAGATTACCTATGATCCTAAACTTGCTCAACAATAGTTTGAGTGTGTTATCCTCTAAAAGTGTTAGGGTGATTCCATTCCAGCAAGGGTGAACCCGAAACATACTTGATGTAGAAAAATGGTACTTATGCCTCTGGATATAGGCACAATCCCATTCATTGGTTGGCTACTTTATGTACGAAAAGAGAAACGCTCCTATTTCAATTTGAAATCGAGGTATCTCAGCAACAACAGGGACCTCGAAACCATTAGTGATGGAGTCTTTGGGAAAGAGTAATAACGGGTCCGGAATCTCCTTGCTTTGAGAGGAATTAAACACCTTCACTTTGTCCCAAAATTGCTCTGCATTGCTGAAATAAGATGCATGACCCTACTCACCTCGCGGAGCACCTTTTGCGGCTCTTCCATTAATGGATCAAAAAGGGGGGAAATGGAGAAAAATAGCCACATGGCCTCGGGAGTGCTCGAGCTACTTGGTTTTCTTCCTAAGTGCAAAGCGGAAAAATGATCAAAACATATATTGAGAAGATAAAATAAAACTACAAAATGATGTAAACTAAGATGTTATTGCATGAAACATGTGGACAATTAATAATATTGAATATTATAACCATAATAATAACACGAATCAACTTAACGAGAAAGGGAAGGGTCGCAAGCCTTGCAAGCCTCGCGAGCCGAAAGGGACCTGAGAGGGGTATGGAGAACCTAAGAGGGGATGGTATAGCCCAATTTATCCTTTCCTATTCCTAAAAACATATAACACAAATAATTGACAAAGTTACATGTTGCAACAATATTATTTCCACTAACAATAATTAGAATGGACTTACCTTTTCTTGCTAATAAAATGAGTAGATTCCACAGAATCTTATGACATGTATGGGTCGTGGATTCGAAGAAAGAAGTCAAAAATGACCTTATGAATCTAAGAAGAGGTGAGAATCCAAGGAGGGCGAGGTGGGCCCGTAAAGGCCAAAAAACCAAACCCAAGAGGTCTCGGCTATGGTCCCTTGCTAATCCGAACCTGAAAAAGAGGATATAAATTTCCCTCCAAAAAATGGCCTCAAATGGGCAAAAGAAAAAGGGAAAGGAATTTGAGACAGAAAGGTGGGTATCCGAAAGGGAATGTCAAATCGAGAAGAAAGAATGTCAGGTCACGCCTTTAACTGCCACTAATATGAGAAAATAACCCAAAGAAGATAACATGTGTACATTTTTTGAATCCGAGCGACTAAAAAGAAGGGACACCCGAGAGTCTCAAATCATGAAAGCATTAATTTAGCCCATGTAGATATTTTACTTAAACATATAGCCTCAAACAAGCAAAAGAAGAAGAAAAAATCTAGTGGGAGAAAAAATGTGCCAAGAAGCAAGACCCGAGAAGGGGAGTGTAACAACAAGGAAGAAAAGAAAAAATAATAAGCAAAGAAGGAAAATCTAAAGAGGATAAAGAAAGAATCTAAAGGAGATAAGAATAAATTTAGAAAGAAAAAAAAGTGAGGCAAGTTCCAAGAGTATGTGAGAAAAATAAGGGACCATTAGTCCATATATAAAGAGGTAAGACACAGATCCCAAGTAAACATGAGAACTAATGTGTCTCGCCTAGTTGTCGCACTCTAAATTTTGTATGAAATCCCATCTATTATAGGCTTTCGTCCAGGGGGAAAAGTATGCACCCTGACTCACCTATAGGCGCGTGGGCGGGCACTGTGCATAGACCCCACGTGTGAAGGTTTAATAACATGTGGGCCTTGTGAATTGAGCCACGCGGAGTCTTATCACTAAGCCACTCGGCCTTGTGGGGCCTTACCACTCGAGCCTAGCAAAATTGAGTTACGCAAGGCCTCGCCACTTGGGCCTCGTAGATTGAGCCACACGAGGCCTTGCCATTAGGCCCCGTGCTCGGCATCGTGAGCTTCGCGGACTAGGCCACGTAGAGCTTTGTGAGTAGGGGCACGCGAGCCTTGTAAAATAATATGCACATTTTAATAATAACCTCTCAAAAGCAGCATCTTGAACTTGACCATGGCCTCGTGGGTCCGACCTCTTAGGTCTCTCAGGCTCGATCATGTGGGCCCCTCATGCTCAACCACGTGGTCCTCTTTTATGATGACGTTATTACACCTGTATATAGACTTACATAATACTTGTAATGAAGACTCCTAACATTTCTTGGTAGAGGGCCTTAAGATGCCTAGGGATAATACTAAAAAAAGTTATCTAAGGGCTTGGCTTGACAGTTAGGAAAACAAAATTGCCTAGAAGGTGACCCCCCCTCTTGAACTTGAATGACTTCGATAGTAATGTGGAGTCCTCTTGGACATGTGACTTTAAGTGAAACACATGATTCGCCACGTTGCATAACCTTATCGAGCCACATGATCTAAGGCTCCCATATTTTATATATATCAGTCAAGAGTTGACAAACATATCATCACAAGAATAAGACATTTATACACAAGACTCCTAACATTTCCTGGGGCTCCTGGTAGAGGGCCTTAAGATGGCTAGGGATAATACTGAAAAAGTTGAAAAAGTTATCTAAGGGCCTGGCTTGACAATTAGGAAAACAAAATTGCCTAGAAAGTGATCCCCTTCTTGAACTTGAATGACTTAGACAGTAATACGGGTCCTCTCGGACACGTGACTTTAAGTGAAACACGTGATTTGCCATGTGACATAACCTTATTGGGTCACATGACCTAAGGCTCCCATACTCTATATATATCAGTCAAGCGTTGACAAATATATCATCACAAGAATAAGACATTTATACACAAAACACTCTAGAAATATATTCTAGAGAGAGTAACACATTTTTGCCTACTGTTACTGTTATTTTCGCATGTTTTTCTTTCTTTAGTTTTCCTTACTCGGCCTATCCTAACCTTCATAGATCTTTCATTTCTCCACTCATTTAAACCCGAACGTATAATGATAATCACGTAAATCGTAGACTAATAAATACGTTAAACCTGATTATCTAAAGTAACAAATATGACGAATACACTATTGGATTTTCTTCACAAAAAAAAAAAAAGAGTACAAATAATAAAAGCAAAAAGTGGACCGGGCAATATATAGAGAAGTGATAATGCACTCTTAATTATTTAATTTGTATTCCATCTTACTTTTGAAGGGTAAAAAATTATATAAAGCATCATTGGTTAATACGCATTATATATATATAAAAAAAGTAAGGCATGTTTTAACTAAATTTTGGCTAAAGATACTGAGTACAACCTTAGCAAAACGATCTCTTTTTATCCCCTAAGATTAAATTTTTTATTTTTAAGTTTTATATAAAAAAAAACTTTAATTATAATTTTTATACAAAATTGCGACATTTTATTATATATTTGCATATGTATATAACATGGAGTATATAACATGGAAATTGTGACGACCCCAAATCCGGGTTCTTTAACCTCGGGTTTGGTTCTCACTGTACAATACATAACAACAATGAAATACATATATTGTATTCAAACTTCGCGGAATAATACAAAAGGTTCCTTAATCAAAAGGCTACACTTCCCAAGGTCTATTACCTTAATCTTAACATTACATATCTTAAGGGAAATACAAAAGATTTACAACAGTAATTACATAACAGTAATATAAACTAGCATGCAATTACTAAAACTAAACATTCGCTTTCCCCTTGCCTTTGTCCGATTTAGAGCTTTCGGGAATGGCTGAAATATAGTCATAATATAGCAAGAATGAGCAACTAAATGGCTCAGTAAGTTTATAAACAACAATCATACGATATATCATGATGAAGGGAAATAACTTCAAGGTTTCAACAATAGCAATTGTGAAAGATAACAAGAATCAATGTTCAATAAAAGAAGGAATTGACTCTTTACTGCTAAGTGGTCTTTAATGACCATGAACTGCTACTAAGGTAGAACAGACATACAATGTCTGACTCCTTGTTAAAATAACGGGACACTTGAGGGGATCAGTCCTCTCATGTCCTATGTATATGCATCACATTTAGTTTTCTTGCGCGCTGTCGGGTCTATCTCAGTCTTACTGTAAGAATCCGCACCAGCCAATGGTTTGGATAAGCTTTTATAATATTCAACTAAATGAATTTAACATGCATTTGTCTAGCCGAAACAATTAGCTTAGACGTTCTTAAACAGTTTGCAAAAGCACTATGTGTGAATACAATAATCAATAACGATGTGAAGTAATTTTCGATAATTAATTCACTCAAAGGTCTGTCAAATATCTACGAGTGTAGATACTTGCTCAACAATAATTGAATTGTTCAAAGTAATTAAAGTTGAATAATAATTGCAACAATAAGTACAAGTTAAGGGTAGAAGACTTGCCTCGTGCGTCGTTTACTGCTAACCAACTTAATTTAACAATCCTTGAACGGACCTAATAATTAAATCAGTTTGATCTTAAATTAGTATCATATACTTGTAAGTATAATGACCTTTATAAACCTTACGAACCACATAATTATATAATTATGGGTATATAAACACATAGGAAACATTATCATTAATTACTTGATAATATTTCAAATACAAAGAACCTATATTAATTATTTAATATAGTTCATATACTTATATAATATTATTAACAATTTAATAATATTTTATTAGTCTTGTAGTATTATTAATCGTTTAATAATACATTATTAGCCTTCTAATATTATTAATCTTTTAATAATATTCTATCAATCACTTAACATTATTAATCCATTAATAACATTTTATTGTCCTTATAATATTATTAATTATTTAATAATATTTTATCATCCTCATAATATTATTAATCATTTAATAATATTTTATTTATTATTTAATATTATTAACTATTTAATAACATTTTAAATCATTATCTAATATTATTAATTATTTAATAATATTTTATTAATTATCTAATATTATTAATCATTTAATAATATTTTATTACCTCATTAATATTATTAACCATTTAATAATATTTTAAACATTATCTAATATTATTAATTATTTAATAATATTTTATTTAATATCAATATTATTAATCATTTAATAATATTTTATTATCTTATTAATATTATTAATCATCTAATAATATTTTAAATCATTATCTAATATTATTAATCATTTAGTAATATTTTATTTATTATCTAATATTATTAATCATTTAATAATATTTTATTCATTATCTAATATTATTAATCATTAAATAATATTTTATTCATTTACTAATATTATTATTTATTTAATAATATTTTATTGACTTATTAATATTATTACTCATTTAATAATATTTTAATCTCTTACTAATATTATCAATCATTTCATAATATTTAATTACTTATTAATATTATTAACCATGTAGTAATATTTTAATACTCTTTAAATAATACCAAAAGTTAACTTTTAAATTGGGTTAACCTTAGTATTTAATTTAAACATTTAGATAGCATTGATTTACAAATAGACTCCATATAAATTTGTTTAATACCCAAATATATTCATTTTACACCTATTTCAACTTAATTTTTCAAAGAAAACTCGACCCGGATTGACCCGACCCGACCCGACCCGAAGCACCAAAAATCTGCTTAGCAGATTGTTCTGACGCAGCTGCGTCAGTCCTAACGCGGCTGCGTCAGCCATTTTATCCGAAAGTCAACTGTTTGACTGCTCGACCCTCCGACGTTCCGACAGCCATAACTTCTTCATACGAAAACATTTGGGGTGATTCTTGAGTCTATTCTCATCAGAATTTCATGATCTACAATTTCTCTTTAGATCATAAATCCAAATTCCAAACGGAAGTAGACTCAAAATGGCTCTAAAGGCAACCTAGGGTTTTAAAATCAACATCATTTGCGGTAAAAGCCATAATTTCTTTGTTATTCCATATTTTTGTGAGATTCAAGTTGTGTTGGCTTTATAACTCACTCATAAAACTTTCTAGCCATATAAATCAAGTATTTAACTTGTATATTTTGAAATGACACAAAATATAGTACATAGCTACTTAGGGTTTTACCGGTAAAGCTTTCTATAGCGTTTTCTTCAATTTATATGTACACCACACCTACCAAATCATGATATAAACATAACAAGCTAGGAATATACATATATAACATAGTTAAATACTTCTAGATCATCAAAACGAGTTTTGATCGGTTAAAAATAGATTTTAACCGATCAAAAGCTTTCTAGACTACAAAAATAAAATAAGATGAAGTTGAGAGCACTTTTAAACCTTGAGGTCTTGGATGCTCTTCTTCTCCTTCTACCAAAGTAAGTTGTGTAGCTAGTGGACATACACCAAGGCTTCCTCTAGCTTTTCCTCACACAAACACAAGTGTATCTCTCTTTTAACTCACAAAAGCTCTCTCTCTTTTCTCTAGAAAATGTCTAGCAAATGACTAACAAACTTGAACCAAGTGTGGAGCATTCTATTTATAGCCATCAACTAACTTCTCATTAGCTTGCTAATTCACCCATGTTGGTGAAATTAGTGCTTAATTACAATTACTATTGCATGGAATGACTAGGTGATTGACTAGGGTGGTTGGCCAACCTTGTCATAGAGTGAATTAGAAGCAACATGGAAATCAAGCAATCCAAGTGGGGCCCTCCAAAAATTCAGCAAAATGGATTTTTCAAGCCATTTTTCCTTTATTTTTAATGCTAAAATGTTCATATATACATCTATATATATATATACATATCTATATATATATTGACCAAAGTTTGACCTTAATTGGACTTCACATTGGGCTTGGAAATAACTTCTATTGGGCTCATTCAATTAAATTGTTTGGGCTCAATTTAAATAACACATTGGGCTTATATTAAATAGTCTAAGTTACATTTAATTAAATCAAGCATTGGGTTTGTTTAATTAATTACATAGACTAGTAATTAAATTAATTACATGGGCTACTAGGTTAATATCTTTAACCTAGTTTATCAACTTATTTGGATTAAAAATATAATTCAATTAGATTTGCTTTAATTAATTATACACTTTGCTTTAATCCTTTAAATAAATATACAAGCACATAAGTACATTTATTTAATTATCTAATGCACAATTAATTAATACAAAAAGTTTAAATTCATTGCTAAATATTTATTAAGTATATTTACAATGACTAATGAAATTCGTGGTCATTACATAAATGCTTCCTTTGATTAAAAATTAAGATTATGTTTGATTTTTTTTTAAGTCAATTTAAAGTATTTTTAAATTTAAAATTGATATAAATTTATTTAATTTTAATTAATATAATTATGAATATTATAAATTTTCTAAAAATTACTATTGCTCATAATACTTTATTTTATTTTTTTTTATAAATAAACTACATCAATTTTAAATTTAAAAATGTATTATATGCTTTTAAATAATCAAAATTAGTCTAAAATTTTAGAACGGATGGAGTATATAATGAAAATTAAGTTTCTAATAACTTAATAAGTACTAAAAATTGCTATGCTGGTGAAAAATGAACAAATATATATTTTTTCTTATGTCCCAAGAAAAAATTAAGGAATTTTAGAGTAATTCGCCCTCACTCCTTACTAGTAGCCTCTAAAAAAAAATTTAATCAAACAAAAAAATATTTTTAGTTACTAGTATTATTTTGCCAACCCAATAAGAAAAACTTAATTTCTCCAAACAAACTAGGATTAAGACCAATGTACAGTATACGTGTAATTTGGATCTTTTCTAATTAGATGAATGAATCTTCTCTGATCATATACCAGAATTTGTCAAAAGAAAAGAAAAAATCAATATGAAAAAATTATTCAATAATTTTGGAACACCGTCATATTATATCTCATGTAATTCATTTTTTTCTATTTCAGTGATACTTTACTATTTGTAACTCTGAATTTATTAAAATTAAGAGATATGATTAATCTGAGATACCACGTGACAGTGCCCCAAGACTACTGAATAATTACTCATTAGTATGACCATAGCAAAACCAATAGAAACTGTATAATAATACTCCTTTTATTTTAAAATATAAGACCAATATTAATTATTTTAAATTAAATTGAGACATTTTCACACTTTAAATTAAATGCAATTTTTTTTTAATTTTAGACAATATAATTATAAAAATTATAAACTACTTAAAAGTATTACTAAATACAAATTTTATTGTAATCAGAAGTTGAATAAAATACCCTTTCACAAAAATAGTAAATTAATCTCATATTCATGTGAAATATTGTAAAAATATTAAATTTTAATTTTGAAAATATCAATTTCCTAAATGAATAACACCATATTTGAGTTTAAAATATCTCAATTTTGAAAAGTCAAATTTAATTTTATATTTTGGACAATGGAGTATTACAAATTGATAGTTTATTAAAAAATACATTATCATATCTATATCTTACACTCAATTACTGAGTTTTAAAATGGACAAATAAAAAATAAAAAAAATGATCCAATCCGCTGTTGCTAAGTTTTTTAATGAATGAAAAATAAAATAAAAAAACAAAAAACTGGGTCATTTTTCTTGTCAAACTTTTTCGTCAAAAAATGTACAAATTTGGAAGAAAAACTAAATACCAAGAGGACATCATTTGCCATCCCTATACCCTTTAATTTATAAACATAATAAAACTAATTTAAGCGTAAGTAACTTACATGTGGAACTTAAGTTTTTTTTTTTCCTTTATAAACTTAATGACAATATGAAAAAAAAATTAATAACTTTATATTCTTTTTTTTTCTATTATAAAATAAGTTTTCATTATTATTTTTTTCTATCCCAAACTCAGAAACTGAGTGTTAATATTTTATAAAATTAGTATATCCTCAAATGAGCATCAATAATGCATGCTCATATTCAAGATATCATCTTCAAGTTACTTGTCTTTAAATTGTTTTAAAAATAAACTGCAGAAGTTGCATACACCAAAAATGTGCGGGAAGCTTCTTAGAATCTCCTCAAAGAAAAAGAAGTAAAAAACAAAAAAATTGTTGCTATTATTGCCTAATAGCAACAAGTATTTTTATTAATACCAGGTGTGACAACAATAGCTACGAAACTCCAGAAATTAGGGCAATGCAGACACCAAAGGAAATTTCATAATTCAGAGATGGATTATGTTCATCTGTTAGGACAATCTCTCTCCATATTAATGCACATTTGTTTGTACCAGCAAAACTTTCAATTGATGATTAAATCTACTCATATCATGCATGTGAATATTTTTAGTAATGTTACTAATCTGATCGTGTAGATAGCAGGTGCGGCGGATATCAGTTCGAAGATATATGATATGTGATATATATAATATGGGTTAGGATCTCCACCTTCTTTCTATAACAAAGACTCGATGTCTTTTCATTTTGACTGCACATATCTTTCACGATTCCACCTGAAGTTCCCACATAACCACGTTAAAACTGTATACGCTATCAAGCTCTTAAAGTACTCAAAATGAACTTTAATAGGTAATTGGAGGGAAGTTTACACCGACATTTAAAATCCAAATTAAGCCTGAGGCAATCATAGATCTTCATATTTTTCCAGACAACAAGGTTGTGTGATTTGTAAAGACATAAAATTCTTACCTATTAGAGTTAAAGATGTAACAGAATCACTTCTTGCATATCATGCGGCCGTGCAGTGCAGTGAGAACTTAGGTAAGGACGTTTGATAAAACTAAATGAAATAGTTCTGAATGTTTAAGTAATCTGAATAAGCTGAATGAAATAGAATTCTAAATACTGAATGAAAAAAATTATTTGATAAGTGACATGTCTGAAACATCTTAACAACAAATTTTTATTATTTTATCCCTCTAAAAAAATTTAAAGTTATTGTAAATTTATTTAATATTACTTAATATAATAGATAATATTATAAAATAAAATAAAATTATTAAATATAAAATATTTCATTCAACTGTTATACTAAGCCATTCAGCCAAGAAAATTATACTTGGTCATTCAACCGAAAAATCTGACCGATTCAATCATTCAGCAAATTTTTATTCAAAACAAACACACTGAATGACTGACCGATTTAGCCATTCAAAAAAGTATTATGCTGTAAACAAACAACCCCTTACACCAAGAAGGAATAGGAAATGGGGAGGAAATAGTAAATAGTTGGAGGAACTAACAGAAGAATTAGAAGAGAACCGTTCAGAACACAGAACACAGAAGCAAGCTGATTTGGTTTGAAATGACTGCAGCCTGGAGTCTTTGTCACCGAGGAACTGCAAAGTCTAAGGAATCCAACAAAAAATTATAAAAACAATAATCAGTCGATCAACCTTTCAGTCAGAAGAGAATGATTAAAGTTCTTGAGTGGTAAAGTACAGTAATTGTTGACAAAGAGATGTGCTCATTGGGAAATAGAAGAAGACAACAGGAATAAATAAGGTTTTCATGGTTACAAATTGATTCAATCAGGCTAATCAGCAGAACAAGTGGATTCAATTAACTATGTCACTGATTCACTAACAAACCTTTTCTGAAGAAAAAAAAAATACGTCACTAATAAAAATGACCATAACAACTCAATGAGAGTGTTTTAGAATGAAAGATTTCATAATTATGCAATGGAGAGAGCTCAACTTTATGCCAGAGTCCAGACCTCACAACTTGGAGAAATTGTTAAAACATGTTTAGATCCAGGTGGAGACACCGAAAGATAGATGAAGCGAAGGAGATGATGTTTATAAACACTAGCAACTTCATATAATAAAGCCATGAAATGGTTCCCAGTTACAGTAAGGGAGATTTATATACAGGGATATTACTATTATCTTTAAAAATCTAAAGAGAATATTTAGCCTATGGCAGTAAGCAAGAGAATTAAGATGAAAAAGTGGTAGTAAGCAAATAATCCATCCTTATAAACTTCGGAGACCATTTCAGTTCCTATCTATCAGCTAAAGGTTCAGAGATTGCAGTTGCTCAATGTCCGAAGTCGCAAGATTTCTTTGTCCTATGCCTTTTTTTTATATAACTAAAATTAACTGTTACTATGCCTTTTTATGAAACTAAAAATTATATTTATATAAGAAAAACACTCATTAACCCGAGCTACCTTCAATGAGAAATTATAAAGATTTGGCTCAATATACAAAAAGGAAATACCAAGAATAGCACCAACTAGTGTTACATATGATACATAAAAATAACAAGGAAAGAAGAAAGGCACTCAATGTTGTTCAGAATCAGAGGTAAACACAACAAAATTGTATCAAAATGAGCCATGCAATTCTTAAATCATAATATTAAACAATAAAATTCCAGAACAAAAAGAAGCCCCTTAATGGCCCAAATCAAAAACATCAGTTGGTAACTTAGTTAAACAAGTTTGGCATAAGCTACAACCCAAAAAAAATCAAGCTTAAAAGAGTATTTTCTTCTAAAAATGATACAGAAAGAAAATCTTATGCACTTGTTGCCCTGTTTTAATCCTGCAAGTCTGCAACACTTTTTCACAATGGTATTGCAAGTCCTATAGTAGCAAGTAGAAGAACCAGTCAGAATACACCTATGATAAGGAGCAAGAGTAATCCACAATTACTTATTAATCCTTATGCTATTATAAACACTCCAAGCCATTTACCACATTCAACATTTCAAACTCTAAATACTTTTTTTGACATTCCATCATCGCATTTATTCTACTCGTAACAAAATGCAGCTTGAAAAATAGCAACTAAATTTAGAAGTAAGTCAGTAACCTTATTAATAACTTACTCATTGAAATAAAATAGAGTAAAATTACTAAGAAATCTGTTGAGATTTGATATAACCTTGAGAAAGCCAGCTCCAGCAGGTAGAATCAACAGCAATACTGGACTTGAGACAAGCAGAGGCAATTGCACTGTGAAGTGGCATCATTGACTCCACGCTTCCCAAAACTGAAGCAACCCTGAATAACACATAATTTTACATAAAAATCCAAAAATTTGGGATTCAGAAGTCCACAAATGTACATACATACATACTATATAACCTTCAGAAGTAAGAATCCAATATTAGATGAAAACATACATACACAAACAGTTGTATGAATTTCATACATTTTGAAATACAAAAATCCATTTTGAAATACAAAAATCCACACACAAACACACACACACACATAATATATACCTTAGAGCTGCGGAACGTCTGGGTCTAGTGGATGAATAGAAGGGAGAGGCGGGAATGGGTATGGGAGTTAGGGTTTTGGAAACGAGGCTGGATCGAGCTGTAAAGGTCCTTACGCCGGCGGTTACGGCTGATCTACAACCTGAAGCCATTTCTGTGAGATTTTGGATGTGGAATGAGCTGTCGAGCTAAAACCCTTATACAACAACGACGCTGCTGAATGTGTTTGTTTTGTGTACAATTTTCGTTTCATCTTTGAAACGACAGCACTTTGTAATTGGCTGGGACTGAGCTCAGCTGAGCAAGCCGAGCAAGGCGGAGCCCTTTACACATAAAGGTTTTGGTAGTGAATAAATTTTGAAAAAAAAAAAAGATTTTTGAATAATAGCAATGTTATGAAAGATGGTTCGAAACTACTGGTTCTTGAATTAGGAATTGGACAGTAAAACGAGTTGGTTAGGCTCATTAAATTGGAATATTTCAAAATTTGTTAACTCACCGATTTAACTAGTCAAATTAAAATTTTGAACAATTGATCGGTTAAATTAATAAGTCAAAATACATGTTACTCTCATTATTTTAATCTAACAACTCAAAATTAAATTTGTAAATAATTCTTAAAATCCTATAAAATAAAAGAAAAAAAATACCGTCAACTCTTATGGAAAACTTGATTTTAAGTTTTCGAAATGAAACAATAAGAGTAGTATGCGTTTTAAGACATTGATTCAAAAAGTTTGATTATTTAATTCTTTGAATCGACCAATTAAATTAGCGAATCAATTAATTTTTTTAATGTTTGATGTCTTTCATATTAGACTATATTTATTTAATCGCTTAATTTTAAATACGGATTCAATTGATTGAATCAATTGTTCCCATCTAAATATCATAACATTATGCGTATATAAACATGTATTTAAATTACTTTGAGCTAAAAGTATATGAGAGGAGGACAGCCAAATCCGAATATTGTTATCCCATTTTTTCTGATTTTCAATTATTTTAAGAAAGTTAAAATTTTGAACTTATGAAGACCAGCTGAGCCAATGTTTGTTGTGGCTCCACTTTCTAAAACGCGCATTGTTTTCGTCGAGTCCTCAAATCGGCACCGTCATCAGCTTCATCAGGTGAATTCAAACTGTTCGTTCGGGAATTGAAAGAGAGAAACACCAACAAACAAACGCTCCGGACTCTGCATCAGTCTGCAAAAATGGCGGCCATATTAGCTCGCAAATGTCTCTCCAGTCTTCGTTCTTGTTAGCTTGTAAGCTCTCTTCTCTCTCTTATACACATACACATCAACATAAACACATGTATATATGTGTATAGATATAGGCATAAGCCAATTTATTCAGATTAAGTATATTTTGTTTCCTGGATTATCAAATTATTTTCACTCCCTTGAATACAAAGCTCTGGACTTTTTCCCAAGTTGGAGGATTTTAGATCATAAGAATCATTTGGATAGAGATTTATTCATTAGGGTTTTCGATATAATTTGTGTAGGTATTATTAATGGGTCTTATATTTGATCAATTCGGATAAGATGAATTATAACCCGATCAACTTTTTGGGGGAAAACAATGATTTGGACTGGACAATTTTCAAAAACTGCAAAATGCACCATTTTTAGTCATCTCCATGCAGTTTTTTTTTTTTTTTTTTTGATAATTATTTTTCTTATAAGTTGTAAGAAGTTTTGGAAATATTATCCAAATTAACTAGTTTGAAAAGTTTTTTTCTTCTAGGTCTTTTAACAGTCTAAGTACATTGGACTTTAAGGACCCCGCAAGTCTTGCACTATGGTGTAGACATAATTTATTGTAATCTCTAGACATATATAGCATATTTTAATCCAGGCGTCTGATAAGGCAATAAGAGCAATGGATGCTGATTCTAAAAATTTGCAAGTGTTATAGAGGAAAAGAAGCATTCTCGGATATTTCTGTAAATAGATAAGAATTTTTAATGTTATGAATTCATTCATGGTATCTCTACATTACTTCTTCTACTATCATCTCCATTACAAATGTAGCTGTTTGAAACGTTTCATACGAAAGTATGTGAGCACTACTATTGCTGCTTGAAAGAAAGACATTGTAACGGAAATAAAGTTTTGTTTCCCCCCTTTGAACTCCGAACAAATGACTATTTTTCCTTCTGTACCAGGTTGCAGCTGGGCAAGCCTTGCAGGGGCCTAAGAATTATGGGGTTGTGAACAATGCACGCTCATTTGCGACAAAGCAGTCATTTTCCACTGATAGAGGTTGGGTTCTTAATCTTAACCTCTCACCTGGTCATATACACATAATATGTAATTGTGTTCATAAGCATGTGGATTATATCATTGGCATTAGTTATAGATTTGAAGATTGTAAAAGTACCTACGACTTTTTGCAGTTCATAATTCCTTGAATGGTGTGTTCCGAATTAGTTATGTAGGAATTCTGGTATAACTTACAAACTTGGCCTGTCTCTGTCTCTTTTTTGTCTACAAATGGCAGATGACGAAGAAAGGGAAAGGCTTTCAAAGGAGATTGCAAAAGATTGGAGTGCTGGTAATGCATTAACTATTTACTTCTTCCATTTTGACGTTTCTAACTTAAACAATGCTTCTGGATGCAAGTGGGGACTTCCTGATGCTTACTCATCTGACATGCAGTTTTTGAGCGGATCATCAATACTTTATTTTTAACTGAAATGGTCCGGGGTCTGAGTTTGACTCTAAGTACTTTTTTGAAAAGAAAGTTACTGCAAGTGTCTTTTGGAAATTATTGTCCAGCATTACTTATGGTTGGTGCTAAAGTCTAAACAGTAAATTTTATGACACAGATCAATTATCCATTTGAGAAGGGTCCTTTGAGACCTCGTTTTCGCAGAGAACATGCCCTCCGATGTTATCCAACTGGAGAGGAACGTTGCATTACCTGTAAACTTTGTGAAGCTGTAAGGATTAACTTTTATTATCACTTATATAAGAAGCTAAAGCTTGTGAAAGTTAAATACGAGTAGATTCTTTCTACATTTTGCCATGTAGTATTGTAGTTGCTTTGAAAATCATAAGTTTTTGATGATGGTGGCGTCTATCTTATGTGGGAGTCCTGCCACACATTAGCTTAGGTGTACTGCCTTGGGTAGACATTTGAAGATCTGTGTCTTGTTTTCTTTTTCAACTACCTGATGCAGGACATTGGTAATCTTGAACGAAGAACCTGGTAGTCTAGTTTTATATTTCCCCCGTCTCATTTTAAGTGAGCTCCTTTCATTTTTGGTGTATGCCCCAGATTAAGTTAACTCATCTTTTCATATGCCAATGTAGCTCTATTGCATTTCAGATATAATTTTCTTTTTGATTCAAAGTTTAAAGTGAGAATTGAAATTTTGTGGACCCAAAGCTCGAAGTTTTTGTCAAAACTTCTCTCCTTTAACTATATGCCAATTGGGATAAAGGGAGTAGTGATGGATAGATAACATTTTTTTTCCTTTTTTGAAAAGAACTCATGAGGATCATATTAATGCTTCTAAGGTATTTCATTAAGTTACCAGAAAATAAAGGGGTAAAAAATAAAAAAATAGAAAATAGGTACTTTATAAAGCTGGGATATTTCTTCGGGTCTTTCCAGTTTCCGGGGCCATTATGGTATATGAACAGTGAAAATTCATCCTCGTTGCTACTATATATGGTGGATTATACCTGATGAAGGTGTTTGGTTCCTTTGAGAACTAACTTTTTTCAACTTAGAGAGTCAAAAATTGTGAAACAAATTTCATTAACCCAAGTAAAATTATTTTTCTTCTTGAAATTGATTCAGTAAAAGTTTAAATTTAGGCATGTCCATAGTCTCTGTAGTTATGCTAGGTTAAATTATTTATTTAAAATTTCTATAAACCTTGAAATAATTAGTGGAACTCTTCCCTGAAAGTATATGGCATGTCTCCGTCATTTGTTGAAAGAACAATTTAACTTACCCTGCCTCCATTAAGCACTCCAACTCGAGTAAAGGTTATATGGCTGTGGTTTTTGTGAGTATATGCTCTGCCAAGTGAGCATCAAATTCTGTCTAGTCATTGGGACGGACTTGTTCAACTGATCAAGAAAATGTATGTATTGAAATCATGGATAATATTTTTTTCTATAAACTCAAATTTTGGTCGCCTAAAACTATATTTCTTGAAATTTTGAGAAGTCGTCGGACATAATTTAAACTCACACGCATTATTTTGTCTTGTAAAAATTGAACGAATAAGTTTAGGTATTCAAAAATTAAACATTATATTAATTTTAACTATTAAAAAGTGTGTGTTTATATTGAAATCTGTTTCATAAACATATATTTAATGGTTATAATGGGTCAAAGAAAAATATCACTGAAAAATATTAATGGGCTAAACGTATATCGCTGAAAAAGAAACTGGGCCAAATGGACATTGCTGAAGAAGCATATCAATTAAAAAAATTAGTATCTGCTCAAGCCTCTAAATGAACAGAACCACCAAACCAAACACCGCCGTCCGTCCGACGGTAATATACTCTCTCTTCTCCTCCCGACTTTTTAGATTTCTAGTCTCATGCTTAATCGAAAAGGATTCTTCGGTAAATACTCGTGTTTTTTGTAAGTTGAGGTACTTAAGAATGGAGATATGCTTAATGCTACTTGATCTTTTGTGTTTTTATAAACATATCAAACTATATTGGAAATCCTCCTTTTAATTAGCTGATCAAACCAATCATTTGTTAGTGTTTTGGTAGTAGCTTAAATTTTGACTTATAAGTTATTATTAATAAATAATAATTTTCAATTTATTTAAAAATAATTTATAAGTTATTCTTTTAATAAGATAATTTGACCAAATATAATATGCATTTTGCCCGTTGTTATCTTTACTAAATTAGTCTTTGTCCTTCCAACCACTGATATAGAATCCAACGCTTGCAAATATTAGGTTTATGCTTCAGCCGTGCTTTCCCTCGCGATTTCCCTCCATCTCCGGCGCAGCCTCTTCCCTCCGCTGCCTCTAGCTTTAGACCTCGTCCTACGGCATTCTCCCCCCCTCGCCGGTAATATCCTCTTTCTCTATTCTCCTCTCTTCTCTCACAGTCTCTCACACAAACACCCGGCAAGCACTCACACAAACACTTTCTGTACATACACTCAATGTACAATTGTACACACACTCCACACATAATGCACTATTAATTTGTTATTCCCCACTAATTTTGTTTTTTTGCTGTTGTTTGTTGTAAAAATGTGTGGTACACTCGCTTATAATTGTTATATTTGGGTTGAATTAGAGTTCTGACTTTGGGGAATAATTGAGTGTAAATTTTAATTAAAATTTATGTAATTTATACCGAATTAGGGCTGATTTTAATACAGACTAGAGGGGCTAAATTAGGGGTTAAATTGGGAGCTGAAATAGTGTTGCCTACCACATTTTTTTGTTTTGTTTTAAATATAATCTCTAAACTAAGTTTTGAAGGCTTGTGAGCTTGTCAAATACCTGTATTGTGTCCTAAAATTTGAGGTTTAACTTGTTGATCAACTCATCAGAAATTAGGAATGTACTTTTCCTGTATTGAGATTTATATTCTTTCTATATTCATGTGTCATTAATGCCTTGAAAACTCTCCTGAAAGACCTGAACAAGAGTAACGTGTCAATTCAAATCAGTCTCTTCAGGCTATGATGAGGCTTTTCTGAATGATTTATGTGATTCAGATAGCTGGTGTGGAAGTGAAATAGCTGTATTTAATGCTTACTTCAGTCACTTAATAGTTAATATGCCTTCTGTTACTATTTTTTTGCTATCTAAATCAGTTGTTAGCATCGCCTATGGTTAAACATTTGTAATAAACTAAACATTAACATAAGCCTAATATTTGCAAGTGTGTTTGGATTTAATATGGGATTAACTGATTAAGTAATTGAGATGATGCCTTGATTGTAATTACTGAGTGTTGGATAGTGTATTTACTTAACTTGCATGTACTTTATTTGATTCAGCCGTGAGTAGTGATTATTTGATTCTAAGAAATATTGAAATTTGTTAATGTAGTGGAAACTATTTATAGGTGAATTTGGGTGACATTATGTAGATGTTTAGTACTTAATAACTGATGCTTGGTTCTATTTAGATTGATAGATTTGATACAGTATTTGATCTCCACCATGCATTAACTTGGTTGGTCCTTTAATTAATTGAAAAGTAAATCTCAAGTCTTACTTTTAAATATAGGTATTGATTTGAAGTGTTTGTTTTTTGTTGTTGTTATTAATTGAGAAATTTATCAGTTTAAATTTAGTTTCTACAACACCTTGAATCAATGTATCTTTTTATCAATGTCTTCTTAATAATCTTTACATTTTTTTTTAACTTATTAGTCATTATCAGCCGAACATCTTCACAATTTGTTTTCACTTAATTTATGACTTATAAATTAAACTGGTGCCGAACACTTTTACTTAAAAGTCACAACTTAAAATGACTTATAAGTCAACTTAAATTTTAACTTTAAGTTATTTTAAAATAAGTCGTCAATGGGCATTTACTGTTAGTATATAATTTGGTGGAAAATTTTGTTTGTAGGAGAGTTTTTTCATGAGGCTACTGAATGTTTTGCTGGAAATTGTAAGAACCCTTTTGGATTTGGGCTTTTTGGGTTTGGTGAATTCTATGTTATTAATCATATCCCTAAACCAGATTTCCACAGGGCTTTTGCTTAACAGCATTTAATAGGAAGTATTTTTCTTTTTTTTTCCTTCAACTTTCTAAGGAATTTGTTTGATGTATATCGATTGTTTTCTCTTGGTTTAGAAACTGGGAATAGGGATTGATTGAAACCCAATATTAGTGCCCCCTTTGGGACAAACAGAGTTATATAGTTGCTTCACTCAATTTATTTTAATATAACCCGTGTTATCTGTCTATTTGGATATCTTTCGTTGCGATTTTCCCTTTAACAACGTGTTATTGACTTTGAATTATTTGTTATGCAAATATCAATCAATACCAATGTAAGTATTTTGTAGGTTTCTCTTTCCACCATAAGCAAAAGAGACATAATATTTGCTCAATAACGTTGCTGAACTTTTTGTGAAAATAGTATCCCCTTGAACTAATTCTTTCAATTACATTGTAAAGTATCCTGCTGCTTATTTGCAAGTTTTCGTGACTAATTCCTTGTTATTTTAAAATTTTTGTGGTAGATAAAACTTTCTTATTTGTTTGCCATCTCATCTCTTGTTACCACTTCTCAAGTTTTTGTACTGCTAACAATTTCAATTTTGCTTTTATGTAAATTAAAATCTATTTGTTGCTTACTGACAACGTCTATATTTTTCTATTTTATTGGTTGCAAAAGTGGCGTCTTCTATTTCTTAGTTTCATATTGTTGTAAATTGAGTTCTTCATCCAACACTGATTTATTTAGACCTTTTATTTGATACTAGCGCTGTCCTTCTGAGAGTTCCTGTTTTTACTGTTGGGGTTCGAAGTGTCCATCATATTAATATGAATACAGAATACTTGTCATAGAACATAAACAAATGTGCTTAGGAGGAAGTTATACCGATACTTTTCGTTACTTCTGATATTTTCTTGACCTGAATGAATTTTAATCATTTCGCTTTGTTAGTTCCTTGCTCCTTAGCAAGACTGTTTGTTCTATTACTTTGAAGTCAATATTGACTTTGTGATTGGTCAATTTTTTGATCAGCCCAGAGATGTTTAGTGAAGCTATACGAGCTCACGAATTCACTTACTGTTGCATAGTGGTTGATTTCATAATTGTCTAGGTTTTCGTTATTTAGAAGCCATAACTGTCTTCATTTGGTGATGTCATGCAACACAGTGCTCTCACCTTGCTCCTTTATCCTTGCATCAATCTTGATTCCTCGTATGTACACCTTCAGATCTCACTTTGAGTTACATATTGTTTTTCCTTTTAGATGGGGAATGCGTAAGTTACTTGCTCCAGCTTTAGTAGAACATAAGAATGAGAGCTTCTTGTCCAAGAACACTTAGGCTACTGGTTTTATTAAAATTCTGTGGTCATTTTTCACTGAGATTCTCGCTTGTAAAATATTTCAGAGCTGTTTTTTTATAGGGAACTTTATTGGTCCAAAGTTCTATTGACTAATTTTTCTAGACCTATACGCAATACTCTTGTGCTAATGTTAGGTTCCTATCCAACTCAATTTACCGTTAAGGAAAAAAATACTTGTCAAATGAGTATCATCTGGTAGTAATCAATATCATGTCTGATAATGTCAAAGTTGCCTTAGTCTCATCATTGCGTGTTTTATGTCATTTTTGTATTGTTTTGTAGAAAACATAAGTATGTCTATATTGAAATTATATAATTACGTGATCCCATCCCAAAAGTGCAAATCATTTATCAAAATGTGGGATTTTTGATACATCAATACTGCTTTGATGACTAATTAATGGATATAAAAAGTGTATGATGTGTATGAATGTGGTTGGTTATAAACATTGGGCTAACTCATGTAGGATGAATCATTAACTAATTATAATTAGACACATCATTTTGTAAATGATTTTTTGTAATACTTTTTTGTATTGGCAGCAATACTCTTAATACATTACATATTCATCGTACTTATGTGTAGTATACTATACATGGAAATTGCTCTAAAGTTCTCTTCTTTTTGATACTCTAGCATGATGAATTTTGCAACGTCGTTTTGTAGAAGATTGAATTTGAGGGAACTGGTTTCAAATATTCCTGTCTACAAGTCTGGTAGTGGTATGCTTTTCGCAGTTCGTTATTTCTTTTTTGGGCATTTTATTTATTGTTAAGTAACCATTTCTTCACCAAGAAGATGCTGATTTTCTGGAACTAATGAGATTTAAAATTTACTAATTCTAGATGTATATGGAGGAGGTTTGAGCTTGATGTTAAGGCGCTGGGCTTCCAAAAAGTCGGCAGGTTCCACAAAAAATGGTCGGGACTCGAAACCTAAGAATCTCGGGGTGAAGAAGTTTGGTGGAGAGGTGAGCATATTAATTCTAGTAAATTAAACGTCCTGAATCATTATCATATATAACCTACTGAATCTTCTAACGGACACTGTAACATACTTGTTTTTTATGCTGCAGAGAGTGATACCTGGGAATATCATTGTTCGTCAAAGGGGCACTCGTTTCCATCCAGGGAATTATGTTGGAATCGGTAAAGATCACACTCTTTTTGCTTTAAAAGAAGGATCTGTCAAATTTGAGCGCCACAAGCTGAGCGGACGCAAATGGGTGCATGTTGAGCCCAAGGAAGGCCATGTGCTTCACCCAATCTACTCAGTTGCTGCATCTTCCAATCTGAAGACAAGTGCTTAATAATCTTGTAATAAGCTAGTGCAACTTTTTCTTATGTAGGCAACTATATTACGACCATCTTATGGATCCAAATTCGTAGTTCATAATTTTGTGGCCAGACATTAAAAAATCTGAAGAACAATGATGAACTGTTTTTCAATGACTACAGCATCGCGATGACTAATGTCTGGTATGGTGGTGTGAATCAATTAGTCATTGATTTATTTGTTTTGATATCAGTGGTACTCAAATGCCGACTCTGGAGAATTGTAGTTATCCGACTAAAAACTTGGTAGACGTTAAAACATACTATATTGACCTTATGAACTTCAATTTTCATTGGATGAGCAGAGACCCTCAGCAATTGCAGTGTATGTATCAACTATTTTTGACCTAACCGAGACAGACATTTGCATTGCAATTTTTACATTTCATAGGGAACGTAAATTTACAATAAACAAGCTCTCCAACCCACACAGGGGTGACATGGATAATGGTTCATTTTGTAAATGGGGTTCGTAATTATATCAGACAAATTAAAACACTAGTTTTGCAATTAATTAATTAGGGTTTGAAGCAATGAATCAAATGCATCCTCCCGTTCAATGGTGGTGGTACCTTTCCGTGATTTCGGTATTTATGGATCTTCACTTGTTATTCTGGAGCTTGATAGTGAATGGTAATTTTTTAGAATTGATATTTTTATAAGAACGTGAGAAGTGATAATTTTACAAGATTTTTTTTACATGAAAATAAATGAATTCCACATTTATATATAAGAAAAACAAAGGCAAGAAAGTTAAAATTATGGTCAAACTAGCAACAAAAAAAATAGATATTATTTTTATGGGTAATCGTGGAACAAATTTCAATGTTTTAGTTAAATTTGGACCGGAAGAATGAAATTAGTGTATGAGTTAAAAAAATAGAGAATAAAATGGAGAATATGATGATTCATCTTATTTTTGATTAAAATAAGTCATTTCTCACCCTTTTTAAGAATGTGAATAATTCATTTTATTCCAATAAAATAACCAAACACAATTTTTTTCCTATTCATTTCTCAATTAAATTTCACATTGATTCCTACAATTCAATCATATATTTTGGAATTTTGTGGGTTCCATTCTTTTGAATGCCTCAAGTGAAAAAAAAAAAAAAAAACCAAAAAATGGCTTGCAACCCTGAAGTCCAAAATGTGAAATTTTGAATGCAAAGGGTCCCAAAAGGCAAGGCCCTCAAATGGGGAGCCTGCTTTGTTATTAACAAAGAATCAAGAACAATCAACCTCTCTTCTAGTTCTCATGTGGCCTCTCTACATCTTCCTCATCCAATGGTTCCGGAAATATATCCCTGGATTGTTGCCGTCTAGTCAAAGATGAATGATCGCCGCCTCCGTTCTGACCGCTTCCCTGAGAGCTTGTTGTTCCCGACTGTTTAAAGCTACTCCCTCCTTCCATTTTATAAGAGGTGGCTGCTGCTGGAATTGTTGCTACAGCTGATGAGCTACGCCAGCTACCAAATAAAGCAGCATTCCAGGATCCTCTAGAGGAAGTAGTTCCAAGCCTCGCAGAGCCAGTGTTCTCTTCTCTTACTACCTTCAAAGGATTTTCCAAAGCTTTAAGGATATATCTCATAAGGGGCCGTCTTGAAGGCTTTGGATTTAGGCAAGACCGTGCAACAACAGCCATAGCCCATACTTCCTCTAATAAATCCTCATCAATGATTAGAGATTGGTCCACAATATTTGTAACAAGTTCCTTATCATATATACTGATGTAGGGTAGTGTCTGTTCCAACCACTCATTCATGGTCCCGTCACTGGATGCACTCATTCCAAGCTTACCTGTTACCAGCTCAAGTAATACTTTCCCAAAGCAATAAACATCATAGGCACAAGTTGCAGTAGGTGTACCTGGTCATTTCCAAATAAGAATAAAGTAGAAATATATTATATTCAATGGGTCGCAGCAATTTCAAGCACTTTCCAATTTAAAAATTTACAGCTACATGAGCTGGCTGAACAAATTTAGAAACAGAACCATCTTGAGAGAATCAAGAACATAATGATAAATATGGAAAGCATAAATGCCAAGTGTCACAACTACCACAAACATAAACAGTCCATCAATGTTTATTAATTTGACCGCTATTGTATGGCACTCACAAGGAACATATGGTTAATCAGCTAGACTATCATAAGTAGAAAATTTAAAAACTTAAATAATCCAAATATAGCCCTCATATGCATTCTTCAAAAGTTACTATTTCAAGCATCTAATAATTTACTGCCAGAGAGAACTGAATTACAAGTTAGAAGATAAAGGTCACATGGAGAAGGCAACAGGAGAAACAATGAGAAGGTTAGGAAAAACAGGAGACCAAACATATGAACTTTGGGGGATTTTGAGGGGGCAAAAACATTTTTTGACCAAGATGATTCAAGAGTTTCAATATATATCATAAAGAACATAATACTGCTACTATTGTTTTTTATTCTTGATTTTTTCTAGTCTGGTTCTCACAAGCTTTCCTAGAAGCCGCAATTTTATCATCTAGATCATCTTCTCCAAAAGAAGGAATATATATATATATATATATATTAAAAAATTCTATCTACACAAAGTACCACCTGAGAACCAGCTATGAGTCAGCTACCCGAGCAGCACAAGTATAGATAGAATCAAGTAAATTAAAATTGGGTGATCGGCTAAAATACTTGCACAACCTAATGGTTGCCAGTTAGAATCCTCTAAAAAGTTCACAACAGACAATCTTATAAATATTAACTTACTAAATATAGGTATGCAGTTATGCACTTATAATTAAAAAGATTCAGCATTCATATTTTGGTTGCACATCAATGCCCATAAACCAATATTTCATAGCTACAGAGATATGCTTCTTGGGATGAAGACTTCCCTCCTGACTGATAATGAATATTGAGACATGATATTGAACTTCTGTTTGATCAATGATATTGCTAATGCACAAAAGCAGAATATTAGGCAAGATAAGGACCCAGAGTGGACCGTAAGGCATAATTTTGTGTCACTGATATTTAGATTGGTAAAAAGTACAGGCAGACAAAAACAGAAACCAATTCTAAATTAAATTATAAATCAGAACGTACCAGAAGCACCTTGTTTAGATGTCCTGCACATAACCAAGAGAAGACTTTTGTCAAAACCTTAGATCTAGAAGAAACTTTAACCAAACAATATAAAATGACACTTTCTTGTTATCTAAACATTCATTTAGTTTCAAATATAAAGTCTGCCATCAGATCTCAAAGTATTCACACCAAAATAACACAAAAATGAGTTGGTGTGGAAAATGATTTTGTATATTAAGAACACTGTCCGAGCAAACTTCAAATTCCAACTCATGGAGAAACAGAATGTTATCCTACCGTCTTAGTGAACAATCTAAGACTACATCCTGGTATTGAGTAAAATAAATAATTCAAATGGTTACAAAAGTTGTGAC
This sequence comes from Hedera helix, assembly GCA_947179155.2. Lineage (NCBI taxonomy): Eukaryota > Viridiplantae > Streptophyta > Magnoliopsida > Apiales > Araliaceae > Hedera > Hedera helix. The sequence continues at coordinate 2,724,214 of OX359280.1, read as the reverse complement.
ATTCTACACTAAAATCCAAACAGAAGTTAGAAAATGTCTCTAAATATAATATTGCTTCCATCACATATAGTTTTGACCATGAAAGTATGGAGGTAGATTATATCAACGTTTTTATTTCTTTATAGGATTCTACAACCAAGGTAAATAGACTTATAATATAAAGAATTTACAAGCACACATTCATGGAACTACTTATTTCTTAACTGTCAAGCCAGATGCACTTCCCAGTTATCAGAAGTTAATAATCCAACTGTTCAAATCCTATTCTACCATTTGTCCCATTTATATGGCCTGACTACAGGATTCTTCTACGTTAGCTGCCAATATTGTTTTCAAGATCTACAGACTACATATAATGAGAAGGCATTTCTCTGCCTTAAAAGGAAAATCATAATTGTATAGAAAATAGGCATGGAGGGGAGTTCCTCGGTAATTCAAAGAAGCTTTTATGTTTCAGCTCTTAAGAACTGAAGTCAACTCCTCCTCTACTTGAGACCCAGCACGTTACGTCCAGACCACAAAATGTCAATATCCATAAAGATTGGATATTGATATTTAGCCGATACAACCACAAAATGTTTATAGAAATAGCAGCAATAAGTTAAAACTTCACTCCAATCAAGTCAGATGGAGCCCAATAAAAGACTACAAGTATAACAAGAATAGGCTCAGAAATTTAAGAGAGTAAAATAGTAAAAACAAGAAGAATTCCACCTATAGAAAGACTGAAATCATTATTCAGAATCAAAGTATATATAATATGGCTCTTTTGTACTAATAGAAAACTGTTCAAAAAGTACAACATTGAGAAAAACTTACGTTGGCAACCACAGCAACCTGGTAATCCTGCTTTGATTAGTGTCGCCTTCTTGAACGCATATCTCACTCAGGCTCCCTAAACGCACTTCAAATTTATCATCAAGAAGAATGCTACTGGCTTGTACATCTCTTCAATAACCAAGAAAAGAAAATGCATGTTATTAACTTCAGCTACTCATAAACCTTGGTAAAATAACAAGCTAACAAAATATCAATTATGTGAATAGATGATAACATTGAGAAACTAATAATGGATAGGCGTATGGCTGGTCCCTCCCTCGGCCCCCTCTCTCAATCTAAGTATGCCTAAGAGAGGGTATCAAAATTATTTAAAAGATAATGCAAAAAAAAAAATCATAACTTGGACAGGGATTTTTGTCGTTATTTACTTTCTGGTTGTGCCAACTTTCACTTATTAATAAATCTAAATCTCTACAAGAAACAATAAAAGGACATTCTCACGGAGTTCACCTTGGGGTACAAGGGGTTTACTTATTAATTTGCCAGGGTTTACCAGAAATTTAGAGTAATTATTGAGCAAAAATGGAGTATCAAGAGTCGTGTATTCAATCCAATTATTTGGAAGATGCTGACTCAAGTTACTTGGGCAAACTCAAGGCTGAAACATGAAACCAATTACTCCCCCTCACAAAAGTGATACCATGAAATTTCTTATATGCCATGTTTTTATTTTCCTTATAGGTTATCATTCGCGACACAGGGTCAATCAGCCTAAAATCAAGTAAGGTACAGTTATGAGGATATTCATACACGATAACGGCTACAAATCCTGAATAATTTTCCCAAACAATAATATTTACAATTCTGCATTGAAAGCATGGGAGAAATGTAAGTGCCTTAAAAGATCTAGTACAAAACTGTCAATTAACTTCCTACCATGGTTATGAGAGGTGCGGCAATTCAATTGGAGGTTATTTGGGCCAGACAGGCACTTAGGTTGGGTTGTGACGTAAATTGAAATAAAGCAAGGGTTTCAGACAGCTCATCTGTAATTGTTTCTTCAAGTAAGCCATTTAATCGAGCTTACACAACTAAATGGGACCCAAGAGTAAGTGTGATAAAGACATAAGAATAGTTACAAACTCTGATGATTAAATCCGCAATAATAGGAATTTTAAGAGAATTTTTAGGGAACTGCATATCTCACAGGTTTCAATTTTTCCTATGCATTCTCCAAAGACTGTCTCAAGTTTTGTCTGGAGTATTTTTATTTTTGATAAGTTTAAGTTATTTTTGAAGTTCCAAAAACAGTTTCCTAAGCTTTCCTATAAATATAGAAGTTTTGCCTATACGTAGAAAAAAATTTCCAAGAAGTGATGGTAGTGGAACCAGCGATAAATGCCTCTCAAGGCATCGGTCATGGGTTCAATACACCGCAAAGGCAACGATCACCTTGGGGCCACCCATGCATAGTTTACTTTGGGATTACCCGTTTTTGTGGTTGATACGGTATTGTGCAGTGAATTATTCAGTTACACCCTAAGGGTAGTGGTTGTGGGATCCACTGTCATAAATAAAAAAATCCACTAAGTAATATTTCGAGGTAAATTGAGTGCCTTAGCACGAACTTCATTATGTAAACACTATAGAGAATGTGCCCATTGCATCAACCATGCGAACTGCCAGTGGAAGTATCTAACAAAGAAAAAGAGATGTGAGACACTTGACAACTTTAAGTATCTATTTAAGAAAAAATACTGAAAGATGGGTCTTTAATTATCACCGGTTAACTCCCTAGTTTATTATGTGATAATATATTGAACATAAATGCAAGCACTCGTGCTAGTGAGCAATTATATAGTTTATGATGAATTAAAATTGACAAGGCTGATACTTCATCCACAGGCCCATATGTTAACGGGATTGAAATTTCTTGCATTTAGACGGTCAATGCTACATGGTACTTGTGCTTCCAATATTAATATTATTATTATTGTTGTTGTTGTCGTCGTCGTCGTCGATAAACAACTTGTACTTCCCAAAGCTGACAACAAGGTCTTGTAAACTTAATTGTCCAACGGTCCGACATATGTGCGTCTAGCACGTGTTGATTTACAAAAGATGCAAACAGGAAGCAGCTTAAGTACCAAAAAAGTATGATGATTTCTGATTTTTCTTACTAAAAAAAGAAGCTAAAAAATATTCTTTTTTAAAGTTCTAAGCGCTTTTAGGTAACTTTATCTACAAAGATGCAATATAAACTGGCACATTTCCACCATATAATGTTTCATCCTAATGTTTCCTAACTCTGTCAGCTTATCATGATTTGGTTGATTTGATATTTAACTTTACATAATGCCCCCTCTGTGATCCAGCATTTATTTTTCTTTAGCTTTGTATTCAGTATTTCCGCTTCTCCAACTCTCAATCAACTTGAAAACCCTTAAAGGCAGTTTTAACCTCCACAGATACAGACAGGTATGCTGGAAACTCATGGCATGGATATGTTGACATAAACAATATCAAGAGATTGAGATTTTCAATAAAAAAAATTTAATGCAGAAAGTTATATTTTTGCATGAGATACTCATTTTACGATATGCCATACTGGCTTGGGGACCATCAAGAGTGAGAAGCTCTGAATGAAGAGTAAACGCATACTGTTAATACGCATATATTGTTCAGCATACCAACTCTCAAGAGCATGGATCATGTGAAACGCTGAAGTAACGGCCAACAAATATTAAAACTTAAAAGATATATGTCTACTTTACTTAAAAATTAATGTTTCAACTTTCCAAATGATATAACTTCAAAGATGGAGCTTAGCCCTCACTAATGCTGCCATTCGCAAAGTATGTCCAAGTCTGGAACATTTTTATGTCGAGGAAAGTGAATGTATGATTGTTTCCATGTGATATAAGGAGGAATTAAACTTGGATATTGATGATAAGATGAAATTTCAAAAGAATTCACTTACAAAATAGAGGATACAATGAGTAATGGTTGTGTGGTAATTCATTTAGCAATTTAGAAATATGATAAATGAGTAACCTCATATATGATTGTCCAAGAATACACTCCAAAAACTGTCTTATTACAAGTAACAAAGTAAACAAAATGGCAGTAATTAGAGGAGATAGTTGTGCAAAATAAGCAAGTCCTAGAATACCTGTGAACAAGGGGAGGAGTGCATTCATGATGCAAATAAGACAGACTCTCTGCAGCTCCTGTTGCAATTTTCAATCTTGTTATCCAGTCCAATGACTGTAAACTGTCATCCTCTGAATTGGTTTTCCTGTACAAAGAACTTGACAAATCCCCATTTGGCATATATTTGTAAATCAGAAACTTCTCATTCTCATCGTCTAAGCAGTGTCCCAGGAGGGGGACCAATCTGGAATGATAAACCTTACTGAAAACATCTAACTCTAGCATGTACGCTTCCTTCTTAAAAGAGTTCAAATGAATTCTTTTGATGACAACAGGGATCCCACCTTCCAGGATACCTTGGAAGAGGTCGCCAGAATGACCATGTTTAATGAGGTTTACATCGCTAAAGTTATTAGTGGCTTGAAGAATCTGTTCATATGTATATCCTTCTCCTAAACTCGAAAAGTGCAATGATACTCCAGGAGGAGGCGGACTTGCACCTGTGGGAACAGGCTCCACACTGGTGCCTCTATGGCTCGTTGTGCGCCTCTTGCGAGTGTATACAATCCGCAGTACCAGCACAATTAGCACAAGTGCAATAAATCCAATACCCCCCAACACTCCAGCCAATATGATTGCATTCCTGTGGCTCTTTCTTTCAGGTCTAGTAGGAGGGGGTTGGGTGCCATTAGGCAGTCCAAAATTATCAAATGTCAGTCCCCTCTCAGCATAAAATGATGAACATGATTCCACATCTCTCTGATTTGACTCATCTGGAAGGCAATTTCTATTAAGTGATGCATTACTACTAACATAATCTGGAACACTCCCCTGGAAATAATTGCTGGACAGGTCTATAAAACTGAACCTCCTGACTATGGTTGTGAGACCTCCATAAAACATATTCCATGAGAGGTTAAATACTGCAGGAGTGTCACTAGCAACCAAACTAAGGTTGGGAAGAAAACCGGTGAAATTATTGACAGAGGCATCAAGAAAACGTAAAGCAGGCATTGACCATAATATGTCAGGAAGCTTGCCAGTGAAATTATTGCGACTCAGAACTATAACCTGCAACCCAGTGAGAGGAGCAAACAAGTTACCCGGTAAGGAGCCAGTAAGCATATTGCTGCCAATTACCATGTTCTGTAAATTCCTTAAAACTCTGAAATCTGGGGCCACTAACCCCGATAGAGAATTGAAGCTCAGATCAAGGTCAACCAAACTAGAAAGGTCACTGAGTTGGACGGGAATTGAAGAAGAGAGACTATTACTAGAAATATTCAAGCTTTTCAGCTTGGACAGAGACCCAATTGCTGGAGGAATGGTGCCAGACAAGTAATTCACAGACATGTCGAGCAAAGCAAGATTTCCAAGAGACCCCAAAGACGAAGGAATTGAGCCAGTAAGTTTATTGTGCGAGAGATCAAGAACCGAAAGACGCAATAATTGACCCAAACTAGAAGGAATTATCCCGGTAAGTTCATTATCAGATAAATATATAGCAGACATATTAGTTAAATTTCCAAGACTCCAAGGAATAGCACCAACGATCGAACAACCCCGAAGATCAAGAACTTGGAGGGTTATTAGCCTCTGACCAAACCAGTCAGGAATTGAACCTGGCAGCGTAAATCTAGAAGCATTAAAAGAGGCCAAGAAGCTAAAATTGGCAAGGGGATTGACTGAGAATTGTGGGTTTTGCCTACCAATCCGGGTTCTTCTAAACCCAGAAATGTTGATTCCAACAACTCTACCATTCTGGCATTGTATCCCAGCCCAGGTTGAGCAAGGGTCAGCCTTTATTGACCACTCTTTACTCCTCAACCCTAATGAAGATCTCAGCTGAAGTAAAGCCACCCGCTCAATGCGTGAACTTAATGGCACCACTTGTAATTGTTCAAATGTCGAGTTAAACAGTAAAAACAGAATAAATAAAACCACTCTAAAACCTCTCAAATCCACCATGGCCATAAAAACTAGTAATGACTAATGAGCTTCAGAGATCTTTCGATCTTCTTCGTCACGCAATTCTCTACTGAAATTAGGGTTCCAACTGATACATACATACACATTTTCTGTATCTAACACTACTATATCAATGCTCTTACCTTAAATTTGATGACAACAAAGATTTCGCATCGATTCTTCCTTCTTCTAGCTTCAATTTTTTTCTCTCTCTCCTGTAGCTTTCTCCCTCTAGAAACCTACAACTCTTCCTCTCTCTCCTCCACTTCTTTCAGTTTCTTCGGTTGACGAAAGAGATGAAAAGTACAATTAAAAAATGGTCAAAGCTTTTAATTTTAGAGAGAGAAAGAGAAGGATATCTCTATCTCCATCTATATATATATATATATATATATATATATATATGTATATATCGCTCTCTAACACAGCAGCGCCGAAAAAGGAATGGAAAGAAAATCTTTTATGTTTAATGAAACGAAACGCTGGCAGTTTTTCAGTCTGCTCTTTGGCAAAACTTCCGCCGGAGTTTTTTAAGGCTCAATGGGCACGAGCCAGGCCGGAACCCCTTTGCTCCTGCGGCTTGGGCTGGTTCGTTTTGGGTTTGTACAAAATGTATTAAAAATAAATAAATAAATAAACAGTTGAAGAGTAAAGTCTTGTTATATATTGTGATAAATTTATTTTAAAATGAAATTATAAAATATATTAATACATACAATTTTAATATAATTATAAGAGGGTCGTCAATTAAAAATAGACATAAATATTCATAATTTATATTATTTTTCTAAAGTAGTTTGTGAAAAAAAAAATTGAGAATTTTAATGTGAGTAATAAATACATCGATAAATATGTATATATACTTACTTACATATTATGTTGTTTATTTTTCAATAAATAACATATTTTAAAAATTTTAAAATTTTTATTATTTTATTTCCTAAAACTAAAAAAATTATATTATTTTTAAATTTTAAAATATTTTAAATTAACTTTAAAATATTAATAATAATCTTAAATTTTGAAACGTAAAAAATACGTGATTCTATTTTGACATTTAGCTTCCTTGGACAGTCGAGTTTGCTTCTTGCTTCTTTGAATTCTTTTTAACTCTCAAATAATTAGATTATTGCAGTTTAAAACAAAATTTCCTTTTATTGTTAAAAATATAATTTTATGAACCAAAAAAAAATTAATAATTCAGAATATAACAATATTATAAAACGTGGTCGTTTGAAAAAGCAAATAAATAAGTGACACTGCTCAAAGTCAATTACTTGTTCCATTTGATGTAGCATTTCAAGTTGGTAGTGTACTATTAGTAATTGAGGTAATCATACTGCGTCAACGGGCAAAATGGCACATGGGGATTTTACAATTGTTTAATATCAATCTTGTACTTTCTTGACCGGACCAAGCTAAAAAAACTCATAAGATTGAAAAATTATTCGGTATTTTTGGGAGATTATCGTGTAATATTTTTAGATTAATCACATGTTATTATTAATGAGTTTAGATATAAAAAACTTATTACACATGTTAAAATATATATAATTAACATGAGATATTACGTGATAATATCTCAGAAACACTAAATATTTTTTTTAAAAAATTTACTTTTAAAATATTTTTGCAAAAATTTATTTTTGAAAAATTGAATGTGATTATAAATTGGACAAGTTTACACACACAATAATTAAACATTATATTTATTTGTTTCATTAAAAAGTGACACATACTATGAATTTTAATATTATGTCTCACTTTTTAATATTATAAATAAGGGTACTCTTAATATGTGCTCTAAGGACACATGCTAAGTACGAAAAATAAGATATGAGACCCACTAAATATTATTTGTTTATATATTTGTACTGAATTCAATACATGTGGTCCACTAATATATTATTTTTTTATACATTGAATTCAATGTAAATACATAAATAAATAATATTTAGTGTGCCACATCTTTTATTTTCTACATTTAACATGTATTCTTATGATACATATTAAAAAAATATATAAATAAATATAGTGTTTGATTATTTTATATTTATACTTATTCTTATAAATTAACCCCATTTGAGGGGAATGAGTATTGATGTGCAAAAATATATTCAAACCACCCCAATTTGATTAGCAATTATGAGAAGTGACCGTACTTGTATTAATTTTTTAGAGGTAATTATCAGCGCATCAGTTAAGAATAATATTATGGGCACAAATTATATATAAAAAATAAAGTACAAATAATAGAATTCATGTATTGCATATTTATTAAGGGAATTGATATTATTATAAAAAAAATTGATATTTCTACAAAGTTCTACTCACATGAATGATAAATGAGGCTCACCTTCATATGAGTAGAGCCTTGTAAAAATTACAATTTCCTTAATAAATATATGTAAAATATCTAATGGAAGATCTTATTTTTTATTTTTTGTATTTTTTTATATTATTTGTACACAATTTTTTATATATAATTTGTATTCATAGCATTACTCTAATAATTAAATACGTATTTATTTTCCTTTTATCACATAACTATAATTTCCCTCTACCAAACATTTTTTTCCACTCCCATTTTTCTTGTTTAAGAAGTCTGGTTAACTTTAAATAGTTATTGAAAATCTCTTATCACAGAATATTATGTTTCTTATTTATTTGATTTCTTTTTGTTGCTGATAGTTTGGGAACAACTTGTAGTCTTAGATAGAACAGTGACTCACACCATATAATTAATTTTAGTCTTTCTTAGTTGTACAGTATTTGTTTGACCGTATAATTAATTCAAATAATGGGACCATGGTCGAATTGTACAATTCAAATAAAGAATAATAACTATTTTTAGATGTTAGTAAATACTTTCTTTGTTCTAATTTATAATTTAAATTTGATACAAATTTATATAAATTTAGTTAATAAGTAGATTAATATTTGAAATTATCTGAAAAGTACTATTAATTAAAATTTATATTAATTTATAATTTTAAATAAATTTATATTAATTTATATTTAAAAATATTTTAAATTAATTTTTGAAAAATTAACAATAATTTTATAGATCGAAACAGAGGGAGTAATTAATAGAGGCTTAATGATTTTCTTCGGAAGATACGACTCAACCATTAAGTGCCAACAAAAGATTTATTTATAACAATTAATTTTCTGGACTTAATCGAGAAGGATGCCCATAAAAGAAATTGATTACAATCAAACTTTATACTAGTAATAAATAATCACGAGAGGACAAGAATTGTCGGTCAAAATTATTATGAATAAATTATATTTTTTTAATCAGTCTTGAAGAATTAACTTTAGCTTATATGAATGTTGTTAATGTTTAATTTTGTGTGTCCATTAAAATTACCAAACAAACAACCTGCACAAAAAATAGTTATACCAAATATTTGACAGTTTAGACCGTTAAAGATAGTTTTGATATAAAAATAAATACAAACTAAAAGCGTAAATAATATAAAGATATAAAACTGTTGAAATATTAAAAACGTACTGATATTTGATTAATATATGGTAATATATGATCCTGATGGCCTCCAATTGTAGTTGGCATCCGAGACCAATTATGATTAAAATCGAAAACCTAGTCTGATTAAGAATCATAAATTAATTTGAATTTTAACCCTCCTAACATGTCAAACCCTATAGTGGGCTTGCCCCTATACCAGTGCCACTGTAGTATATAAAAATAGGTCAGCTCTTGCACCAGACGTTGAACGATTATGGGCCGCTCATCAAATTCGGATCTCAATTAATTATATGTTAACGGATACATATTATCTTTGTTATTTTAATTAGACTCTTTTTTTACACATAAAATACATTAATTTATCAGCGTAAAATCTTATTAAAGAGCATTACTAATAGTCTTATATAGTATTATGGATGAAAACACATATTCCTCATCCAAACATTGATATTATTATTGGTGGACCTTCTTAATTATGAGTTGATGATAAGAGCCATCAATAAGGGAAGGAATTGATTTCTTAATATTTTATATATGTACTATTATTATTGTAGATATTAATTGAGTGATCATTCATTACGGATTAATTTGTTTGATGAAATTTTAGATGATTGTAATCAAGTTATGATTATTAATAAATAATCATAATCATAATTCAATCGCAAAATTTATTAAATGACTATATATAATCATCATTCGAATGAATATATACAGTGGCGGAATCAAAAGTCGGCAGGCTGTAGCCCGGCAAAAAAATAATGATTTATTCTCTTTTTTTAAAAATTATATTTTTAAATTTTAGTATTATAATATTCTTAACCCGCTTCAATTAAAATTCTGGTTCGCCATTGAATATATAGTCAATTAATTCCCTAAAAATTTGTTAAACTTGTGATATTTTTAAAGCTATAAATAAACATGGTTATAAATTATTATTAGTATAAATTCTACCAAACAAAACAATATCAACTTATCTTACCTCGTGTAAATTATAATCCGTTACACAAATATATTCATAAATATAAACAAATATACGTGTAAGTTTTGTTTGAGATGGGTAAATATAATATTTTTACAAAATATTAAAATTAAAATTACGTACATGCGTAATCACGCAAGGCCTTTTAAATTGTTAAAATAAGATACACATTCATGTGGTTATAATGGCTAAAAAGATTTTTTTTCTTCTTCTTTTGAATGTCTCAAATTCATAGAGGGATAACTTATTGTATTTAATTTTTGTCATTCGTTTTCGAGAATTATTATCAAGAAGATTCGAATTCTTAATTTTTATAATAAAAAAATGATTTATATCAGTGAATTAAATTGGCAGATGGCCAAAAAAGATTAATATCTTCGTACAAATGCATTAGCAAGTCGAACAAATATTATGTTTGAGTCAAAATTAAGAATAACTCTTACACAAATTTTTACATAAATTTCATTTTTATTATTAAAAAGTAAAATCTGATATAAATTTTCATATCAGGTCTCATTTTTAATAATAAAATAAATTTTATATTTAATATTTATATTTAATTTTTTGTGTGAGTAGAATTATTCCAAAATTAATACGATTTGTGAGTTAGATAAATTAAATGGTTAATTGTGATTGGGGCATTGGGCACTTGAGACTTGGTAAGGTTTCTCAGGTGGCATCCACAGCAACAATTACCATATACTTTCTCTTTTTTATTATATAAATGGTTTAAGACATGATCACATATATTAAAAAAATTTATTTATACTAATATTAGGTAATTTATGTTAGTTTAAAATTCTGTTACTACTCATACACTAATTAACTACTCTTCTTTCTTTCTTTATTAATTACTCAATCTTTAAGAGTAAAATAAAAAATGATTATATTTCTTCTTCTAAATATATATAAAATAATTTATATTTTGAAGAGAAAAAAACTTTCAAAATGACCTATATAATCAAAAAGAGGGAGCCTATGAGAACACATATTCCTCATCCAAACATTGATATTATTATTGGTGGACCGTCTTAATTACGAGTTGATGATAAGAGCTATCAATAAGGGAAGAAAATGATTTCTTAAAATTTTATTTACATACTATTATTATTGTAGATATTAATTAACGAGTGATCATTCATTAAAGATTAATTTGTTTGGTAGAATTTTAGATGATTGTAATCAAGTTATGATTATTATTATTAAATAAGATAGAATATATTATATTCAATTTGTTGTTTTTCAGATGCACAAAAGAGATCTAAAAGTGGGGTTGAATAAATTTTTAAATTTTTTTTTTGTTTAAGAATATATTATTAGATAATTAATTTTATAAATTAATTAAGCACAACGGAATATTAGTTTAAAATCCCCTTAAAGATATAATGAAATCATAGCTCTGAATTTAGTTCTTATAGATGTCAGTCACACACAAATATAACAATTAATGAGTAGTAAGTAAATGACACAAAATATTTAAGTAGTTCGGAATACAAAAAACTCATAATCCACTCTTTTACTCAACGAGTAGGAAACCCACTAAAAATGTATAGGTCACAAAGACCAGATCACAAAGATCTATTACACAACTTATCGAATCACTAAGATTCCTTCGAGTTACTAAGTCTCGACAGATGTCACTTAGACAAAGGTCACTTAAACCAGTTCACATAGAACTCTTCAAGTTACTAAGACTTAGAAAAATGTCGTTGAGACAATCGAATCACAGTTGTAAGATTGTTGGTTGATGTACTACTTAGTTACAATTAGCTAGCTTGATTTCTTCAATACTTACCATTATCATTACAAAATGATAGAATAGTTTTACGATCGTTTTGATCCTATCATCTATACATTCATTAAGCTCATAAAATTAACCTAATAATATTGATCTTTCTATTTTAAATTCTTATACAATATAATCTTATTAAGGGTTTTACAAAAATTACTGAACAATTATACATTATCAAATTAATCATGCAATTTCTAACACAATTCATTTGCTTAAGGTTATTGTGGAATCGCAAAATTTATTAAATGACTATATAATCATCGTTCGAATGAACAGTCTATTAATTCCCAAAAAACTTGTTAAACTTGTGATATTTTTAACGCTATAAACATGGTTATAAATTATTAGTAGTATAAATTCTACCAAACAAAACAATATCAACTTATCTTACCTCGTAAATTATAATCCGTTACACAAATATATTCATAAATATAAACAAATATATGTGTAGGTTTTGTTTGAGATGGGTAAATATAATATCTTTACAAAATATAAAAATTAAAATCATGCACATGCGTAATCACGCAAGGCCTTTTAAATTGTTAAAATAAGATACGCATTCATGTGGTTATAATGGCCAAAAAGGATTTTTTTTTTCTTTCCCCCCTTCTTCTTTTGAATGTCTTAATCTTAGAAAGAGGATAATTTATTGTATTTAATTTTTGTCACCTATTTTTAAAAAGTGTTATCAACAAAATTCAAATTCACAACTTTTATAATAATAAAAATAAGTTATATTAGTATATCAAGTTGCCATAAATGGCCAAAAAAAGATTAATATCTAGGTACAAATGCATTAGCAAGTCAAACAAATAGTATTATGTTTGAGTCAAAATTAAGGATAACTCTACATATATAAATATCAAACACAAATTTATATATAAATTTTATCTTTATTATTAAAAAGTGAGTACTGATACGGATTTTTGAGTCAGATTTTATTTTTTAATGATAAGATGAAGTTTATATTTGATATTTATGTGAGTAGATTTATTTCAAAATTAATACAGTTTGTGAGTTAGATAAAATGAATGGTTAATTGTGATTGGGACATTGGGCACTTGAGACTTGGTCAAGTCTCTCAGGTGGCATCCACAGCAACAAGTACCATATGCTATATTTCTGTGATGTTGAAATCCCTAGCATGTATAACGACGGGGCAACAATTGACTTGAGACTTTTTTTACACGACAAACCCTAATGGAGAAGTACTCCGACTCTTATTTTGTCTGCTATCTTTCTTTTGTTCATACAAAATCCATGGATCTTACACAAACTACAAAAATGAATACCTGATTTTGTTTGCTAATTCAAGCAATGACAATCCATTCTTTGATTGTTTTTGCATGTACATTGAGAAAACTTGGTACCACAACCTATGATAATTAATAATATCGATAATTAATTAATACTTAAATCTGTTTAAAAATGAGAGTGTACTCTTTTTTCTCAATTTTATTTTATTCTTGAATATTAAAATTTATATTTGACATGCTTGAATGCAAATTTAATCAATAAACTTCCTTTTTTTGTTATTGGAAGTTTAATGTTGAAGAAAATAGCTATAAAAATTATGTCTAAGTTTGTTGACTGCATACTTTTGTATTAAAAAAAATAATCAAGAAAACAAATCGATTCAATATTTTTATACGTACAGCACATGTCATGATTTTATCACTTCTCTCAAGTTCCGCCTACCAAATAAAACAAAAGAAGATATTTTTAAGAATAAATATATATATACAACATCCAAACACTATATCATTTTCACAATTAAAAAGTGTATTTTTATACTGAAATTCGTGCCAAATAATATTTTTTAATAGTGAGAATGATATAGTATTTAGTTTGTGTGTACTTCTAATTTTCTTTTTTTCAAAGATGGTATAAATTTTTGTGATTTATTACACGCTCAAATATCAAAAGAATAAGAAGAAAAAAAGAATCACTCTAATTCTTTGATTTGAAATAAATTGTCATCATCTTTTCTTTTTTCCCCTTAATTCAACGGATATTCGATTCAAGTAAATATCTTATTTCTCCACGCGGAGCTACAGAGTGAGAATAGAAGAAAAGGAGAAAGCTGCGCCAACGCGTTTATTGGACCGACAAGCCTCCATACATTAGTTTCTTTATGCTTCTATAAATAATTATATTAACTTGTCAACCAGTATGCATATTGACAATACTGTTGTCCATACCTTTCTTTAATTAATATCATGATGTAAACATCATATATATATATTTCATTTAACTTTTGACCTTTCTATAAAATATTATTATTAAACTTGTAATATTTAAGATGACATGATATCCTTTTGTTATTCGACAAGTTGAGGCGTATTCAATATATAATCATTATAGTTAATTTTAATATATTTAAAGAAAAGTTATAAATCAAGAGATGACACTTATCTTGTGACAGGAAAAAGTGTTAAATAGCTTATTTGAATATATAAATACAGACTACTGGCTCTCCCTGCTCCATTTGGTTAATGTCATTAACTTAAAGGTCAAGAAAAAAAATATATAGATACAGACTTAGGTGGCCCTTTTGCTTTACAAGTTTTTAACCTTAAAACAAGACGAGCAATAGAATATTGTGTAGGTATCATGCAATGTGAGAAGAACATGCAATCAAAAGGTAATTAAGTAAATTAATAAGTCCGAAAGCAAAAAAGGCTACATGGGGTGTACTTGCTAATTGCTCTACATATGAGTATCATGTACAGCAAGTGCAAGATCTATATATATAAATGTAGTATATCATTTGCCTTTTGCTGAAATCAACTACTAAAAGTAATAATATATAGATGGAGTTGTTGGTAGTATAATGCTATATATTGCCACTGAATTATTAGTATATGATGTGTGTGATCTCAGTCCACAAGGGATACACATGGCTCTAGCTTCTTTACTTGGTGCAATGGATTCTTCTCTCTTCTTCTCTCTCCTTCCCTCTCTCTCTCTATAGCATTTCTAAAAGAACATGTACAGGAGGCATACAGACGGCTATTCCGGTAATTAAATTCTACGTACTATATACTTATTATTTTATCACATGCATGCCAAAAAGTATTATGTAACAATGTTGATTCACAAGTGCTTGGGCAATCTCTCGCAGGTGACAGGTTTTGAAGCCCTTAATTATTTATTCATGGTCCATACGTCTTAATTATTTACTTCTGAAAGATATATATGGATATTAATTGCATTAATTTATCATCATAAATATAAAATAAAATCATCAACTTTCAATAGGATATGCGGATAAAAAATAGTATTTAAAGAATGTTCGAGGACTAGTATGTTATATATGTTGCTAAAACTTGGATTACTTTTTCTCAACAGTTTGCATGAATGCCTCCTTGAGTCCTTAATTTGTTTTTTGTTTTGTGGTTTTCAATTGTTTTGGCTAGCAGTTACTCTGAGTTCATAAAGTTGTGTTTGTTGTATGTAAAATAGTAGAGTTTAAACCTTGTTATACCTGTTTTATATGTTAACAAGCTAACCGATCTCGTGCGAAGTATGGACAATATGAATAATAATTTATCTTTAATAGGAAAAGAAAAAATAAAGATTTTCGTTTAGACAGGCCGCTAGTAAGACCTGCGGCCAGCATAAAAAGTCCTAATAAAATGAGGGCATATTAGTAATTGGCCTGGCCGCAGGAGAGAGTTGCATAGGCTACTATTAAGACCTACGGTCTGAAAAATATCTTATTCAATCTCAACCATTTGATCTTACAATGAACGACTAGAAAAGAGTTTGCTGAAATAGTGCCACTGGCTAGCGTAAGTCCTGAATCAGGTCCATATATATAATGAGAGAGAGAGAGAGAGAGATGACTTATTTATTGGCCTAATGTAAAAAAAAGTAAATTTTAATTTAAAGTTGGAGAACTAGTACTGGATGTTATATATGTAGTATATGTATAACAATTATAATAACTAAATCATATCGTCGATTAGTATATTATATTTTTATTTTAATAATAATACAAATGATGATTATATCTTTTTTATACCCGAACTTATAATTATATTTATATTTTAATAATAGTTACACATTTAAGTCAGGTACGTAATTTTTATGATAATTTTCTTTCATTCTCAAATTATATATATATATATATATATATTATCCAAGTGGTAATATAATTTTACTTAAATTTATATTATTGTATATATGTTTGAATAAAAGAAATTAAATAATATTAGGTAAGATGTTCTTATTTTGATTGGTTTATTATAAAAATATATTACAAATTTATATATATTTTTTAATAAAACTATGATATTAATTATAATTTTTGAATAAAAATAACAAATTAATATTAGGCAATATGATCTTATTTTGATTATTTTTCTATAACACTATATTAATAGTTCTTGTTTATAAAACTACGATATTAATTTTAATTTTTAATTTAAATTGATAAATAATAAAAGTCCACTTACCGTAGGAAAAGTAAAAGGTCGAATCAAACCAACCAAAAAAGAGAACCAACCAAATTGTCAATTTAATTATAATATAGATAAATAGTTAATAAAGTTTTTATGCTTTAACTGAATAAAATAATAATAATAATAATAATAATAATAATAATAATAATAATAATAATAATAATAATAATAAAAGATTAAATGATTCACGTATCTAATCTAATGTATGCCTTCTGAACACATTCGGAGTATTATATTAGAACGAAAAATGCTCAACTTCAAAATTGTATCCTCTCGGGTCTAACAAAAGTGTCCTATTTGAATAAAGCACACTTTTATATAATCTTTTTAATAATTTTATTTAAGTATAACTTTAAGATTCCGAAGGTCAATATTAGCTGAATTAGTAGGCCTGGGCTGATATTTAGCCTAGGGCGCCATTTTCAAATCTTAATTTTTCCTTGCAAATTTGGGCCAACTGTTTACATATCGCATGGGCTAGATTTGATTGACACTGTTGTCTTTCTCACTTAATTGTCGAAGTTCGTATAAATACCGAGGGCATATGATATTCTCACTTAATTGTCGAAGTTCGTATAAATACCGAGGGCACATGATATATATGTGACAAATTTCATAATAAAGTTGAATTGTAATTGATGTGTTATTCTAAGTGATAAAATAAAATAAAAATAAGTCTAAGTACACTACAACTTAGTACAACAACCTAACACAACATATCTTAGCTATTAAAAAGTGTGGTCTGACACAGAAATCTGTGTCATATCCTATTTTTTAATAGTTGAGATCAATGTTGTGTTCGGTATTATATCTGAATGTAGTGTATGTATACTTGTCCATAAAATAATAATGCGTGTGTCATTTTTTAATTTCTTCCTATTTCATATATTCACACATACATTAACAATTAATATTAATATAAATTTGTCGTTATATATAACAGGACTCAATAACGAGTGTATATAATTATTCTATTGTTGTTATAATTTTTTTTGCATATAATGTTAGAATTTCAAATTTAACATCTGAGTGTTAAAATATTTAAACTTTGTGTTCAATCACAAGTGATGTGCTTAACAAGCATAATCATGTCATTTTTTATGCCCTCAAATCGCCAAATTTAAACTCTTAGACAATGTTTTCAGAATCGGATCGATCATCGAATCGAAAAAAGTACCAAGTGGATGGATCACTAGTTTAATTAGTGGTAGAATTGTTATTGAACCGATGACCTCACAAATATATAAAAATATATATTATTAATAATTAATAAAAAATATAAAATATTTAATATTTTATAAGTTAAAATATAGTGAAATTATGTTATAATATTACTAAAAATATTTTTGTACAAAATTAAAAAAAAAACACTTTAAAATTGATTCTACTGAGTCGGTTCTACTGATTTTTGACCAAATTGATTGAATCGGTCCAAACTGGACATGACATTGAACCGGGTTCAGGTTCAATCGGCTTGTCCAGTCCGATTTTCCTAACATTGCTCCCAGTTTACGTTTGTTTATAAAAAAAATATATGTTTGAGATTTGACTATTTGTCTTAATTTAACATTATTTTGCATTATTTAATTATTTGACGAGAGATTATTAGTCCCTTAATGTTGGATTTAATAACTTAAAATAAGAAAGACAATTAATCATACAATTATTATGAGATTATATATAATCCCTCATAAATAGTCTTAAGAATAATAAAAAATAATCCATAGGACTATTAATCCCCATCATAATATAAAATAGTTTGAAATAATATTAAATTATTACAAATAGTTTAATCTCAAACATATTTTTAGTAAACAAACATAACCCCAATATATATTAAAAAAGAAGAAGTGGTAAATGCACCAAGTGTTTAGTGAAATAGGGAGTGGGCTAGAGGGCCACTTATAGGCCCATATCAGTATATACAAAATTGTAATTGTAGTTTCTGTGGTCGTAGAACCCATTAACGGGAGAAATTCAAATGCTTCTAGTTTCTTGGACTTAACTCGGACCTTGACAGGATATTTGGGCTCAGATTGGCTGGGCTTGATCCTCTATCCTTGCTTAAACTTTAAGCTTATGTCGTACGGCAACTCATTTTCATCTTTATTTTATTTACTTTTCTTTTGATTGAACTCTGTCTGACAAAGGATATTTAAAGTAATATTAATAAGAATATACTTTTAGTCCATCCTACCCCTGATTCTTCTTTATTTGCTTTAATTACTTAAGATTGTTCTCATGCTTTGTTAATTTTGAATGATAGCAGTATTTGTTTCGTTAGACGATCAACTAATCATGCAGGACATTTGTTAGCCAAAGCTACTGGTTTACAGTCTGGTCCGGAGGAGTGGGGTCCTGTCCCTCCTTCCTTTATTTCTGATGTTATTGTTTCCGATTTAATATAAATGGTTTTCCTTTGTTTTAAAAAGAAAAAAAAAATTGCTGGACCGCAAGTGGGCCGCATCATCCTATTCTTAAATAATGTTTAAAAATATATAAATACTCTTTAGCTACACTATTTGTTTTATAAAATTATCGATGAATATAATTTTAGATAAATATTTTAAAGAAGTGATATTTTCACATAGTTTTTTAATATTTTTATATATAAATTATTGTTATAGATTAATAGCGACAATCAAAATCGTCGTTATAAATTTATAATGACACTTTTTATGTGAAAATATCAAAATTATCGCTATAAAGTCGTTATTGATCTATAACAATAATTTATATATATAACTATCAAAAAATCATGTGAAAATATCAGTTTTTATACTTTATATGCCTAATTCAATTACTTGTATAAATATTATTAAATTTTAAAATTAACTGTAAATTATACATGTATTGTGTGTGCGTGGGTTCTAATTTTTTTTAAAATTAATATTTTTATATGTATTTTTTATATTTTTATATAATTTTTTTATATTTATATACAAAATTAATCTCGTTTTTATATTAAAAATTTAATATAAAAATATCAAAAATTTATGTGATTTTCATTCTTTGTTAAGGATACTAATTCCTAGCTAGTCCAACTTACTCGTGTAAATAACTGCTCCTCTCGAGCTTATCGCCATATAACGGTAACGGCGTGTACGTGACATGTGGGGCCCATTTTAGAATTTCCTCGAACGCCGGTGTTAACTCTGGTTAGTCTAATGAAATTGTTGGATACGTCAAAAAAGAGGATTATTTGCGCGTACTCCATTATTCGGATCCGAAATATAATATTCTTCTACCTAATCTCACCCGAGCTCGTCAACGGGTCCTTTTCTATTTGAAGTTGGGTAATATACTGCGTAAACAACAACTGAACATAAATTGACACGAATTCTTATGTTAAATTAATATTGTGTTTAATTTATATATATATATATAATAATGTCTAATAAAAAAAATTACATTACACAGATAATCCTAAAACTATAACTTATTTATTTCTATGTTGGGTGTAAGTTTAATTTTTATTTTTTTTAATTTTATCTTTAAGCTATCGTTCTTGTTTATTACAGCGTGAGAGTTTTTAAGAGACAATTTTATTTAAATTATTAAAATACAAATTAGAGTACAATTATTCGTGTCAATTTGATGTTATGTTATGGTATCACGTGATATATTTGCACTAATTATTTAGTTTTAATACATTTCGTGCTAATTATAATACTAGCTAGTGAATTCTAAAAATTCTTTTGTTTATTGTCTTTTTTTCCTTTCCTCTAGAGACTTCACGCACACAAGACACTAACACTATTAAGATAAAAATTGTTAAGATCATATACGAAATTTCAAACACACAAATGATAAATTACACGTGTGGACAAAAAAATATTAGTTTAATGTTATTGTTGAAAAATTATTTTAAATAATTTGATAAATAAAATTATTTATTAAGAATCAGATAATTGTGTGTTCAATATCTTAAACTCAAGAATTTCTTAAAATATAAATCAACTTGTAAGATTATTATAACAGTTACACAAGTATAACATTTAATAACACGAGACCGAAAAATATTTCTAACTGCAACAATTTCAATAACACAAGATCAAAAATTATTTATAAAACTAAAATAACGTTATTATTACCTTACAAACCTCCTAGTGACGCGCCCAGGTGTCTAATCCTACTCCTAAATAGTAACTCTGAACAAAGTTGTTGTATTTGATTTGTTGATGATAAGCTTGTCGATGCCTTCCTCCTGATCTTAATGTATCCATTTATAATTTTTCTACTTTTTGATAAATTGTGTAACTTTCACATCTATAATCTTTCTAACTTCTTATAGCTATCACTTGGTGAGAATTTCAATTCTTAATTGCTTCAATTCTCAACCACTTGGACTTATCTTGTCACGTGTCGTTGCAGTATTGGGTCTACAGCAAAATTTATAATACTCTTAATTAATGTATGATATCTTTTACTAATTTAAAAAGTATTTTATCAATAATTTGATAAAATATTCGTATCGTTATATGCAAAAATGGTCTATATAATGTTCGTATATATAATGAAGGTAAAATTTTGACACTATAAAAAATATTTGAATCTTCCGAATCCTTTGATTTTATTGTCATCTAATTTTCTTTAGATAATACAAATGTATGTAATTTTATAATCGCTTTAAGAAATTAAGAAATTAATACGGAAGGAGAGGGGCCCATGAGCAATTATTGTGCCCCAAAGAAATAAGAAAGGCAAGTGGTGATTTTAATAGGAGATATACTTGCACCTAGCGCCAAACAAGGGAAAAGCCTGATAAATATCTAGCAGAAGGCAATAGACCCATAACCATGGTTAAGGAAAAAGTGCAATACGCACCCTGCTTAACTTAACCAAACCCCAGTTACAACCCGCTGGCTTCGGTTATATAAACAGGGTTACAATACCTTCTTTTCTCGTGTACTCCTTTCTCCCCTAATTCCTTAGGGTTTGTTGTTTTGGTTTCTTTTCTTCTCAGAGTAATCTATATTCAAATGGCTGAGGTTGAATACAGATGCTTTGTCGGTGGGCTTGCATGGGCTACCAATGATCAATCACTAGAAGAGGCTTTCTCTCAATACGGCGATATCGTCGATTCGAAGGTCCGTTTGTCAGCAGAAATCGGATCCGATCCGATCCGATTGACGCCAGATCTGACCTCCTCCTGATTCTGTTCTTTACTACTACTGTTACTATGGTTTTGATTCATTGATCTACTGTCACTGTTTGTTACAAATGTTACTAATGTTACTTTTACTGATCTGAAACGGTACGTTCATCTTCCTCCTTTTTCACGAGGCGAAGATTGATCGATTTCCGAATTTTGGTTTTATATGGATATTTGTATGTGTATCCTTTGTTTGATTTAGATCTGATGGAAATTTGTTGTTTGACGTGCAGATCATTACTGATCGTGAAACGGGAAGATCTAGGGGATTCGGATTCGTTACCTTCAGGGATGAGAAGGCGATGAGGGACGCGATCGAAGGGATGAACGGTCAGGATCTCGATGGACGCAATATAACTGTCAACGAGGCTCAGTCTCGTGGAAGTGGCGGCGGTGGCGGCGGCGGATTCCGCGGCGGTGGACGCCGTGAAGGCGGAGGCGGATATGGCGGAGGCGGTGGAGGCTATGGAGGCGGTGGACGCCGTGAAGGTGGAGGCGGTGGTTATGGAGGAGGTGGTGGTGGTTATGGAGGCGGCCGAAGGGAGGGCGGAGGTGGTGGTTACGGTGGTGGATCCCGCTACTCTAGCCGTGGTGGAAACGATGGTGGGTGGTAAATTTAGGTTTATAGGGTTTCAGCTTGGCTATGGTGTGATGGTTGAGTAGTTAATTTAGATGTGTTGGTTGTTTGGTTCCTGTGAAACTGTGCTCACTTTTGACCACTTGGTTCGCTTACGTTATGTTACTGCTTTTGGTTTGATCTGAAGAGTGTTAACTGAATGATTATCAGTTATTTATATAACTGCTTTTGATCGTCCTCGTTTAATTGGCCTATGAAAATTGACTATAAATCTCTTGGTTATATTGATCTCGGAAAACTCGTGCATTGAATATAAATATTAATTCCTTGCTTTGTTAGAAATTGTAATTACCAACCCCGATATAAAATTCACATTCGGTCTAATTGCAAAGTTCCTTCATATTCTTCACCCCTTTGCTAGTGTAATTGCCACCAGGCTTGCATTCGTAGCGACTAGTGCAAGGTCCTACGACCGTATACGGTGCTGGACTAGTGCAAGTTCCTCCGTCCGTATAAAAGAAGAATTCTATCTCCTAGTTTTGTTCAGACGTTACTCCTGTTTTTTCGCCATCAAGAAACGAAAGAAAATTTCATCTCCCAAGTTGCACTCGCATTACTCCCTCCCAAAATACTCTGTCAAACATTAGTTCTATATTCTAAGGAATATCCAGGAACAATAAGATTAAATTGAAAATATTGATAAATTCTTATGGAGTCCAGAAAGGTGGTTAACTTGTTCTAATTTTATCTTTATTGAATTTTTATACTAGAGTAGCGATCTAATCAATTCAATGGGTCAAGTCCATGTCGATGAGGATTAAGATACTGTAATTTTTAGGTCTCCGATTCGATTATCACTGTGGTGAATTTTTTTATTCCTTCCTTTATATAGGTCTTGTTTAGCTTGTGACTTTATTCTTTTCTCTTCTAATGAAATTTGATTGGTTCTTAAAAGGTCTCATGTAAGTGTGTTTCCTCTTTTATATAGGGCTTGTTTAGTTTTGTGGGTTTATTTTTTCCTCTTCTAGTGATGTTTAATTGATTCTTGATGATATTGAAATAGCATAGCAATTATTTATGTAGGACTTGTTTGGTTTGTGAGTATATTTTTTTTTTCATCCAGTGAAATTTGATTGATTCTTAATAACGAAGCTATGATGTATTTAATTATGAATTGATAAGTGTTCCTCCGTTTAGGAGCTGAACTTGAATTCAGTTTTTGAACTTATTTACAAAACTAGCCATACTTTGGTGTACCCTTTCCACGAAGCTATGCCAAAAAAATCTCTCAAAAAGTAAAATTTTACAAAGTAAAATTAATAATTTCATATTTAATATAAATAGTAGCCTCATGGACTTGTAAAGTTAAAAATTTCTCGAGTTTTTTGAATAGTCTTCCAATTTACCATCTAGACTTGCCCGTCTATGATACTTTTTGGGTTTCCCTGACAAATCTAATTTCTGAATTTCCCTAACTAAGCTACTGACCAAAGTACATGAACAAAAAAATAAGCATTATTTGATTCTTTAGATTTTTTTTGAAACAGTCCTCAAAAAATGCCCCATATTCATTAAGCCCTGAGCATCAGAACGGAAGAATAAATTCTAGAATTTCTTCCAACCAGTACAAGAAAAAAGAAGAAGAGATTGAGCCATATTAGCCAACCATGCACAATACGATTTCCATTACGTCAAACATGAGAGAAACTAACTCAAAGGAACTCTTAAGTAAGACTGTAAAATGAATCAAATAGTTTGGACTTAATTCGTACTCGCTCGACTAAAAGTTTGATTCGAGCTCGACTCGAAATATAAACAATTCAAATATGAATAAAGTTAAAAATTTAATAAATTACTCGAAACTCTTCAAATTGTAATTTTTTTATTAATACTCAGATCATATTCGTTAAAAAAATTTAAACTGTTCGGATTCAATTTGAGATCGTGTCCGACTCGATAGTTAAATAAATTTCAATCAAACCTTATTTCATACTCAATAAATTTTATAAATCAAATATAAGCAACTTAATATTCAACTCGACTCGATTCGATTACACCCTTACTCCTAAACTGCAAGCAGTCACCAATAATAAGTCCAAAGTACAATAATTTAGCATGCGTCATAGATAATCATTAAATAGTATCACTCTCGATCACAACCTTAGAAAATCCTAAATGAATAACAAATAACATGGCATCCCTAATTGCACAAGACTGAGCGAAATCCACATCTAGGCTGTCGGAGATCCGGTCAATGCCCACTCCCCGAGGCTTCAACGTTGTTATCCCGAACAATAAATCTCACGGTTACAAAAATATTGTTCTTGGCAACCACATCACAATTGATTTTTACAAATCCCACGCCGGTGGCTTCACCCAAGTAACCCCACCTATTTGAAAAGACTGTTGTCGATCTTCACCAACAACGGTCCAAACTTCCATGAAAGTCCGTAAACAAGTTTAAAGAATGAATTGCTGTTAGCCTTGCCATATACTATATCATTCCTGTGATTCCGTAAGCTCCAAGAAATCATAACTATCATCTCTATCTGTCTTGCATTCAAAATTATCGCCATGTGAAATCAAGTCTACAAAGGATCCTCGGTTCCCAAATATACTACGAATACCTAGTGGACACCCAACTCAAGAAGCCACAGCTACCGACACTCAAAAATTATTCAACGGCCGACATTAACTTATTGAAACTCAAATTATTTCTAAATAAATTTTTATAAAGCTTTCAAAAAATGTTTTCTAGGAGAAATTTTCCAAAGCTTTCAGAAAAGGTTTTTCATTTTTAGAACAAATTTGTTTTCTTAAAATAAACGGAGCCTTGATTTTTGGTCTGCGAGACATTGTTCCGGGTCATTCGATATACCCACTTTGCTAGCTCAGCAATGCTCGACAATAATACATTTAAATTGATACTACTTCTGTACAGTTATAAGTAATTCTCTTATTTTTAAGAGTATTTGATAAAATACTCGCACATGTTTTCATTATATTTTTATACGTTATTATTTCAACTATATTAAAAACTCCGGTAAAAATGATCAAAACTCAACATAAATGTATGTTCACAACATAAAATAATAGTATTTTAAAAATTGTTAAGCAACAAAGGAGGTTCAAATCCTCTCAAACCAAGTTTTCTGTCTTTCTGTGTTGAGATCTATAGCGACGATTTTTATGATCTACGACGACGGTATGTACCGTCGTCATATTCCTATTTTTTTATAGAATTACGATGACGGAACATACCATTACAAAAAATTTCATAGCCCCTTTGTTGGGCCACCTACAAAAGCTAGGCCCTATCTCATGCAACATTTATTTATTCATGAATAAGTCTAAGCATATAATTTTGGCATATAAATTGAAACACATATTTTTATTTAATCATTAAAAAATAGGATTTAACACGAAAATTTATGTTAAGTATAATTTTTTAATAATTAAATGAGAGTTTATATTTTAATTTATGTTCTAAAATTATTTAGTCTTTTATTCATTCTCGACTATGTATAGATTTTTGTATTAAATATATATATATATATATATATATATATATATATATATATATATATATAATGTAAAGAGTCATTAAATAAAGATAAAACATGGGATTAGGCCTGGGCGGAAGGTTAGGTGCCTGACCAAATTTATAATGTCAGTACCTTGATGTGATATGTCT
This sequence comes from Hedera helix, assembly GCA_947179155.2. Taxonomy (NCBI): domain Eukaryota; kingdom Viridiplantae; phylum Streptophyta; class Magnoliopsida; order Apiales; family Araliaceae; genus Hedera; species Hedera helix. Next base: position 2,698,157 of record OX359280.1, on the reverse strand, counting down.
CCCCCTTTGCCACAACAAAGAAGAGAGAACAAGCCTTGGCAAGTTGGTAGTAGCGCTGTCAACGGACCGGGTCTGAATCCGGACCCGATTTGAATTTGATCCGTGTAGTCGGATTCGGATCACCTCTGATCTGATCCGATAATAATAATCCGATCCGATTAATCGAATTTGTATATATTTTATTATATATTTAATTATGTTCCATCAGAGCCGTTCATTTTTTACATAATCTAACGATTTTTGCTACTATATAAATGACCCGATAAAGATCCGGACCCGATCCGAATCCGATAAGAACCCGACGAATCGGATTCGGATCACCCCCGATCCGAACCTGACCCGTTGACAGGCCTAGTTGGCGGTGGCATTTGATTCCATGAATAGGCTCATGCGGTTGGAGAAGCGTTGGGTGGGGGAGACAGGTTTAAGGGTTTTGGGGAAAATTAATTGTACCAAAAAAGAAAAAAAAGAAGCAGCAGCAATTCCACCTAAGCGGAAGGCTAGGTGCCAAACCAACATGGGACAATATAGGATGGAGTATATGCAACTAGCGGTGATAAAAAAAAATCGGAAACTAAAAAATTGAAAAAAAATGACAAAAAATCGTAACTAATTAAAAATTTAATAAATCAAAATAAAAAAAATTAAATTACACGTTTGATTACAACAACGGTTACTAATAAAAAAACGCATCAAATTAACCGAACCGAAACTAATACATTTTGAAAAAAATTAAATCACACATTTGGTTATAACAACGATTACTAGTGAAAAAAAAATATCAAATTAACCGAACCGAAACTAATATATATATATATACACTGTGACGCCCCCCAAATCTGGGCCCACACAGCCCAAACTTGAGTCGTCAAAAGACTACAACAAAATTATTATAACAAAGCACAACGTACAACAATACAGTGTATAATAATACACAACTAAGTCTTCGCTATTATTGCCACACTATTTTACAACATGTGAAGACTATGATAGCTAATCCTTGGACCCTCACTCCATTCCCCGGCTAGACCCCGTTACGTTTTCATCTCCTGTTGAAAAACAATGGAACAAAAGAAAGGGTGAGCTCAAATAGCCCAGTAAGAAATATCATGACTAAGATAATGACGAATAAATTATCATTAGCCTTCAACAGTTGAGTTCTTGATAGAATACAATAGACTACAAGGTTTATATCAAAAACTGCAGTTAAATTCTTAAACAACGTTCAGATCAATAATAGCAGCGGAATGAACAATCTTTTAGAAGAATAATGCAGACTATAATGTCCACTCGGTTCTCTTTTTAGGAAAAACATCATCAACTTTTATCATCTGAAATACCATTAGTCAAGATAATACAATTCACAGTTCCTGATCATAATCATGCAGATCAACAGTTCATCTTTGCATTACGGGCCAAAGACATTCAATATAACACCAACGGTCATGATTATACCAGATTCAGCCTTTGGTCATAATCATACCGACCAATAGTTCATCTTTGCACTATGGGCCAAAGAGAACTTTCACCACGTGCCATAAAAGACACCGAACAAATGTATCGCCTTTAACCTAGTATATCGCCTTTAACCTATCATCTGTTCAACAATTATATCACATCTGTGCCCCCGGCCACAGATATTCACAACAGCTTGATTCTTGATGATTAATACAAATAACAGTGATACAAATGATGAACAGAAGAACAGGATAAACAATAAGTATCAGAAGTTTACTTTGTGCAGATTCAAATAATGTCCAAATTGCCAACATGATGTGGAGTGAAAAAAAATGATATTCAAGATCCACAGTTCAGAATAACGGTTACAGTTCAATAGAAAGGTTCACGTAAAATAGGAAGGTTCAGTTGAAATAATGAAGTTCATCTATTATGGAACATACAATATTTTCAGGAATTATAGAAGCAATAGTTCCATAATAAATTTCGATTTATGAGTATGAAAGAAAATAATATCCCTTACCGTAGCAGGTTTGATTAACAAAAGGTGAAGGAAATTAATACAAAGGGTTATTCACCAACAAACGTTAATCCGCACCGTAAGGTTATTCCCACAATTTAATAGAAATTGAATACGAAGAGTCATTCACCAAACAGGCGTTAATCCGCACCGTAAGGTTATTCTCAGAGATTAATAAGGAATGAATACGAAAGGTTATTCACCAACAGGCGATAATCCGCGCCGTAAGGTTATTCCCATAAATTAATACATGGAAATAAATAGCACATCTTATGAGTAAGAAAGAAACGATATTATTTTCGAGAATACAATAATGATAATCCCTTACCGTAGTAAGTTTAAATAATAGAATATGAAAGAAGATGATATTCCTTACATTAATACGTGACTGAATGAGGTTGATTAACTTGAACAGTACACGTACACTTATAGATCTTCACAAATACTCAAGATGACTTAAGTACACTTAGAGAGAACTTTCACAAGAAGTATTTAGAGAGAGAAAGAAAGAACAAGTAAGAAAGTTTATGAAAAATCCTTAAGTTAAGGCTTCTATTTATAGCCAAAAATCTTATCATATCCAAGATTTTCCAATTTAATCCAAACCGTTCATTTCATATCACCTAACTTTATATTATAAACAAATAACTTATTAATTCAATTATTCAACAATAATTCACACTTTAATCTATACCATTCATTTCATATCACCTAACTTTATATTATAAACAAATTATTCAACAATAATTCCCACTTTAATCTACACCATACATTTCATATCACCTAACTTTATATTATAAACAAATTATTTAACAATAATTTACACTTTAATCTACACCATTCATTTCATATCACCTAACTTTATATTATAAACAAATTATTCAACAATAATTTACACTTTAATCTACACCATTCATTTCATATCACCTAACTTTATATTATAAACAAATAACTTTATCAATTCAATTATTCAACAATAATTCTCACTTATTCATTATTATGACTAATTGTTATAAATACAGTATAGTTAGCTTTCTGTGTTAGATATCAAGTCAATTAATTAATGAAATACAACTGTTTAAATAACACCGTAATAGAGATAACAATAATGCAGAAAGTATGTAAAAGAAAAATACGTTACTGTGGCATGACAATTATTGATTCAATAATGTGAATTACTGTGCATATGTTACTGTGACAATTATTAGGTTCAATAATTTAAAAAAAACAGTGCAGCAACAATTATTGAATTGATAATATAAAATATTATGCAGTGACAATTATCGATGAAATGATGCGTAGCAGTTACGGTGTCAATTATCAGACCAATAATATGAGACACTATGCAATACCGTGTGTTACTGTAGAGTACCGTGTGCTACAGAAAATACCATAAACTACCGTATGCTACTATTCTTTTATCACTGGTATTTTAACAATTCCGTTGACTATTTTTATTTAAAAAGGTTATTTCTGTCGTTTTCTATATCCGACAAATATTCCGTTGTGGGGTCCACCAATAATTTATTATTTCGGCGCCGTCGTACGGCACGAATATTCCCCGACCAAACGAATATTCCCCGACAAAGTGAATATTGTCCGACAAAATATAATTTGCACATAACATCCTTAACTTTTAACTTTATCAATTTAACTACTTACTGTTTCAGAAGAAAAATTAAATATATGAAGAAAAATTAAATTTTGTATTTCATAAAATTCGGGGTCTTACATTTATGCCCATATTATATATATATATTGTTGGGTTGAGATAGTTTGGACCCGGGTTTGGACTGGCCCATACTAATTCATTGGGTTGATCCCTATTATTATATTGGGTTGGGCCTGACGGAATTAATTATTGGACTCTTTCTTTTAAGGTATGGGCTGTTTGGAAGAGGAAAAACCAGTCTATTTGGAAGATGAAGAGTCTGCTTGGATGATAACGGTTGTCTGAAAGATGGATATTTATTCGGTTGATTACTGCTTGTAATTATGGTTGCATGGGCGTATAAAAGGGGAGCACAGAAATGATCAAAACTAATTTTTAACTTACTATTCACATACAGAACCCATTTTCCAGCATACAAGCTCTCTACTATCAAAGAAACCTGTAACGATCAATCTTATTCTAGTGAATTACTCTCTTTCCCCGTAGTTTTTTCCCAATTGGGTTTCCACGTAAATTTCTAGTGTTCTTACAGTGATTTCTTTGAGTTATTTGTGTTTGACGTTTAATTTTGCTCGTTATTTTATGATTTAAACGGGTGTTACAAAATTTGGTGTTAACATATATATATATATATATATATATATATATATATATATATGAGATCCTCTCAGTTGTACTATAAATGTTATAGAAATATGATATATTAAAATGTACTTTCCTCCTAAAACTTATGGAGGGAGAGGTTTACTTTGTCAAATGATTTAAAGAATTGTTGTTTTGCACATGCTCCACTTTCTATACTATTAACTCATTACAGCCATGGGGGAGGGGGAGGGGGAGGGGTTTTTAACCCAAGTCATTGATATGGCAAAGACTACAATGATATCATTCAATTCAATATTTGGTGGTTGTATGTAGAGTTGTGTAAAGTGTGATTTGGTGTGATTACAAGGTGTAATCGTAATTAAATTGTATAGTGAGGTTAATATTATATAAGTAACTGTAATCGAAATTAACTAAACCGTTCGGTTACTAACAGTTTCAGTTAATATTTTGTGATTATAATTTTTTTCTAATTAAAATGTTATTCAAAGAAGGAAAGAAGTAAATAACTAAGTTAATAAAAAAAATATTTAAAAGTTCAAATCACAACTATTATCCATTATTAATATTGCTATTTATGTATTGATAAAATTATCAAAACTTAGAAATAACATTATGCTATAAAAAAAACTATAAATACTCTCTATAAATTTGTTATACATATATGACATGAACTATAAGCAATTAAAAAGCTAATAACATTTAGACAATTAATTTATTTATAAATGTACTTTCAATTATTAAGTTAAAATCATAACTTAGAATTTTATTATTCATATGTGTGTGTTTCTCTCTCTCTGTGTATGTAAGACCCCGAATTTTATGAAATACAAAATTTAATTTTTCTTCATATATTTAATTTTTCTTCTGAAACAGTAAGTAGTTAAATTGATAAAGTTAAAAGTTAAGGATGTTATGTGCAAATTATATTTTGTCGGACAATATTCACTTTGTCGGGGAATATTCGTTTGGTCGGGGAATATTCGTGCCGTACGACGGCGCCGAAATAATAAATTATTGGTGGACCCCACAACGGAATATTTGTCGGATATAGAAAACGACAGAAATAACCTTTTTAAATAAAAATAGTCAACGGAATTGTTAAAATACCAGTGATAAAAGAATAGTAGCATACGGTAGTTTATGGTATTTTCTGTAGCACACGGTACTCTACAGTAACACACGGTATTGCATAGTGTCTCATATTATTGGTCTGATAATTGACACCGTAACTGCTACGCATCATTTCATCGATAATTGTCACTGCATAATATTTTATATTATCAATTCAATAATTGTTGCTGCACTGTTTTTTTTAAATTATTGAACCTAATAATTGTCACAGTAACATATGCACAGTAATTCACATTATTGAATCAATAATTGTCATGCCACAGTAACGTATTTTTCTTTTACATACTTTCTGCATTATTGTTATCTCTATTACGGTGTTATTTAAACAGTTGTATTTCATTAATTAATTGACTTGATATCTAACACAGAAAGCTAACTATACTGTATTTATAACAATTAGTCATAATAATGAATAAGTGAGAATTATTGTTGAATAATTGAATTGATAAAGTTATTTGTTTATAATATAAAGTTAGGTGATATGAAATGAATGGTGTAGATTAAAGTGTAAATTATTGTTGAATAATTTGTTTATAATATAAAGTTAGGTGATATGAAATGAATGGTGTAGATTAAAGTGTAAATTATTGTTGAATAATTTGTTTATAATATAAAGTTAGGTGATATGAAATGTATGGTGTAGATTAAAGTGGGTATTATTGTTGAATAATTTGTTTATAATATAAAGTTAGGTGATATGAAATGAATGGTATAGATTAAAGTGTGAATTATTGTTGAATAATTGAATTAATAAGTTATTTGTTTATAATATAAAGTTAGGTGATATGAAATGAACGGTTTGGATTAAATTGGAAAATCTTGGATATGATAAGATTTTTGGCTATAAATAGAAGCCTTAACTTAAGGATTTTTCATAAACTTTCTTACTTGTTCTTTCTTTCTCTCTCTAAATACTTCTTGTGAAAGTTCTCTCTAAGTGTACTTAAGTCATCTTGAGTATTTGTGAAGATCTATAAGTGTACGTGTACTGTTCAAGTTAATCAACCTCATTCAGTCACGTATTAATGTAAGGAATATCATCTTCTTTCATATTCTATTATTTAAACTTACTACGGTAAGGGATTATCATTATTGTATTCTCGAAAATAATATCGTTTCTTTCTTACTCATAAGATGTGCTATTTATTTCCATGTATTAATTTATGGGAATAACCTTACGGCGCGGATTATCGCCTGTTGGTGAATAACCTTTCGTATTCATTCCTTATTAATCTCTGAGAATAACCTTACGGTGCGGATTAACGCCTGTTTGGTGAATGACTCTTCGTATTCAATTTCTATTAAATTGTGGGAATAACCTTACGGTGCGGATTAACGTCTGTTGGTGAATAACCCTTTGTATTAATTTCCTTCACCTTTTGTTAATCAAACCTGCTACGGTAAGGGATATTATTTTCTTTCATACTCATAAATCGAAATTTATTATGGAACTATTGCTTCTATAATTCCTAAAAATATTGTATGTTCCATAATAGATGAACTTCATTATTTCAACTGAACCTTCCTATTTTACGTGAACCTTTCTATTGAACTGTAACCGTTATTCTGAACTGTGGATCTTGAATATCATTTTTTTTCACTCCACATCATGTTGGCAATTTGGACATTATTTGAATCTGCACAAAGTAAACTTCTGATACTTATTGTTTATCCTGTTCTTCTGTTCATCATTTGTATCACTGTTATTTGTATTAATCATCAAGAATCAAGCTGTTGTGAATATCTGTGGCCGGGGGCACAGATGTGATATAATTGTTGAACAGATGATAGGTTAAAGGCGATATACTAGGTTAAAGGCGATACATCTGTTCGGTGTCTTTTATGGCACGTGGTGAAAGTTCTCTTTGGCCCATAGTGCAAAGATGAACTGTTGGTCGGTATGATTATGACCAAAGGCTGAATCTGGTATAATCATGACCGTTGGTGTTATATTGAATGTCTTTGGCCCGTAATGCAAAGATGAACTGTTGATCTGCATGATTATGATCAGGAACTGTGAATTGTATTATCTTGACTAATGGTATTTCAGATGATAAAAGTTGATGATGTTTTTCCTAAAAAGAGAACCGAGTGGACATTATAGTCTGCATTATTCTTCTAAAAGATTGCTCATTCCGCTGCTATTATTGATCTGAACGTTGTTTAAGAATTTAACTGCAGTTTTTGATATAAACCTTGTAGTCTATTGTATTCTATCAAGAACTCAACTGTTGAAGGCTAATGATAATTTATTCGTCATTATCTTAGTCATGATATTTCTTACTGGGCTATTTGAGCTCACCCTTTCTTTTGTTCCATTGTTTTTCAACAGGAGATGAAAACGTAACGGGGTCTAGCCGGGGAATGGAGTGAGGGTCCGAGGATTAGCTATCATAGTCTTCACATGTTGTAAAATAGTGTGGCAATAATAGCGAAGACTTAGTTGTGTATTATTATACACTGTATTGTTGTACGTTGTGCTTTGTTATAATAATTTTGTTGTAGTCTTTTGACGACTCAAGTTTGGGCTGTGTGGGCCCAGATTTGGGGGGCGTCACAGTTGGCATCAGAGCTTAGGGATATGATCTTTAATGGAGATCTGGGGTTAGAACTAGGAGGGGAGAGACGAATAGAATCAATCACTAGTGTGTCATACCTAAATTAGATTTTTTTTTTCTTCTAATGAATCGATTTGAATGTCGGAACATGAAGAGATGAGTCAATTTGTTTGAACTAACAATTATTTTGTGACAACAGTTTAGTATGACATCTGGAAATCAAGAGGTTAACTATGGAATGCCTGAAGCGAATGTAGCCGAGAATCAAGAGGCCCCAAACAATCCTCCTGCTAACTCAGGAAATAATGTTCTTGATAACATGATGAACGATGGATTCTTTAGGAATTTCATGCAGTTCATACAGAATCAAGCAAGAGGAAATCCAGTCAATAATAACGGTAGAAACGCTGGTAATTTGAGGATGGTCACTGTCAAGCAATTTAAAGAATTGGGACCACCTGAATTCCACGGGAAGCCTGACCCACTCAAAGCGGAGGCATGGCTGAAGCAGACGACAAAAATACTTGATGTCTTACAATGCGCTGATGATCAGAAGGTGCCATTTGCCACTTTTATGTTACGAGGTGAGGCGGACTATTGGTGGGAAGCGGTAAAACGTATCCAACCTTCGGCACTCGAAATGTCTTGGACAGAATTCGAAGAACTGTTTAACGAGTAGTATTTCCCAGAAAGCATCCGCCATATGAAAGAGGTGGAATTCATTAAGCTGGAGCAGGGAAACATGACAGTCTCCCAATATGAAGCTAAGTTTGCCGAGTTATCTCGCTTTGCCACCCATCTTGTGGATGACGAAGCACGAATGAGTCGGATGTTCCTAAGAGGTTTGAGATTCAAAATTCGTCAACAACTTAGCTCTCATAAATTTAGTTTGTATTCAGATGTTGTGGATAGGGCTCAAAGGGTGGAGCAAACAGATGAAACATTACAGCCAAGAGTTAATGATCAGCATAGAGAAAGGAATGACAACAACCACAGGATCGAGAACCATCGAGGAGGTAACCAACACTTCGGTGGTAATTCCACATCAAATAACAGAAGAGGAGAATCCAATGGAAACAATTTCAAAAGAAAGAGATTCCATAATAATTATGGAAGGACACCAGCACCAGTACCAGCACCAGTACCAGCACCAGCACCGACCCCAGTTTCAAGGGGAGAAGATCGACCACCAGTGAGATGCTATAGGTGTGGTCAGGAAGGTCACATCAGCCCAAACTGTACACAGCAGTCCAAAAAGTGCTACAGTTGTGGAAAAGAGGGTCATCTTGCGCGGTTTTGTCCTGCCACAAAATCAAGTCCAGCTGCAATGATGATACCAAAAGCTAGCACGGATAAGGGAAAATCTGTAGTTCAAGGAAGAGCTTTTGTTGTGACGTCCCAAATGGCGCGAAACTCGAACGAGGTGATAACCGGTAAGCTATTCATAAATTCTCGTGAAGTCTACGCTTTGTTAGATACTGGCTCTACCCATTCTTTTATCTCACCTACATGTGCTCAGCGTTTAAACTTAACTCCTGAAAATTTGGACTTTGACTTATCAGTTGAAACCCCATTAGGAGAAAAGACCATTACATCTACTGTCTATAAATCTTGCCAAGTTCAAATCAACAACCTCACATTACCTGTTGACCTTATTTCTTTGGAGATGCATGAATTTGATGTGATTTTAGGAATTGATTGGTTGACTACCCATCATGCTAAAATTGATTGTTTTCATAAGATTATTAGTTTTCATATTCCTAATCAACCTGTCATGCAAATTCAAGCAACTAAACCATTGAAATCTATAACTGTTATTTCTAGCCATAAAGCCATTCGTTTATTGAAAAACGGATGTCAAGCCTTTTTAGCTCATGTCACTGATTTGAACAAAAATACGTCAAACTTGAATGATATTCCCATTGTTAATGAGTTTCCTGACGTTTTTCCTGAAGAACTTCCTGGCTTACCCCCAAACCGTGAAATTGAATTTTATATTGATCTTGAACCCGGGTACCAAGCCCATTTCCAAAACTCCGTATCGAATGGCTCCCATTGAACTTCAAGAGTTAAAAGTCCAACTACAGGAATTGTTGGATTCTGGTTTCATTCGTCCGAGTGCATCACCTTGGGGTGCTCCTGTTCTATTTGTGAAGAAGAAAGATGGGAGTATGAGATTGTGCATTGACTACCGAGAATTGAACCATGTCACCATCAAAAACAGGTACCCGTTACCTCGGATTGATGACATGTTTGATCAATTGCAAGGCGCTCAACATTTCTCAAAGATTGATCTCCGTTCTGGATATCATCAGTTAAAGGTTAAAGCTGAGGACATTCCAAAGACTGCTTTCAGAACTCGCTATGGGCATTATGAGTTCTTAGTCATGCCTTTTGGACTAACTAATGCTCCTGCAGCTTTCATGGACATGATGAACCGGATATTCAAGGAACATTTGGATCATTTTGTGGTTGTCTTTATTGATGACATCCTCATATACTCCAAGAGTCGCGAGGATCATGAACAACACCTGAGATTGATACTCCAAAAGCTCCGTGAAAACAAATTATATGCCAAGTTGAAGAAATGTGAGTTCTGGCTTGAGGAGGTCGCATTTCTTGGGCATGTAATTTCTAGTCAAGGAATATCTGTCGATCCTGCGAAGATTGAAACGGTACTAAATTGGGAACAACCCAAGACAGTAACCGAAGTCCGAAATTTTTTGGGTTTAGCTGGTTATTATCGGAGATTCGTAGAAGGATTTTCTCGAATCGCCACTCCATTAACTCAGCTTACTCGGAAAAGCACAAAATTCATATGGAACGAAGAATGCGAGAAAAGTTTCCAAGAACTCAAGAAGAGACTAGTTTCAGCTCCTGTTCTAACCATACCATCAGGATCAGGAAAATTTGTTATCTACAGCGATGCTTCAGGCAAAGGTCTAGGCTGTGTCCTTATGCAACATGGAAAGGTTATAGCCTATGCCTCTCGACAACTCAAGGATTATGAGAAAAATTATCCTACTCATGATCTAGAGTTGGCAGCAGTTGTTTTCGCGTTGAAGATCTGGAGACACTACTTGTACGGGGAAAAAGTGGATATCTATACAGATCATAAAAGTCTCAAATATTTCTTCACCCAGAAGGAACTCAACATGCGACAACGACGTTGGCTTGAGCTGTTGAAGGATTACGACCACACAATCCAGTATCACCCGGGAAAGGCGAACGTTGTAGCTGACGCTTTGAGCAGAAGATCTTATGCGAATACAAGTGCACTGCTGACAACACAAAAGTGTATTTTGTACGACTTACAAAAGATGGAGATAGAGCTAAAGACACCAGGGACCCACTCGAAGATTGCTCATGTGCGAGTAGAACCAACTTTAATCGATAAAATTAAAGCTGCTCAAGCTACCGATCCGGAACTGATAAACATGATAAAGAAAGTACAAGAAGGTGTCATTCCCGAAGCAAGAATCGACGAGAAAGGAATACTTCGAGTTAACTCTCGACTCTGTGTTCCTAACGATCCTGAATTGAAGCATAAAATCATGATGGAGGCACACAACACGCCGTTTGCAATCCACCCATGAGGTACCAAGATGTATCGAGTTCTTCGACATACATTTTGGTGGAACAATATGAAAAGGGAGATTGCAGAGTTTATCTCAAGGTGCCTAACTTGTCAACGTGTCAAGGCAGAGCATCAAGTACCTAAAGGTCCATTACAACCACTTGAGGTTCCCGAATGGAAGTGGGAACACATCAATATGGATTTCGTGACGGGTCTTCCCAAAGTTTCTCAAGGCTTAGATGCAATTTGGGTCATCGTAGATAGATTGACCAAATCCGCTCATTTCTTGCCTATACGAGAAAACTTTTCACTTGAACGTCTTGCCGGTATGTACGTAAATGAGATCGTGAGATTGCATGGCATGCCAGTTTCCATAGTTTCTGATCGAGATCCTAGATTCACTTCACGCTTTTGGATCAGTTTACAAAAAGCTATGGGCACTGAACTACGTTTTAGTTCTGCATACCATCCTCAAACGGACGGACAATCAGAAAGGACGATCCAGACCCTCGAAGATCTTTTGAGACTTTGTGTATTAGACTTCAAAGGAAGTTGGGATAAATACTTGCCATTGGTGGAATTTTCTTACAACAACAGTTACCAAGCAAGTATAGGCATGACTCCATTCGAGGCTTTGTATGGGAGGAAGTGTCGCTCTCCAATATGTTGGAATGAGGTAGGCGAAGCAAAATTGTTGGGACCCGAGTTGGTACGCTTAACGACCGAAAAGATCCAAATGATCCGACAACGAATACAGACAGCACAAGAACGACAAAAGAGTTATGCTGATCTTCATCGGAGAGACGAAAGTTTCAACGTCGGAGATCATGTATTCTTACGTGTTTCTCCATGGAAAGGGGTTACGAGATTCGGAAAGAGAGGAAAGCTCAACCCTCGATTTATTGGCCCATTTGAAATCCTCGATCGAATAGGAACCGTAGCCTATAGACTAGCCCTACCACCCAGTATGTCTCGCATCCATAACGTTTTTCACATATCTATGTTACGTAAATATGTGAAGGACCCGAACCACGTCATTGATTTAGAACCAGACGTTATAGCAGAGGATTTAACATACGAGGAGGTACCTGTTAAGATCCTGGATAAGAAGGAGCAGATCCTACGCTCAAAGGTTATACCTCAAGTTAAGGTTTTATGGAGGAATCAAGATACTGAGGAAATGACCTGGGAGCTAGAATCTGAGATGAAATCTAAGTATCCTTATCTCTTCGATATGCCAGGTACGTCAATTTCGGGGACGAAATTTCATAAGGAGGGGAGGTTGTAAGACCCCGAATTTTATGAAATACAAAATTTAATTTTTCTTCATATATTTAATTTTTCTTCTGAAACAGTAAGTAGTTAAATTGATAAAGTTAAAAGTTAAGGATGTTATGTGCAAATTATATTTTGTCGGACAATATTCACTTTGTCGGGGAATATTCGTTTGGTCGGGGAATATTCGTGCCGTACGACGGCGCCGAAATAATAAATTATTGGTGGACCCCACAACGGAATATTTGTCGGATATAGAAAACGACAGAAATAACCTTTTTAAATAAAAATAGTCAACGGAATTGTTAAAATACCAGTGATAAAAGAATAGTAGCATACGGTAGTTTATGGTATTTTCTGTAGCACACGGTACTCTACAGTAACACACGGTATTGCATAGTGTCTCATATTATTGGTCTGATAATTGACACCGTAACTGCTACGCATCATTTCATCGATAATTGTCACTGCATAATATTTTATATTATCAATTCAATAATTGTTGCTGCACTGTTTTTTTTAAATTATTGAACCTAATAATTGTCACAGTAACATATGCACAGTAATTCACATTATTGAATCAATAATTGTCATGCCACAGTAACGTATTTTTCTTTTACATACTTTCTGCATTATTGTTATCTCTATTACGGTGGTATTTAAACAGTTGTATTTCATTAATTAATTGACTTGATATCTAACACAGAAAGCTAACTATACTGTATTTATAACAATTAGTCATAATAATGAATAAGTGAGAATTATTGTTGAATAATTGAATTGATAAAGTTATTTGTTTATAATATAAAGTTAGGTGATATGAAATGAATGGTGTAGATTAAAGTGTAAATTATTGTTGAATAATTTGTTTATAATATAAAGTTAGGTGATATGAAATGAATGGTGTAGATTAAAGTGTAAATTATTGTTGAATAATTTGTTTATAATATAAAGTTAGGTGATATGAAATGTATGGTGTAGATTAAAGTGGGAATTATTGTTGAATAATTTATTTATAATATAAAGTTAGGTGATATGAAATGAATGGTATAGATTAAAGTGTGAATTATTGTTGAATAATTGAATTAATAAGTTATTTGTTTATAATATAAAGTTAGGTGATATGAAATGAACGGTTTGGATTAAATTGGAAAATCTTGGATATGATAAGATTTTTGGCTATAAATAGAAGCCTTAACTTAAGGATTTTTCATAAACTTTCTTACTTGTTCTTTCTTTCTCTCTCTAAATACTTCTAGTGAAAGTTCTCTCTAAGTGTACTTAAGTCATCTTGAGTATTTGTGAAGATCTATAAGTGTACGTGTACTGTTCAAGTTAATCAACCTCATTCAGTCACGTATTAATGTAAGGAATATCATCTTCTTTCATATTCTATTATTTAAACTTACTACGGTAAGGGATTATCATTATTGTATTCTCGAAAATAATATCGTTTCTTTCTTACTCATAAGATGTGCTATTTATTTCCATGTATTAATTTATGGGAATAACCTTACGGCGCGGATTATCGCCTGTTGGTGAATAACCTTTCGTATTCATTCCTTATTAATCTCTGAGAATAACCTTACGGTGCGGATTAACGCCTGTTTGGTGAATGACTCTTCGTATTCAATTTCTATTAAATTGTGGGAATAACCTTACGGTGCGGATTAACGCCTGTTGGTGAATAACCCTTTGTATTAATTTCCTTCACCTTTTGTTAATCAAACCTGCTACGGTAAGGGATATTATTTTCTTTCATACTCATAAATCGAAATTTATTATGGAACTATTGCTTCTATAATTCCTGAAAATATTGTATGTTCCATAATAGATGAACTTCATTATTTCAACTGAACCTTCCTATTTTACGTGAACCTTTCTATTGAACTGTAACCGTTATTCTGAACTGTGGATCTTGAATATCATTTTTTTTCACTCCACATCATGTTGGCAATTTGGACATTATTTGAATCTGCACAAAGTAAACTTCTGATACTTATTGTTTATCCTGTTCTTCTGTTCATCATTTGTATCACTGTTATTTGTATTAATCATCAAGAATCAAGCTGTTGTGAATATCTGTGGCCGGGGGCACAGATGTGATATAATTGTTGAACAGATGATAGGTTAAAGGCGATATACTAGGTTAAAGGCGATACATCTGTTCGGTGTCTTTTATGGCACGTGGTGAAAGTTCTCTTTGGCCCATAGTGCAAAGATGAACTGTTGGTCGGTATGATTATGACCAAAGGCTGAATCTGGTATAATCATGACCGTTGGTGTTATATTGAATGTCTTTGGCCCGTAATGCAAAGATGAACTGTTGATCTGCATGATTATGATCAGGAACTGTGAATTGTATTATCTTGACTAATGGTATTTCAGATGATAAAAGTTGATGATGTTTTTCCTAAAAAGAGAACCGAGTGGACATTATAGTCTGCATTATTCTTCTAAAAGATTGCTCATTCCGCTGTTATTATTGATCTGAACGTTGTTTAAGAATTTAACTGCAGTTTTTGATATAAACCTTGTAGTCTATTGTATTCTATCAAGAACTCAACTGTTGAAGGCTAATGATAATTTATTCGTCATTATCTTAGTCATGATATTTCTTACTGGGCTATTTGAGCTCACCCTTTCTTTTGTTCCATTGTTTTTCAACAGGAGATGAAAACGTAACGGGGTCTAGCCGGGGAATGGAGTGAGGGTCCGAGGATTAGCTATCATAGTCTTCACATGTTGTAAAATAGTGTGGCAATAATAGTGAAGAATTAGTTGTGTATTATTATACACTGTATTGTTGTACGTTGTGCTTTGTTATAATAATTTTGTTGTAGTCTTTTGACGACTCAAGTTTAGGCTGTGTGGGCCCAGATTTGGGGGGCGTCACAGTAAATATATTTTTGACACACCCTAAAATCATTATCACGATTAGACCGAACAAAATATAGTTATGAGTTGATTTTGGTTTATAAAATTTGGTTATAATTCCATTTAAGAATTAAAACCACATTACCTATTTTTAATATGAATTGTGTAGGTTGGAACTATATAGTTATAGATCAAATATAGGTCAACCCATATTTCAAATTTCAAGTTTACCATTATTATGGTCCAATTAAATAAATTACTTAATATATTAATTTTTTTTTATCTTCCTTTTAACTTCTAAGTTTTCTGTGGGACAAAATTAACCTTTTTTTTCAAACTCAATTACAAGAAAAATGTCTAACACGTGATTAATATAGAAGAGAAAGAGTGGTCTGGCACCAGTTTTAACATATGTATGAAACATACTTAGAAAGTACATTTATTTAATAAGAAGAAGAAGAAGAAGAAGAAGTTTTAACAGTCACAGTAATTTAAATTAGTATTTACATAAGAAAAATTACAAGTGAATTCAAATAAAATCAATTTTTCAGAGTAAAAATTGAAATAAGTAAAATAAAATAAAAATGAAACCCTCGTTATGAGACAGACAGATGAATAGAGCAAACTGAATACCAATGCTATAGATGAATGGAGTATCTTGCTAGATACATAAAGACATGCCATAAAAATATAAAATTTCGGAATAATTATTTATTCAAGTTTTTTTTTCCTATCATTAACAATGCCAAAATAATAATTATACTATTAGAACAATAAATATTATTGAAAATTCAATATGTAATTAAAATAAGTGCAAAAGTGTTACTAAATATATATTTGCTTTGTAGACATAAATATTTCTGAACAATATTATTTTATTATTATTTTTAAATTTTATAATAATTTTATTATTATATTATTATTTTTAAATTAACATAAAATAAGAATAAAATCCGTTGAATCAAAGTAGTAATTCCCCGGATGGTACTGAGCAAGCAGGGCCCTTTAGAGCTTCAACGTATCGTCTTTGGATGCAGAAATCAAGTAGGCAAAGCTAACTGAAAAAAATAAAAATGGGTCAAAATTGGTTAATTGGTTTGGACCTGCTTTTGTTTTGAAAAATATGAGTTCAAACTTTAGCCAATTCAAAGAATTTAAAATAATTAACTAACCCAAATGATTCTAGTTAATATAGATTGACCCATCAGTTTATAAACCAAATTAACAGGTCTAATCACAATACTAAAAATTAGTGCTGCATACAATGTGTAGGCATAGGCGGAACCAAGGGGGGGCGAGGGGGGGGGTCATATGACCCCCCTAGTTCGGAGGTTAATGTATATATATATGTATGTATATAAATGGCAATATATGTATTTGGTCTAGTGGTAGGATTCTAGTTTAAGTTGTGAGAAGGCCAAGTTCAATTATTGTGAGATTGTCACTATATGATTATTTTTTTCTTACTATTTAATTCATTATTTTTTTTGTTACCATTATATGCATTTGGTCTAGTGGTAGGATTCTAGCTTAAGTTGTGAGAAGTATCAAGTTCAATTCTTGGGAAATACCACTATATGATTTAATATTTTTTCCTTCTATTTAATTCATTATTTTTTTAGTTACAAATTTTGCAGATAATTGATTTTCTAAATAATGTTAAGAACTACCTCATAACTAAAGAAATATCGTTACCCATCAACATAAATAATAATTTTATAACATTTAATCTCTTAACAAGAAACTTATATTGCAGTCATATGTATCAAAAATTCCAAAAAAAAAAAGAATAGATATTCTTAAAATTAGATAAGGATAACACCATCTCAATACCACTAATAGAGAGATAACAAGATAATACAGGGAAAGACAGATAGTACATGACAAAGTAAACATCAGTATCTCACAGAATAACAGTTGAAATTAGCATACATAAAATTCATGAACTTTGTAAGATACCAAATAAGCAGATATCTGAAAAGATACAAAATAATTTATCAAAAAAATAAGAGCTACAAAATAATGATATGAGTGCGCGATCATCAGAAGAATTACTCAAAAAGAGACTTGGGTTATCTTCAAAAAAAATATAATTAATTTAACAATTGAAAACGAACAATTATATGAGTGGATGAATGACAGTCTGATAGTTTATATTGAGAAGGATATTTTTTTAACAATTGAAAACGAACAAATTTTGAGACGTTTTCAAACTATGCAGACTCGCAGGATACAAATGTCTTCTCTCAGTTGTACAACTGAAAAAAACACTTCAAGTGTCAATAATTTTTTTTTTTTTACTGATGTATTTTGACCCCCCTTTAAAAGTGTTCTGGTTCCGCCACTGTGTGTAGAGATGTACTTGTGCCGCATACAATGTGCCGAGAACAACAGAAAATCCAACAAAAGTTGTAAATCTCTCTCAAGGCAGGCTGCTAAATAAAATTTGTGGCTTTCAGTACTATATACACAAAAATTAAATATAAGATTAAACATTATATTTATTTTAATCATTAAAAAGTAAAACCTGACAAGAATTTCAATGCCAAGTTCTATTTTTAAAAAATAAATCTATGTGCACAACTTAGAACACTGCATATGATCTCAATCATTAAAAAGTGAGACCTGACACGAATTTCTATGTCAGGCATTATCTTTCAATGATTGAAATCAAAAAATTATATTTTAAATTGTACACGTAAATTTATCTATTTTTTAATAGTTAAAATACATTATATATTTTAGTTTATCATCAATTTTTATTAACTTATAGTTTTCCTTGGGTAAGTCGAGGCAATTAAGTGTATCTTCTTAAATTTGCTGAAAACATGACAGACAAAATGGCGGACATTCTGTCAAAGCTCAATTTGGCACAGGCAAAAGTTAAAGCTCTTCCAATCATAGCCACTTTGTACAACCACTTTTCATAGATCTACCATATCCTAAACGAGCATGATCATAAACAGCAAACCAGTACTTGTGTCAGGGCATAGATCTTTTCCGCAATTTGCAAATGAGAGATTCTAGGGGACGGTCCAAATTTATTTATTTCTCTCTTTTGACTCTTAACGACCGATCCTAGCGACCGGCGGTCGCCCAAAAATTAGTCATTTGAATATACTTTTATTTAACTCCGAAACTACCATACAGTTACTTTTAGTGCATTTAAAGCTACTATAATGTGAAGTTAGACGGTCATAAGGGTCTAAAGGAGCAGCAATGTTAACTAATACGAGAGTGTTAAAACTTTAAACACCTAATCCTTGTTTCATGCTATGCATATTTGTAGTCTTTTCACAACGATTGGCATATTAAAGAACGGGCTATATTCTCACGACATTTACAAGAAAATGTGGTGGGCGAAAAAGTTGCCTCCTTACTTCACTTTTCGGAGGAGGACAATAAAAAACAACACACCCTATTATAAAAGTCTTTTTGTGATAGTTTTGACAATCACGTAACAGATAATTTATTTCACTATATTAACTGTATCAAATGATACTTGTAGGATTCGAACCCTCCCCTCATTTGCAAACTAAATAACAAGTATTACCACTACACCAAAGCTCATATTATGATTATATATAATTTTAAAACAAAATATAAAGGGAAACATATGTGAGTCGACTTGCTAAATAAAATTAATCTCACATAAAATTTGGTGATTGCAATAACAGTCACAAATACTCTATAATGATGGTAAAATCAGTCATCTAATTACAAATAAAAGTCGTAACAAAAATTTATCTTTTTAAATAATTGTCATGGCCGTCATAAAATATTATTTTGATTATTTCTTTCATTAAAATTTTTGTGATAGCTTAAATGCAATCACAAAAATGGTATATCCATAAGTGATAGCTTAGTGCGTCACAAAAACAAAAAAAATTGCATAAAATTTTGGTGATTGGCATGGCCATTACAATTATAATACATTGATGGCAAAATTAGTCATCACTAAGAGTCATCATATATATTTTTAGCGAAAAATAGAGGTACACATCTGTGTAATTTTATAATTTACAGTCTAGATTGTTCGGGCGAACAAATTTATTGTTCAAGCAAACAATTACCAAAATATGCCACTAAATTAAAAAAATATATATATGCCAAAACGACGTAGTTTTGGTAATTGTTCGCGTGAACAATAAATTTATTCCCCCGAACAATTCAGACTGTGTAAATTAAAAAATTACACAGTTGTGCACCTCTATATTCCCTATATTATTATTATGTGATTGCTTAAACAATCCATTACAGATTACTATCTTTTGTGATTATTTTTAAAAATTGTCATAAAATTCCGTCACATATTCTTGTTTTTTCTATTAGTGCCATAATATCTTCGTGTCGGTTCAAAGAATCTAGTAATGTTATTTTCAGAGTACATGGGATGTATGTGCATGGTAGCTTCAATGATATTCAAAAATTCAAGAAATTCCTGTCCTATTTACCAATAACCCCGAAATGATATTCATCCTACAACTTCATTGGCACATCAAACCGAGAGGATAATTATTGGTGATGTTCGATCAAAGATGTTCATTCAGTTATTATCCACAAACCCTTTTATCTCCCTCCCTGCTCTCAAGTCTCAGGCCCCCCTTCTCTTTCCCCTTCTCCTCATTGGCTTATGTAATGAGCATCATATCTTAAGAGACTCATGTAAGCCACATATGTATTATCATCAACTTGAATGAACAGAATCTATCACAGCTATGAGGATAGATCCAATCTTTGCATTGCCTCGCTTAATTTGCACGAGTAAAGCGTATTAGGAAATCTTTTGCCTCCAATTCTGCGACTATAAAATTAAGTTCTTTTCCTAATTGTTCCCGTTTGCCCAAAGCTTGTCTTGAAAAGATGATTTTATCACTTTTCAAGCCCAGGTAGGGTAAACTGTAAAATAATAGAATCTGCAACCCCAGAGTTTTCAACAGATAAGAAAATAACAGTTTATTTTAGGGAGGAGGAACCATATGGAAGAGGAAAACTAAATTCTAAACAAGCTCATAAATACTCTTTAATCAATCCAGCAGCAATGTAATGCCTTTGGACCATTGAGAGTCCAAGGTACCCAATTTCACAACTTGGATGAAGGACCACAATGAAGAGAATGGGACAGAAAAAAGAGAAAAGGATCCTCATATTGTTTAATTTCTTTCTAAAATTATTGAATGATAAGGATTTCAATAATCCAATTATCACTAAGAAGGGGTATCTTCTCATTTTGAGCTTCGGATTGTACCTACAGATTCCTAGAAAGCTGCTCACGTAATTATCAACTAATGATCAGTGCAGCCCCATTAGTATGTGGCCGAGATACCATGAATATGACTTGTGCAACTTGGTTAAAGGGGATCACTTTCAGTGTTTCCAAATTTGCTAAGCAGCTAATTGCTAATGACTATAGGAATTATGGACTTCCCATAATTTAGCAACATGCTGGACCTCATTTGGGAATTTAGCAACATCGACAAAATACGTGCTCAATGAGAAACCTCATAACAAAAGATCTATATAAGAATCATACTAAAGTTCTCTCTCCGTGCCATTTCACTCCTTTTAAGACGCGGTTTTCAATGAATCAATTCAACTGGTGTCTATTTGCAAGATTTAGCCGACACAGGCCCATAGATTGGGATACTATAATCCACTTGCTGCATAAAGTCACCGTTATTTTTATCTCTAGTCTCTAAAAGCTGATACTCTTAGATATTAATATCCCCCCAACCAGATATGTATGTTGTCTGAACAAAATATGTCCTGACAACTTCCATTCAGATACTACTTAACAAAGCTTAATCTTTATAAGTAGTACATACCAATATAATGAGGATGCAATTGCATATAATAAATATAGAGAAATGATATTTGCACTTCAAAGTTCTCCATTCGCATTCTATTGTTGAACACAATTTACTCCATTTTTAGCTTACAATGGAGTTCAAATAGAGAAATTTGGAGTGCAGTTATCATTTCCCTAATATAATCTATAGATATGTTTTCATCGCGTGTTAAAATCCAGCTACACTTGAATAAAGGAGACATCTAAAAACAAATGGAGGTAGTATAATGTATGTTCTCCTGCTCTTTTAAATGATTAAGAAGACAATTATGTCCGTCAGAGATTGCATGTTTAATCGTATCTATTATCATCCCTGAAGTTTGCTAATACAATTACCAGAGATTGAGTATAAACGACAGGAGTACCTACGAAAAAAGTAATGGCAATATTCATTTATCTATTACTCCTATAAGTTGGAACTTATTTCCAGTATATCAAATGATCATATTCTTCCTCTGCAAAAAGAGTATCATTTCCAATGGAAATATCAAACATAGTTGCTTTCCCGGAGTTGAGGGATTACTATTCAGATTAATTTGCAGGCTAAAGCTATTCTCTAGATATGGAACAGAAACCTGATCAGCTTGAGAAAGAGAGAGAGAGAGAGATATTTCACGTGAAAGTTTGATTAGAAGGAGCAATTACAATTAGCAAGTGAAAGGAAAATTAAAGGCTCTAACAAGAGACAAAAAAGGGTTTATCTTTAGATCTGATGGAATACATTATGTTCAAAGATTCTTAGCAAAGGACGGTAGGTGCTAAATTAAGCCAACTGAATTGAATAGACTTCCCTGGTCAGAAAAGATTCTATTACAATAGTACCTTTTGCTAGCCCATGACTTGCCTGATATAAGCAAGTATATAATTGTACGACCTCATCATAACAAATGAAAAAGGTAAAACAGATGTGCTTGCAATCCTAGCATAAACCATATGTTTACCCAACTGAAGGAAAACTCAGTCAATTTACTTTCAACAGGAAAAAATTCCAAAAGTGCCAACCAAAAGCTATTGTTTCTATCCTATTACAAGTTGAAATTTAACCAACTACTAGACTACATTGAATAGTCACAGACTCACAGAGCATGTTTCTGGTTCCATCAAACCATCCTTAACTAACAGCCAACAACCAATAAAATCAAATCATCTACAGATGCTCATGTTATTTATAGTTCTACTGTTTTGTTTTTTTTGTTTTTTATTGGTTTCATGATAAGTGTTGAAACCTCTTCTCCTTCTATAAATTAAGTCCTTCATCACATGGTTACCACTATTAGTTAGCAGTTATTTCCCATATTATTTACCGCAATTAGTTGTGATTCCTCTGATGATTTTCACAACCTTCATAACTCGCTACATGTAGCAGTTTTTCTTTCTTTCCATATTAGTGTCAATTTTCAATCATATATATCAAACTTTATATACAAAATTAAGCACAGAGACTGAAATCAAGAAAACTATATAAGAATTATGGATTAAGTTGGACAATGGAGCAATAAAGTGTTGACACACAGGCGGGGTGGTGTTCATACTAACCGGATCCAAGAATTATTACCATTAACTGCCTACCATATATCCAGATCAAGATTTGATGACAGCATATCCTACAAAGATTTATAGGAACTCAACTCAACGACTACGCCTTAGTCCCAAACATTTTGGAGAAACTCACATGTCATAAAAATGGGGTAATGATATTTCCAGCGGCAAACTTACCATTCATGCATTACATGCTTGTATCACCATGTGCAGAGAAGGTTGTAAATTTGTGCTGAAATGGTAAGTTTTGCGCTGAAAATATCTCGCATAAAAGTGAGATGTAAGAACACAAGCCTAATACAAAGAGAGTAAATAATCATTCTTTGGTAAGGACGGAAGACGAGATTTTTTGTGCTAAAACCTACCCTGTAAGATAAATAAAAATATTTAGGTGATAAAAGATTAGATATAAAAAAAGAATATAAAATTATGCATGATAGTAATCAATTATAATTATTGAACCACCTATATATACGATAGAATATCAATTAATTATAATTAAATATATTATTTTAAATCTAATTTTCTGTAATTTTCTATTTTTTTTTTACCATAGCATTACTCCAAGACAAAACACTCGACGAGTGACAAAACCAAGTAGTAAATTATGGTAGCACTCCTGTAGCTAAAAAACAGAATATTCAGGATAGGGCCCCAGCTGTTAAAGAGTAGGTAACGTGTTCACCCTTTCTTTGAGAAACATAACACTATCATTGTACGGACTTGGCTAGCCAGCTATATTAGCTTGGAATGTTGTTCAGAGAAAAGTACTTGTCCAAAGATCTCATATATAAAAAGATTATCTTTTTAAATCTGCTAATTAGTTCTTTAACATACTCGAAAAGATTGGACTGTGGCACCCTCGTGAGAGCTTTTGTTGTACAGGTACTTGGTATGATCCCACTTAATTCTTTTGGCAATAACACATGGAGAAAAAAGAGAGCAAGTCTAAATAAAGAAACCTTTAAGATAAGGAAATTTCTATGGAGTAGATTTTTCCTCTTGAAACAAGCTTATCCTCTTAGGCTTCAAAGTTCAAACCACCAGATGACCTAATTTAAACAGGAGTTAGGCAAGTAATCCCAATATAACCAATTTAAATGAACAAATCTTGATAATCTAGGTTCGAACTTTATAAAAATAAAAAAAAGAAAAGGAATATAAGATTTTAAGGAAGCGTTCATTGTTTGCTAGCTTGTACTGTATTTAGAAAAAAAAAAATCATTTTGTAGCAGAAAAACAAGATATGATGTAGATGTAAAAGGAATAAAAATTACTTAATGCTCTTAGAATTAAAGCTATAGAAATTTCAAAAGGGAACTGTTATCTCCTCAAGTAAAATTATTATTTCCCAACATTTCACATCAATCTGGAACTCATTTACTATTCACGGAGACGGGACCTTGAGGAAATAATATTTTAATTTGTGGAAATAACGTCCCCATTTTATAAAGGTGTTAGAGGTATTGATTCTTTAACCATGTTGTTGTTCTTTTCCCTGCTTCATTTTGTACGTGGTTCTTAAGGAGCCAAATCATTAAAATACTAAAAAAAAATCTAGTTTTACATGCCAACTGGCATGACCTCTCCTCCACCTCCTCTACTCCTGGAGCTTATAAATAACCTGCATCGCTACCTCTTTGCACATATCAGCTCTTGATTTAAGAATTTTCTCACTTCTTAGTTGACTCTCTTCACCCTCATCACTTTTTTCATTTTCCTATTCATCTATATACAATTTATACGCTCAGCTAAACATCTTCAGTTTTTCTTGACCATTTCATATATTGTTCCACTCGCTCACTGTCAATTTCTTTCCTTCACTTGCACGGCATCAATGGCTTCCAGTGGCTCCGGTTCTTGGACCGCTAAGCAGAACAAAGCCTTTGAAATGGCTCTGGCTGTGCATGACAAGGACACCCCTGACCGTTGGCACAATGTCGCCAAGGCCGTTGGTGGAAAGACAGCAGACGAAGTAAAGAGGCATTATGAAATCCTTATTGAGGATATCGAGCGCATTGAGAATGGCAATGTGCCCTTCCCCAACTACCGGACCACAGGAGTGACTAGCCAAGGTAACATGAGTAAGATGGAGCGGAGGTAGAGTTTACTTAAATTACTCATCCTAATTGACCACAGGTATAAATACCTAGCTATCACCTTCAATATTAAGAAAATTTTGTGACTAAATATGTTGCTTTTATGCACAAAGTTAGCGACCACTTTACTAGGAGCAACAACTCTTCCATCCAAACATGCTTTGGAAAATGTATATGTAGTCGTGTAGATAGACTACGACTTTGTTTTTTTAGCACTTAATAGGTCAGAATGACTGAATCGATCAATTATTCAGTATTTGTTTTAGTCTGAATAGCTGAATTGGTCAAATTTTTAGACTGAATAACTAAGTTTAATTTTTTTGGCTGAATGAATAAGTCACAACTGAATAAAGTAAAAAAAAATTAAAAAAATATTAACTATTATACTAAGTAATATTAAATAAATTTACGACAATTTTGAATTTTTTCAGAGGGGTAAAATAATAAAAATATGTTATTCAGATGTTTCAGATATGTTAATTATCAAACAACTTTTTTCATTCAGTATTCAAAATTCTGCTTCATTCGGCTCATTCAGATTACTTAAACATTCAGAACTATTTCATTCAATTTTTATTAAACACTCCCTACATATACATTTAGTCAAGTGGGCATAAGGTCAGTGACAAGCAAGAATTTTTTTTCAATAGTATCAAAATTATTATTAAGTTATAAATAATTTGACGAGGATTCGAGGCAATGCTCCGAGCCAATTTTTTTTAATACTTTTATACTTTCGAGTTATATATATATATAATGACAATATAATAGCTAATAACATATGATATATTACCTATATTGACCCATAATAAACATTTCTACTCACAATTGTTCATAAGTAATTAATTCTTTAATTGTTTTGAAAAATAATATAAATTAGATTATTATTTAGTTTTAAAATATTATACATATATTTAGGGGATAGAGTTATATGGGGTTAAAATTTGATTGATAAAGTTATATATTTTTAATTTAATCCCGTATAGTAGAAAATTTATAAAATTTGAGTGAAGTCAATTTATATATAATACTTAAAAAAATTTAAAAACTACCCTACATTATATAGCAATTATTATTTTTCAGTGGGGCCTCACACCCCACAAGGTAGCTTCTTCCCTGCATAAGGTCACACCTATCGCCCCTCCTAGTAAGCACTACAAGTCTACCACATAACAACACTCAAGTCAACTCGATTCAACTCCACTAAAAGTGACTTGTCTCTTTTATTTGGGTCCTTTGGGAAACTCTTACGTGTTCATTGTTCTGCTACATCTAAAGCTTTTCGTGGAAACACTTGGTGATGAAACATATACTCCAACAAATTTAAGAACGATGAGTGCTAATTGTGCTTCATCTATAGTTTGAAATTTTCATATCACGTGGTATTAAAAAAAAAAATTCAATAGTTACACCAGTAAAACCTAAAATACATACATATTCATTGACTTCTTTTCTTAATATTTTGATTTTTGCAGGATGAACAATGTAAAGCTCCGGTGAAGCATGAACATGAAGCTAGCAGCAACAAATAAATTGATGCATTAATAATCTACTACTACGCTATTAGATAAGCAATAATTTCAGAATCCCCGTAAGCGATTCTTACCTTTTGATGTTCAGTAGTTCATCTTGTGATGTCATCATCGAGTATTTCTATTTCTGCGTGCGTGTATTGAATTGCCCGAAGGAAGCAGGTTGAAGCTCTTCGTATGTACTATTTGTTTCTCTGTAATTGTAAAATAAAATATGAAATGCATCCCATGTGTCTTGCTTAAGAGATCTGAAAATTTTCTCCGTACATGGAACGAAAACTGAATCTGAAACTGATAATCGAAGATGAAAACTTAATCAGAGTGAAAGCAGAGATTGATTAGGGTTTCTAGGTGCCTGACCTTGCGAATCAAAAGGTTGCTCCCGGAATCCTCAAGTTGGTCAAAATGATGAGAGAGAAGAGAGAGATGGCAATGAAAAGGCGGGAAACAAATGAGTTTTTAAATATTTTAAAAAAAGTTGGAAGCCTTTCTGCGGCTCAGGTGCGGCCAGCATGAAGCATAAGAGTCGCAATAAAATGATTAATATCGAGTATAAACTGTTTTTGTATCATAAATAAATTGGTATCTAACACGAAATTTATATAGGTCAAAAATGTGTAATTAATGAGTTGATATAATTAAACAAGATTAAACATGTTTATTTAAAATAATTTATCTTAAATATTGAATTTTAACTTTTTTAATTATTTTTTTAAACATGTTATTTTATATTTTGTTAAATAAATATTCTTGTAATGAATAACTTATATTATTATTTAATAAATAAGTAAATAGTATTTTTATTATTATTTAAAACTTTTAAATTATGTAGTAAATTGGTTAATCGGGTTGACACATTAAGACGATTAATAAATAGGTTAGTATTAGTGTTGAGTATTTTGACATGAATAATTTAAACGGATTGTGTTAATGTTGACATATTTAGTATAATACCTATAACTTGACACTAAAGTTCTCAAACTCGGACCAGTCATTGAATCGAAAAAAATACTAGGTGGATGGATTACTGGTCCAACTAGTGGTTGAACCGTTATTGACTTAATGACGACATTAATATATATATATATATATATATATATATATATATATATATATATATATATATATATATATATATATATATAATTAGTAATTAATAAAATTTTATAAAATATCATTTTTTTTATGAACGAAAACATAATAATGTTAAGTTACAGTATTACTAAATGTAGTTAATTTTAATATTAAATTTGTTTTGGTACAAAAAAAAATAAAAATTGGATTACTGGGTCGATAATCGGTTTTACCTGTTGAACCACCGGTTTGACCGCTGGGTTAACTAGATTTTGACCAAAATTGACTTTTTAGTTCAAACCGGACCGGAGTATCAACCGATTTTAGCTTTTACCAGTCGAACTGACTGTCCGACTCTTATTTTTATTTTTTATTATTATATATACTTATTAGTTATTATACTATACAAAATATATTATAATTATAATTTTTAGAAATTTTACATAAAAAAATTATTAAAAATATATTTTAAGACTTAACAAATTCATTAAGATACAGTAAAACTTCAAATATTTTATTAAATGGATCAATAGAAGTTTGGCTCCGCCCTATTTGGTGCCTAGGTGCCCCCACATTTTTGAGGTAGTTGAGAACCTGTCTAGCGTTTTGGTTAGAATTTTTAAAATACTGATCTTTAATTGAACACACTTGCTCTTTCCTACATAAATTATTTATGTACAAAGAAGAACTCGTGTTTTAATACTAGTGGTATCAAATTTATTTTAAATATGTTTATTAATATTAATTGCTCAACATCATAGTAATTCCTAAGTAATTATGACAACTCGATGTAGTGATGATGTGTATTGAGATCAAAAAGTTAGGGACAAATATACAAATACAATTTTAAAACACAAACTCTATATTCACTATTAAAAAATAAATTGTGGTACGAATTTCAGCGTCATGTTCCATTTTTAATAATAAAAATAAAATTTAAATTTATGTCTCAAAATTTGTGCAATTAGACTTATTCTAGCCTCTAAGACACTACTCATGAAAACATGAGTATTTTCTCAAAATTTTCCTAACATCATTAACTAAGTCTCGTATCTATGCGAGAGACATTCTTGTTAAATTATATGTCATCGTCGGTGGAACTATCAAAATTTCACGTGAATATATATCTCGCTTATTTTGTTAAGTCGAGTAAATCAAGTACAAAGAAATTATATTTTTTGATAAGTGCAAACGACCAATTTGCTACCATTTACAGAAAAAGCTTAATATACACTAGAAATTAGGCCAAGATTAATTGATTGGAGCTTATGAAGTCTATCAAGCCATATAAGTATCACTTCTAAAGACTCCCTATTTTTCTTCTCTAAATGTTCTTGACACCTTAAATAAATACTCGGTCCCTCCTAGAAAGAGATGGAGCAGATGTACCTTTTGTATAGCAAAGATATATATGGATTATTTTAAACAAATTTTAAAATAAATTGTTGATTGGGTGATGAAAGACAGCCACTGTTTAGCAGAGATCACACAAAGGAGGACCCTTGTATATAGCATTAAATCAAGACATTGAAGGCTCCTAGTTATGCACATGCCCTTTGGCACTAATTTCTAACTCAAATATCAAGTTATCACCCATTAACATAAACCCAAAAAATCTGCCCAGAAAAAGGTGAGAAAGAAGTGAAGAACAGCAGTAATCTCCTACATAAAACATATATTTAATCCATTATACTAGTAAATTTCCACTGATGTTCATGTTCATGTTCATTAAGGCAGCAAATGTCAAAAGGCAGACAGAACATACAATTCAATATTTGTGTTAAATTTATATATTATCTTGTAATTGATCATTCCTCCACTTCACATTCTTTGCACCAGAACAAGTCCCTTTGCAGCTATAACACATCGTCTATATAGACACACAAACACATGCCCAACAAAATCAAATTGCAAGCTACATTGCAAATTAAAGATGCCAACAAAATTGCCAACATTATTTCTCAACTGCAGAACTGAAAAACATTGGCTTAAATGTGGAAAAGTACTTTTTTGATCAACTCTGGTATCAAACAACCGACTCTACTCCATCCAGTATCACACATGTGGCAAAAACTAGTACATCCATAAACTGTAATCTGTGCGGTCACTGCAAAATCATAGGGTTACATTATTTAATATCAGCTTATCGCGCTAGGAGTCTAGGATAATAAGATAATCCTAATCAGATACTGTTGTTCGAAGGGGCAGAGAACTTTCAACTTCCTTAGACTGAGAATCCTTTAAAGCAACAGCTTTTGTCATACCAAACATCTAAAAGAGGATCCAAAAGTTTAGTCAGCAGGGAATGAAACAACTATGTTAAAATGGAAGTTCAATACACCATCAAGTCGAAGATTTGAAGCTAACCTTCTTCATGGTGTTCTTAAAGCAATTTTTGTGTTCCTCCATTGAAGCATTAATAAACTCATCAATATGATCCTTTACATCCTCCAAGAAGGTGGCACCTTCAGTAGTCTTCTTTCGGCAAGAAGTGCTGGCTGGTGCCGCAGCAGTAGGGAATGGTTGCTCTTTTTCTGTTGCCATTCTCAAAAATACCTGAAAATTTTAGTTTAACTTAGGATACGATAACAGCAGGAGAGCACATTAAGATCATACAATATACTGCTTTTCACACGATCAAAAGTCATTTTATTAAGGATTACCAATCACTTGCAGATGACAAGGTACAATAAGAGGGAAGAGAAACTAGAATAAGTAAGCAAACAACACTATAGTCCTAATGCTACATAATACAAAATTTGAAAAGGGTCTAAATCCTTCAAAGGCATATAGTAAACAGATTAAATATTTCAGCTAGGTAAAGGAGCTATAGAACCATAAACTTTGACCGGAATAGATGGTACAGAACAATCCCACAGGTTAATATTTTACCATAAAATGATGACAAAGTGACCTAAATTGTACAACCTGGCGTTGACATATTAAAGGGAGTTCTATTAGAAACTCAGAGAGAGTAATAGGAAATGTATAGGATTGCATGCTCAAAATCTTACTCCTTTCAAGAGAAATCAATTAGTAATCCAATTAAATCAATATATTAAACATTTAATTATTATACTTTTAATTACACAACTGACAAAACAACAACATAACACAATAAATGCAAAAATTAAAGTTTTATAAGATATTACAATACAAAGTTGTACCAATAACAATTACTAGTTTGCTAAAGAACGTTGTCCTCAAATTTTATAAGATACTACAATACAAAGTTGTCCTCTTTTCATTGATAGTCGTATAAAATGACACATTATCCTCAAATTTATCCTCATAATTTTATTATCATGCCACAACTAGTAAACTAACAACTTAGTATTTTGTAGGGATAACCATGAAATAAAAATATATCACATAATGGGACTATTTTCGCATAATGGAGGGAGTATATCACATCTGAGATAGGTAGTAAACTTGAGTGGACAATCATAAAATGCTTTGATCAGGCAAAAATTAACCCTTTGATTTTCCTACATAGACAAAAAAAATTACTCCCTCCGTACATATATAAGATTCCAGACATTTTTGAATTTAAAATTAACACGATTCATTTAGATTTTTGAAGACAATAAATCATATCAATCTTTATTTTGAAAATATTTGATATTGACTTTTAAACAGTCAATATCGATCATTTTTTGGAACCGAGGGACTAGTAAACAGCAGAAAATGCACATATGGACTCTATTATATAAAGCCACTCCCACAAGAAACCTTTCCAAATCAAATTAAATTGACAGAGCAACATAAATTTAAGAAATTGCGCAAAATGGTACATCAAATCAAAACCCTAACCTAAGTGAGAAAGAGAGAAAAAAATTTACTCAATTTATATAATCACAGAGCGAGAGAAACTGGTCGAATTCGTGCAAAAGCGTTGAAGAGAAGTTGATTCCTTGACGCTGTGGTTGTGACTTGTGAGTTTTTAAGAAGGGTAACAGAGATTGAAAAATAGAAGATTTTCTAACTTTTCCTCCAAGCTTTTCTTTGAAAATAGAAAGTACCAGAAGCCCAAAGTAATCTGTAATACTTTCTTTAAGCCCAAACTTATGGGCCTAAAAAGTGAAATACTGACTTGGTGTGGTTGGCTAATTCTTTCTATGTTTAACTAGCCTTTTAATCCGTATTTAGTGGGTACCGTAAAATTAATATATTTTCAAACTTTATGTCATATTTAAATATGTAACCGTTTAATATTTCGGTGTGATAAAAAATAAGTAACGGCTTATCACTTTTTACTTCATCATGCGTATATTTAATACTTATAATATATACTAATCGTAATCGACAGTACTTTATGTAATATTTTTTTTCCGAACAAAATTTATCGTGGCAAAAAAAATAAAATTTGCGATCCTAAAAGGCGTACCAAACTAACTATTACCCTCATTTTGCCTCTTCATATATCGAATTGTACATTTGACATTTTATGATGAAAAATGGACCAACAGACCATAATGATGGAGTATAATCCATTGGGCTTTCTCCTTCGTGATACCTCAGCCGAAATCCCTTTCCCAACATGAACAATTCAGAGTTGGAATAAATACTTTCTTTTTCATTTTTCTTTTAAATCTTCTCAACTTAATGTCTTAATCTAACTTATATTACTATCAATATAATAAATTTGTAATGATAAATATGAAAACAATGTGTGTTTTATATTATCATAAAAAAATAAAAAACTAAGATTCTTTTCGTGGAACATAGATTAGAGGAAGTATTTTCTGTTAGTTAAATATTAGCAGCCCTTGATTAGCTTTCATTTTATTTTGATACGTTGACATGTTGTGTTTCCTTCTTGCATTGACAAATGTAATGTATTTTAGGTAATGATCATGAAAATACTCTTAAATTTTAAGTGGTTTTATCTTATACCAGTTCCCGTGACACACGTGTTATGTATGTAATTACTGTAAAAATATGATACTTTATATTTAAATTATCATTTAATTGCATAATTTTTTACACATGACTAGTGATACTCTATAAATATGTACAGAGAATAGAAATATGACAATTATAATTGCAATTAAGGATATCTTAGGCAAAATATTGTAAAAAAAAGATTATTTAAGGTAAGTAGACATTTAACTTGAGACTACCTAAAATAGTAATAATGATTTTTATCTAGGGACAGAAAGAGTAATAACTTTGTCAAATTTAAAGAATAATATTTAAAATTAAATGAAGAAGTACGGAATTATAAAAACTTGGAAGAATAAAAGGGAAAAATAATTTGTAATATAATCTCAAAGCTGATGGTGTCTCTTCCTTAATAATATAAATATTATACTTAAGAGACATAATAAACACACCTTCACACCCTCCTGCTTATAATAGTACTATTTCGAGCCACTATAATTGCAACCACTTTTGGTTCATTCATCACTGCCCTGTTCACCCAATAGATACCTCCACACCTTCCGGATAATTGTAAATTTGTAACCATTCCAATTCATTATATATTTACTACCACCATTTTTTGTAATGTAATACACTTTGCATGAGTATGAACATTTCATCGCCCAAAAATGGCCACCAATTCTCCAAATTTCTTACTTGGTGCCAAATTAAAGTATGTAAAATTAGGGTACTGCTATCTAATGGCCCATCTTCTTACCCTTTCATTAATCCCTCTTATGGTAATTATAATCATTCAAGCTTATCAAATAAACCACCAAGACATTCACTACAATTTCTACCTCCACCTCCAAATCAATCAAATTACCCTAATTATCTTATTAACCCTAATTGCATTGGGTTCCACCGGCTACCTCCTGACCCGGCCCAAATCTATCTACTTAGTGAACTATGCATGTTTCCTCCCGGCCCAACATTTACAAATTAAGTTTCACCAGTTTATGGAACACTCCACTCTCACGGGCAATTTTGACAAGTCATCGCTCGAATTCCAACGCAAGATCTTCGAACGCTCTGGTCTCGGGGACGAAACCCAACTCCCCGAGACAATGCACTTGATCCCGCCACGGCCCACAATGGCTGCGGGCCGAGGAGAAGCCGAGGAGGTCATGTTTGGTGCCTTGGACAATTTGTTCAAGGCCACCAATGTGAAGGCCAAGGACATTGGCATATTAGTAGTGAATTGTAGTTTGTTCAATCCAACCCCTTCTCTTTCCGACATGATTGTCAATAAATATAAGCTAAGAGGCAACATTCGGAGCTTCAATCTAGGCGGCATGGGGTGTAGTGCTAGTGTAATCGCAATCAATCTCGCTAAGGACATGTTACAAGTTCACAGAAACACATATGCACTTCTTGTTAGCACCGAAAACATTACTCAAAATTGGTACTTTGGCAACAACAAATCAATGTTGATGCCAAATTGTTTGTTCCGAGTTGGGGCTTCCTCAGTTTTGTTATCAAACAAGTCCGGGGACAAACATAGAGCTAAATACAAGCTCATTCATATTGTAAGAACACATTGTGGTGCAAACGACAAAGCATTCAAATGTGTGTATCAAGAACAAGACGATAAAGGGAAAATTGGGGTTTCGTTGTCCAAAGATGTGATGGAAATTGCTGGTAAAGCTTTAAAGACTAATATAACCACATTGGGACCGTTAGTACTTCCAATTAGTGAGCAATTTCTTTTCTTTTGTACGCTTGTGGCTAGAAAAATTTTCAATGCCAAAATCAAGCCTTACATACCCGATTTTAAGCGCGCTTTTGATCATTTTTGCATACATGCTGGTGGAAGGGGAGTGATTGATGAGCTTGAGAAGAATTTGCAGCTTTTAAACGAGCACGTTGAGGCTTCACGAATGACTTTGCACCGATTTGGTAACACTTCGTCTAGTTCAATTTGGTACGAACTGGCCTATGTTGAGGCCAAGGGGAGGATGAGAAAAGGGCACCGGATTTGGCAGATTGCTTTTGGCAGTGGATTCAAATGTAACA
The DNA here is from genome assembly GCA_947179155.2 of Hedera helix. Classification (NCBI taxonomy): domain Eukaryota; kingdom Viridiplantae; phylum Streptophyta; class Magnoliopsida; order Apiales; family Araliaceae; genus Hedera; species Hedera helix. Next base: position 2,663,452 of record OX359280.1, on the reverse strand, counting down.
GTGCGGTATGGGAATGTCTCAGAAATGTGAAATCTTCGGATATTAGTCCTTGGAAAAATTGCATTCACAGGTACCCGGTCCAGATAATAAGTCACTGATTTGAGTTATTTTGTCACAACATATATATTTCATGTTACAAGATTATAATCTTTAGTACTGTATTGTTGTTCTATTGGAATAATGTTTGCTGAATCATGAGAGAGAGAGAGAGTTAAATAATTGATGATTTAGTTATAGCCCATGTTGTCGAGTTGGTTTGTTTAAGTGTAGGCTTGAGGGAGGCATGTTTGGGAGGAACTTATAAGGACCTTTTATTATCCGAGTGTTCGTATTGGACTTATTTCTGAACTTATAGTTTGACATATAAGTAGGTTTTGAGAAATAACAAATTTTTACTTTTCAAAAACTGACTTATAAATCATTTTAAAATAAGTAACTCTAACCAAATGAAACGACTCTTGTTCTTATTTTACTAATTTTAGAACTTATATTAACTTAAGTGTCATTTTAATCAAACACTTTCAGAACTTATTTTAACTTAATTTATAAATCACAACTTAAAATAATGTCAAACACTTTTATTTATAAATCACAACTTAAAATGAATTATAAATTATTTTAAATTTAAATTTATAAATCGTTTTAAAATAAATCATTCCTGAATAAGTCCTAAGCCATAACAAAAAAAATAAATTAGAGAATTTAAATTCTTTTCAATTACCCAAAACACTGTTATATGGATCATTTCAATGTGGTTACTATCTTGGTAATTAAGAGTACATTAGGTTTCTTCATATAACTATATTTATTTGAAATATGGTACATTTATTTTTTTTAAATATATATATATTTATATATATCTAAAAGTGATTGATGTATATATATATCTTGAAAATTTTAGACTACGTTCTTGCTTCTAAGTGGTCAACCCTAGATTCTAAAAGTATTAGTATTAAATAGCAGCGTTTGGGGCAAATTTGGGTTGGAATTGAATATCCAGAAGCTAGCCATCCATATTTGACTATTGGACAACCTATTGGACAACACACGTCCAGAATATAGAGAGAGAGTAATATATATATATATATATATATATATATATATATATATATATATATATATATATATATATATATATATATATATATTCGGTATTTCAAAAATAAATAAATAATATATTCTTTTATCTTACATAATAATAAAGTTTATAAGTAATGGAATTTTTGTAACTCTTATTGTTATGTGAAAGAAGAAAGTATACTGTTCATTTACTCCTAAAATATTAAATAATTATATATATATATATATATACTAGCATTGTTTTTTCTTGGTTTTGTTTATTCAAATGAGAACTGAATTTAGAACTTTCTTATGGAAAAGTAAGAACATTAAATTGACTTCAATCTATTTATGAGACCTGATTTTATTAAATTGGACCAGGTATGCAGCTCTATTTTATATCATCTCAGTTATGATATTTTGTCTCTAAATTCCGGTTTTGTTGGACCAAAATTCGAGTCCATTTATTATGGTAACATATTTAATAAAAATTAAGATTGTGTTCCAAATTGATGAGCTGTAGTTAAATATTTAGTAATTCATTTAGTTCGAGTATTGTTACTCCCTCCCCATCCTACACATTTTGATCTTTTAAATTAATTTGTGACGTTTTAAAATTATAAATTAATATATGTTTGCAACAAACAATAAATATGATGATTATTAGTATTTTTAGTTAATTTGTAATTGATATAATACTCTCTATGTTCCTTTTTAATTGACGTTTTCAGGTTATGCACATAAATTAATAAATTCAATTAATATTTTATCTAATTAATTATATTGAGTATAAAATTTCAATATCAGTCTTCTAAATTTTGTTGAAAAGAAGAGAGAAAAATAAATTAACCTTTAATCAATGTTGTGAAAATCGGTTCAGATCCGACGATTCGATCGGTTAAACTAAGAATCGGCTGCGAAAACGAATCAGTTTGGCCAAGAAACCGATTTAACATCGAATCGGTCAAAACCCAGTTGACCACCCGTCGAACCGGTGGTTCAATTGATAAAATTGGTTACTTGATCCGGTTGAACCAATTTTAAAGTATTTTTTAATATATTTTTTTTGTACAAAAATATTTTTATTTTAAAAATTATTAAAAATATATTTTTTATATATTTATGACATCACCGGTTCAATAACGATTGAACCATTAGTTGAAATATTAATCCATCCACCCAGTATCTTTTTTAGTTCGATGACCGATTCAAATCTAAAAATATTACCTTTAATATCATAAAAGATAATATAAAAAAATAGTCATTTAATACTTTCTTAAAATTTACAATCCACAAATAAAAGGAATAAAAATCCCTCTCTAAAAAAAGAGCAGGCTTTTTTTACCAGAATCAAATAAATTCCTTTTGATTCTTCAAATTTTCACAAATCATACAAAAAGTTAAAATTTATCCTAAACTATGACACAAGAGTATCGAATACTGTGTAATGAAAATTTGACCATTACTTGAAAATAATATATATTATAAATTTAATTTATGTATCAATTTTTTTTATTATTAATTATATAAATAAATAATACGGATAATTTTTTTAAACAGAGAAATAATATAATAAACCATTCTTAAAATTCTATATAATATTGTAAATCTCGTTATTATAATTCGACATAAAACTTTTAAAATAGATAAATATAAATATATAATATTAAATATAATATTTTAATTTCAATCATTAAAAGATGAAATCTGATATAAAAATTTATATCAAATATTATATTTTAATAATTAAAATATATATAATATTTAATTATAGTGTATCTAAAGTTATCCTTTAAAAATTAAACTCCCTGTAATAGGAATATTATGAAATGAGACTGTTAAATTGGGACGTCCGCGCTCAAGGCCGACAAAGTATTATTGGTCAAACCGATTATTAACAGTAGCAGAGCAGCCACTTGCGACTTGGCCCGTTGGCCGACATAGACAAGTTGAGAAATTATATTTTAGTATATATATATATATAATACATAAAGTTATACATGTGAAGATGATCACAATAGACCGTCTTAGTTTATAATTTCATAACCTCTCCGCCATTTTCCATTTCACACACAAAAAAACAAACAAATATGGTGAGAATTTTCGCAATTTTGAAGCCAATAGTCCGCCTGATAATGAAGTTCTACGGTTTAGCACCACAAATAATCGAAATCGAGCCCGGTACAGTCATGAAAATTTGGACCCCATCAAAATCCAAAGCCCAAACCAAGCCCGCTGTAGTTTTCCTTCACGGTTTTGCTGCAGATGGTATTTTCTCATGGCTTTCTCAAGTACTAGCCTTGGCCGGAAGCTACGCCGTGTACGTGCCGGATCTCCTCTTCTTCGGCGGCTCCACCACCGATAAGCCGGGGCGGTCAACGGCGTTTCAAGCGGAGTTTGTGGCAGCGGGATTGGGAAAGTTGGGGGTTAAGAGCTGCACGGTGGTTGGGCTGAGCTATGGGGCGTCTATTGGGTTCAAGATGGCTAAGTTATATCCCGAGTTGGTTGAGTCCGTGGTGGCGAGTGACACAGTGATTGAGTTGACTGAGTCGATTTGGCGCGAGGCACTGGATAAGTGTGGGTTTTCTAGCTTGCCGGAGTTTTTGTTGCCTACTACGGTTGAGGGGCTCAAAACTTTTCTTTCAATTGCTAATCACAAACCCCCAAGCCTACCTGATTTTGTTGCCAGGGACTTTCTAAGGGTAAGTAAAACATATTATATATAACACGGGTTATATATTACGATTTTTTTTAATTGAATTATAATTATCACGTATATTATGAATAAATAGAAATTAAAAATAAGCACATCTTAATTTATTCTATTTTCTTAGATAAATTTTCATATTAGTTGTCGTTCAATTTCGTCAAATATTTATTAACCTATATATATATATATATTGTATGGTAATGTATTAACAGCAACTGGTTATTAGGAGAGCTGTTTTTACAATCACGAATTAGTTTGAAAAAGTGTCCGCTTAGAGGCTCTAACATTAACTTTGTAAAAAAAAATTTGCTATGCCGTTAAAACCTGTAGTGATGGCAATTTTTAAAGTCAATTTGTCCCTGATTGCTATAACACTACTATCAACAATTAGTTATTATGGATCCGATATATATATATATATATATATATATATATATATATATATATATATATATATATATATACTTTGTTTCTCTTCCTTTATGATGATATCATTCAGCTATAAGCAGTCAACGATTTGCCAAATATTATGTGCACCGTGTTTATAATTAGCTCGTCCGCCAAGTACTATGTGCACGATGTTTATAATTAGCCCGTCAGCCAACCAAATTGTTTGGCAGATGAATTAGTGTAAAATAGTCTGTATAAATTAGTGTAACATATTTCATATAAAATATAGTTCGTCAAACTTTTTATCGGATAGTTGATCACAACTAGCTGTGATCATTTCCATATATATATATATATATATATATAATAGGAAATTATATAATTTGGTTTGTTAATGGCTTCAGGAGTTTTATTCGAATAGAAAGGAGAGAGCTGAACTATTAGAGGCCTGGGTGGTCCCTGAGCACGAAGTAACGCCCATTAGTTTAAACCAGGTTTGCTATATTTTTTGCCAATTTATTTATTTAGTTTTTTGAATAGTCTTCATTGATATATATATATATATATATATATATATATATATATATATATATATATGGTCATTTATTTATTTGTACATACGTTGCGGGGTGGTTGCAGAGGGTTTATTTGGTGTGGGGAGATGATGACAAGGTTTTCAACTCCGAAGTTGCTGAAAGCACCAAAAAGTAAGCCCAATCACTATTATAATTAAAAATGTACCATTTATTCATAATTGTAGAGTAAAATAATATAGGGAATTGATATTTATACAAAGAAAATTAATATTTCTACAAGGCTCTAAATGAGTCCTACTTAATATTTATGTGACTTCACATAAATATAGCATTGCGAAAATATCAATTTTTTTGTAGACTTATCAATTCTCATACTATATCCCTTGTGATTTGTTTTGAAGGAAAATATTAAATTTTGAATTTAAATACTCAAAAGCCAAGTAAAACTTAAAATTAATGTGAATACATTTAAAATTTGAAAATAATAAATTTTGTAATTAATATTTATTTAGTTTTTAAAAATTTACAATTTTCACAATTTATTGACTAAAATTAAATAATAATTTTACTCATTTCTAATCATCATAATTAATGTAGGCAATTGGGAGGCAATACCACTCTGCAATACATTAAGGATGGAGGACACGCAGTTCAAATGGAGAAATCTGACGTTTACATTGAAGAGCTCAAGAAAATCCTTGCTTCCATATACACCAACACTAAAGAGGATTAAACTCATTTTCTTATGCCTTCATATATATATATATATATATAGCCGTATTGTAAAATGTGATTTTGATATGATGTTTATGTTGAATAAGTAAAAGTACACAATATTCAAAAATTATATTCATCTTAATTATTAAAAAATGGGATATAATATTAAAATATAATTTTTAATGGTTAAAATGAATATAATATTTAATTTTGTATTTGAATATTGTGTATATAGACTTGTCCGTTTATGTTATTCTACCTGTAATAAATTTCACAAACCGATTTGGTGGTTTTTGATTTAGTTTTATAAATTAGTATCTTTTTATTGGTTGAGAACACTAAGCATATGGTACGAAAATTAAACCTTATTAGAATTAGCAAAAGAGCATTTATTAAAGGATAGTGATATATGTTGGGATTTTATATGTTGATATTTTAATTGTAAGTTACGTTGATAATTATAATTGATAATATGTTAATGGCGTGAGTAGTTTGTTGCTCGTGACGTCGAAAGAAGTCCATTGACTCTTATGTATTTGATATAATGAGTTAATTTTATAATTTTATTAAATCTCAATATGTATTAATATATTTCGTAATCGTAATTTAACAAAAAAAAATTTTTGCAATAAGTAGTTGGACTCTTAATTAAACTACTAGCTGCCCCATATTTGTAATTAAGAGAAGCAAGTGATTCAATTGTAACAAAGCTCAACTTATTTATACACAATAATGAAAAATGGTGATAAGTACTATTGAGGCGTCTTACGACATAATGTTAAGTAGTCATTATGAGACTTATAGACACGATGGCATGTTACACAATCTATAACATATATTATTAACTAATATACTTTTAAAACATATAATCTCTTTATTTTTAAATTTTTGTACACATTTATGTATAAATAATCAGAATATCAAAATGAGTAACGTTGATGTCATTTTTAATAACTATTATGACAATAAAAGTAATATTACCTACGCAAAGCACGTTCAATAACGTTTGTTAAGATGAAAACTACATATCGAAATTTAGTCTCATAGGATGGTACTATAGTGGTCCGTAATATTCCATATCATAGTATGTGAATCGTGAAATTATTTCTGCTTATATTACATGTGTATCAATAACGGAAATATTTAGGGAATTGATATTTTTATAAAAAAAAATTAATATTTTCATAAAAAAATTATCGTTATAGGTCTATATCAATATTTTTAATTGTCACTGTATGAGTATAGTGACGATTTTTTTGTAAAAATATCAAAATTTTTTTATAAAAATATCAATTTTCAATATTTATTGATAACACTAAATATTATAAAGAAGGAAATTAACTGTCATATGAGACTAGGGCATCGGGTAGCATTGCTGCCTGCTGGGTTTTTTTGTCTCAGTCTGTGTGATGGTGTTTTTATGCATAGGGGACATCAAAACTAATGTTATTAATTTATAATTCTCGCCTTCAGGACATGTTTAAGTAAGGTGTCTCATCTTGATAATATATGGGGTCAGTTGTCAGCATAAATTAAATGCGTTACTCCCTATGTTATATGAGAAGGGTTTATAAAATTTGTAAATATTAAAAATATTTTTTTGTTTCATATTTGCCTAAAAATATAAGTTGTTAATTAATTGGTGATGATATGATAATAGAATAATAATGACAAATTTAAAAATATTGTATTATTTTATACTATTATCACTAAAAAGTGAACTCTTTTTTAATAAATTTAATTTGTTGACAAGTGGAACCCTTTTTGTGGATAGAGGGAGTATTTCAAATGTCACAATATGTTCTGTATTCATTTATATATATATATAGAAAGAGAGGTAACGCATTCACAACAAACGGTTATTGTTAACATACTGTCGCTAGAAGCGACAGCTAAAAAAAAAAAATTAACGCTTGCCGTTAGAGCCTCTAGCGGCAGGCGTTAAAAAAAAAAATTGGCATGTCGTTAGAGCCTCTGGCGACAGGGTCTTTCACAACCAAATTTTTCCCTATATTGATTGCTATAATAGTGTTCCCATCAACCGTTTGTTGTGGATGCAGCGAACTAATCTATTGACAACGTTGTAAAAAGTCATCTATCCTTACAATAGATCTCAGTCGTTTATCCTTAAATTTAATGGTTAGAAAATCTCCCGTTCATGGTTTAACATCCAGTATATCATAGTTTAATATTATGGATTGTCTTAAATGTCCAAAATACCCTCGCAGTTTAAAAAGGCTATGTACTGTCCGCAATTTAATACTGTGAACGTTAAGTATGACTCTCTGCATAATAAATACGTCGTCGCTTTTAGCTATGTCTTATTTTAATTAAGAGACACAAGACATAATAATAATATAATGTTTTAGTAATGCAATTTGACATAAGAAAAAAAAAAAATCTAAGAGAGTTAAATAAATACATAAATCTATGATGTACCTAAATAGAAAGTGGGATATAATTTGTCAATTTATACACTAAATTAAGAATAAACATGGTGCGGTTTGAAACTCAAACTACACATGAAATCGTTTAGGTGTGATTTAGCAAATCTAAAATCGTACATAAAATCATTTGTGATCGGTGTGGTGCCGTTTTGAATCGTGTGGTGCAGTTTCATTTGTTGTGATTTTGATTTCAAAACCAATTGAACATATATAAAAAAAATATGATTAAAATAATACAGACACCTAAAGAATCACCTAATTTTCAAATACAGACAAATATGTATAGAAGTTATTAAAATATTTGCTTAAGAAGAAATAAAGTAAGACTATAACAAATACTTGTTTATAACTTAAAAATAGATAGCGTATTATTTATACAAGAAGACTATTATTATTAAATTTATTTATCTTCATTCACGTTATAATAAAACTCAGTAATTACAAAAATGTCACCGAGAATCAAACAATAAGAAACTTGATTAGCTAAGTAAAATTCACAATTAAAAATTTTCAAAACTATAATTAATAGTCACACGAGAGGGAACTGTAGAAGTTAATACTATGCTAACAAAAAAAAAAGAAAAATATAATAAGCACCATGTAATTTAAAAAAAATAAATCGAAACAATGTCGTTTTGGCTATGCAATGCGGTTTCTACGGTGTGGTGGACCGTAAAAATCCAAAGCAAACCGCAAATGCAGTTTTTTAACTCTCCTAAAATCATTATATACATCAGAACTGTTAGTGTGATTTTATTGATGTGGTTTGGTTCACTTTTTATACGGTTTGGGGCCAATTTTTAATTTTTTTGCTCACCCCAACAATAAACTGTCCAAAGAACAATTGGTAAATACAACTGGATTGGATTCGGAGGAAATAAAAGCCAAGAATGAGTTGGGAATTGGTAGCTGTCGACTGATCTTTCATGACCAAAAAATTTTGGACACACCCATATGGGCGTATAGAATTTGTCCAAGTAGTTTCCTAACCCCCACGATCTCCTTTCTTTCCAATTACTTGGATCATATTTTTCTGAAGTTGCCTCATATTTCCTAATTAATTATCATGTGTGTTAACTAACTTATTTCATCTTTAAAAAAGATCACTTGAAAGATTTTTGTTTTTTTGTCCTTTGTGCTTACTTCTATTAACTCCTTTAACATTTTCTTATTTAAATATTTTCTTGATTATTTTGATCGAAAAAACATATTCAGTGTGACACTATATTTATCGTACAAGTATATTAATGAACCACGAATTATAATAAATTTATATTTTCATTACATCGTAATCACAACATTATCAATAATATTTCCGGCTATTAATTTGAGATTTCCTTTCAATGTTCTTCTTTCCATTGATATATCAACGATATTAGTTAAGAATCATGATTAGTAGACAGGTACAGAAGACATTATTTTCAACTCACTTCTTAGTATGGATAATTCTATACACACAAAGATTAAATATAAATTTTTACACAAATTACGTCTCAACTATTAAAAAGTGAGGTTTGACACGAATTTTTATGTCAGACTCTATTTTTTAATGATGAGATAGAATTTGTGTTTAGTTACTTGTGTAAGTAGACTTATTCCTTTAGAATATATTCCTGTCTCCTAAACGGGCCTACAAATCCAAATGAAAACTCACAACTGTTCTCCAAGAGTGAGATCCACTTTACTCCTATCCCCAATGGTACCGAAAAACCTTTGCCCTATTAAGACATGGCATAATTGGCAAATCACAAAATCAATTAATTGGCCTGTGTTTATATTATCTTCTTTTTTAAGAATTGGGTTCTTTCCCTTTCTCACTTTTAATTGAAGGGGTAATCAATGAACCTAACATGAATTTAGATGAAAAATAATATATTTTATAATTTTATATATTGACTTTTTAATTACGACTTATATGAATAATTATAATTAATAATATTTTAATAATATATTTAATATAATAAGTCAATCTTATAATACTACTCAAAATATTAATGTTCGTCACAATAGTAATTTAACTAAAAAACTTTCTCAATTTATAACGGGACTCAATTTAGATTGATCAATGACATCAAAATAGAAACAAAAAGTATTGGGAGGCACTGTGTGTGTCAATGACATCAAAATAGAAAGAAAAAGTATTGGGAGGCACTGTGTGTGTGTGTGTGTGTGTGTGAGAGAGAGAGAGAGAGAGAGAGAGAGAGAGAGAATGGTTATATATATGCTATTTGTTTCATCTGTATTACATAACTAGCTTTGTTCAAATTATAAAATTGCTCTCTAGCTTGATTTGCTGCATAAAAGAAATGATTGCAAAAACCAACACTCATAAATTTAGTTCACAAATGTTGACCACAATAATCTCTATATATATCCGTTGTAAACATTTAGGCTATGTTTATCATAAAAAATATAATTAGAATTAAATTATTTATTTTAATTTAATATTATTTTATAATATTTAATCTTTTAACAATAAATTATTAATCTCTAAATGTTAAAATATTAGTATCATAAAGTCATTTAATAACTTAAAATGAGGAAGACTATTAATCGCATATTTATCATTGGATTATATAATCTCTCATAAATAATCTTAGGAATGATAAAAAAAAATAGTCCATAGGTCTATTTAAATGATTGTTAATCCCCATCATGGGATAAAATAGTCTAAAATAATATTAAATTAATACAAATAGTCTAATTCTAAACATATATTTTACAAATAAACATAACATTAGAGCATATTACTGATACACCGAGCAAGAGAAAAGAGACAAATAATCCATATTTTAAATTTTACAAGTACACTCTAAAAGATTAATTATATTTCGAGTCTTATTACATATGACGACAAATTTATTTCGACTTATGTAAATAAATAGGATATATGAAATTAAGAAAGAATTTACATATTATTATTATATTTTATTTCTTAAAATTATACGTGAGTCACAATCTAATTTTATCATGAGATTTATTGATATATATATATATATATATATATATATATATATATATATATATATATATATATATATATATCATTTTTTAATATATTTCATGCGTATCGAATATAAAAATACATTTTTAAAATGTTTTTTTTTAAATATTTTTTTCCCAAATATATTCTTAACATTTTTCTATTAAAATAAACAACTTCATTAATATTTTCACAGCACACACCAAATCGGTGCGTGGAAATTAAATCAAAAATTTCCTATAATACATTGGATGTGCTGCTAAATTTCATAGGATTCTAAGGGGGTGTTGTGACGACCCCAAATCCGGGTTCCATAACCTCAAGTTTGGTTCTCACTATTTAACACATTACTAATAATTAAATACATACATTGCATTTAAATATCGCAGAATAATACATATTGGTTCCCTTCACAAGGCTACAATACATAAACAGTTCCTATCATAAGGAATTACAAAAGGTTTATCAACAGTGAGTACATATTTAAGCATCTAAATAGCATGCATAAGCTAACTTAAGCTTTGGCCTTTCCTTTTCCCTTATCCTTCTTTGAGCAATCAGGTCTATCTGAAAAATGGTTCATGATATAGCAAGAATGAGCAACTAGTTTGCTCAGCAAGTTAAGAACAATCATAAAGATTTAATATATCATGAATGAATGAAAAATAATGTCAATGGTTTCAACAATGGATAAAACAAATTTGAAAATGAACAAGACTCAAATTTCATTGAACAAAAATATTCGAATCTTAAATGCTGAGTGGTCACCAAGGACCCTGAACTAACGAGGGTATAATAGAGTTTCCTCCGACCCTTTTAGTAGTTTTGGTTTTCAAGGGGATCAGCCTATTCAACCCGCTGTATATGCATTACATTTAGTCAACTGGCGCAAAAGTCGGTTTTCCGACACAAAATCCCCTAATTTAGGATTGTTCAATTCTCAGACTTAATATAAGAAATCCGCACCCAACAATGGTTTGGATAAGCTTTTAAAAGTATTCAAGTTATTGAATTTATAAACGTAATGTCTAGCTGAACTATTAGCTATAGACATTTTTAATACAGTTCATGAATCAAGAACTAATAAGCTTCAAATGCACAAAGTGCGATTTTATAAACAATATGGATGTGGGATAATTTTAAATAATTAAACCACTTTAAGCTCTGACAATAAATACAAGTATAGAAACTTGTTCAATAATAATTGAGTAGGGTTAGAGAACTTGCAAAAATAAATACAAGTTAAGGTTTGGAGAACTTGCCTTGTTTGCGACGTACAGCTAACAAATTCAACTAATCCCCTTTAAATCGACCTAACAATTTGACCACGTGGATCTTTAAATTAATATCATATACACGTAGATATGATGACCTTTATAACTCTTACGAATCACATAAATAATTATGGATATTTACACACTTAGGGAATATTATCTCCACTTGATAATATTTCACACACAAAGAACTTATGTTAACTATTTAATATAGTTCACACACTTATCGAATATTATTAACAATTTAATAATATTTTATTAGTCTTCTAATATTATTATTCATTAATTAATATTTTACTAATCGGTTAATATTATTAATTATTTAATAATATTTGTTAACCTTATAATATTATTAATCCTTTAATAATATTTTATTCATCTTATAATATTATTAATCATTTTAATAATATTTTATTCCTTTTATAATATTATTATTCATTTAATAGTATTTTAATTACAATTTAATATTATTAACTATTTAATAATATTTAAATCCTTATCTAATATTATTAATCATTTAATAATATTTTATTCATTTTATGATATTATTATTCCTTTAATAATATTTTAATTATTTATTAATATTATTAATTATTTTAATAATATTTTATTAACTAATATTATTAATCATCTTAATAATATTTTATTTATATTATTAACTCTTTAATAATATTTTATTCATTTTATAATATTATTATACATTTAATAATATTTTAATGATTTTATAATATTATTATATTAATAATAATATCTTATTAACTTATTTATATTATTACACATTTAATAATATTTAACTCTTTTTACTTATTAAATCAATTATATTTTATTTTAAGAATATATTTATTAAGTCAAAAAATACGAAAATAATTTTTGGAACATTTTTCATTTTATGACCCGAACCAGACCCGACCCGACCCGACCCGGTTCAGATTATTTATTTTTCTGGAAACAGTGCACTACGCCGCGTGATTTATACTGCAACACGACGCCCCGACGCTGTACTGCAGTATGTTGCCATTTTTGAATTTTTTTGACAGTTTTGATACTTTTTGATCAAACATTGATAAAATGAAATATACACATCCAAATAACACCAAATCAGTGTTGATGTGTTCCTAACTTCTTGTTTTACAATATTCCATGGTTCGATCGTCTTTTTGAAAATATTTTACACGAAAATTACGGATCGAACCACTTAGGGTTTAAAAACGACATCCTTTGCGGTAATAGCTATAACTTCTTTGTTATTCAATATGTTTGAAAGGTTCAAAAAGGGGTTTTCTTTAAAACTCATAGATCTAACTTTCTAGCCATAAAAATCCAACTTTCGATTTGTACATTTCAAAATACAACATCAAACCTAACATGTAGTGTTTGGGTTTTACCGGAAAAACTTGTTATGAACATTTCTACATCTTTTAGGCATTTTTCACATACAAAATCATGTTAAAAACACATAGAGCTATGAAAATACATATATTACATAGTTAAATACTTCTAGACTAGCAAAACGAGTTTTGATCGGTTAAAAAATAGATTTTAACCGATTAAAACACATATAGGCTATAAAAATGAAATAATAAATGGTTGGAGCACTTTTAAACCTTGATGTTTTGTGTGCTCTCCTTCTACCAAAGTATGAGATGAGATTGTTGGACATCCACCAAGCTCAAGCTCTAGCTTTTTCTTTCAACACTTAGGTGTTTTCTCTCAAATGCTCTCTATCTTTCTCTAGGAATTCTCTAGCAATGAATTAGCCAACATAGAATAAGTGTGGAGTGCTTCTTTTATAGCACTCTACTAACACATCATTAAGCTTCCTAATTCACCTATGTTGGTGGAATTAAGGACTAAGTGAGCTTACTATTGCTTTGATTGACTATGGTTGTTCACCAACTATGACAATGAGTGATTTAGAAGCAACATTGCAAATCAAGCCACCCCTTGTGGGGCCCTCATGTGGCCGGCCAACATGGCCATTTTTGGCCATGTTTTTTATTTATTTTTCATGCTTTAATGTGCATTTATATATATATATATATATATATATATATATATATATATATATATATATATATATATACATGTGTTCAATTGTTGACCAATTTTGACTTCCTATTGGGTTCCATGTTGGACTTAGGAATTAAATATATTGGGCTCATCCATTGAATTGGTTTGGGCTCAATTTAATTAACACATTGGGCTAGCATTTAAATAACTATGCTACCTTTAATTAAAATAAGCATTGGGCTTGTTTAATTAATTATATGGGCTAGTAATTAAATCAATTACATGGGCTACTAGGTTAATCTCTTGGACCTAGTTTAATACTCATTTGGACTTAAAAATATAATCCAATTAGATTTGCTTTAATTAAACATACACCTTGCTTTCATTCTTTAAATAAATATACACATGCATAAGTACATCTATTTAATTATCTAATGCACCATTAATTAATAAAAAATTTTAAATTCATTGCTAATTATATATTAATTATAATTACAATGTCTAATGGAATTCATGGTCATTACAGATGTTTGATAAAAACTGAATAAAATAGTTCTGAATGTGTAAATAATCTGAATGAGCTGAATGAAGTAAATTTCTGAATACTGAATAAAAAAAGTTATTTAATAAGTGACATGTCTGAAACATCTGAATAATATATTTTTACTATTTTATCTCTCTGAAAAAATTCAAAGTTATTATAAATTTATTTAATATTACTTAATATAATATTTAATATTTTTTTAAATTTTTTTTTTTTACTTCATTCAGCTGGGACTAAACCATTCAGCCAAAAAAAATAAAATTAGTCATTTAGCCCAAAAATCTGACCGATTCAACCACTCAGACATAAACAAACGCACTGAAAAATTTAATCCATCTGACCGATTCAACCATACAGCTCCAATCAAACAGACTCTAAGAACCTCATATCTCCACTCAATTATTGTTACTGACTACCATTCTATTTATTATAGAGGTCAATTAGATAGAGTGGTAGCTGTCGTTAACACTCCAAAATTAATACTTACTTTCAATCACAAAATCAGTATAATAGCAAGCAAGAGTCGAACCCACAGAGAATAATTAATTTATTTTTACGCAATGCAAACTAGACTTGGGGTTTTGAACTAATTATAATTAACTAAATAAATAAAAATTAATTAATAAATTAAAGACTTCAGTTCTTCGGTTCAATCTCACCCTTACAATTAATAATTCAATCATTCAAAATATGTTTTTATCCTTCCATAAAACTAATAACCCTAGGCAACAACAAGTTTTCCTACCCGAAATTTCTCATAATTTTAATATAACAAAACAAGCTCTTCATTAGATTCTAACCATTATACAACCTAGAACAAGCTCTCAAAATTTAATATAATGAAAGCATTAATCACAAAAAAATTAGATTATTCTAAGCAACAATCTCTTAAGCTCGGACTGTTTAACTTACATCATGATAACCATAGCAATAAACAAAAGTTTGACCACAATCATCTATCACTATTCACTACCAACGATTAAGAAAAATATCAATTACGCGTAATATAATTCCTAAATTTATCAATTGATAATAATTTGATCAATTCAAAAGGCCAAAATTAAATCAATCAAACCCAATATCAAATAAAAAATTAAAATAGATTATCACAAATAATTTCATATATAAAAGAATAAATAATGTTACTAAATTGATTAAACCATTAATTATAATCGGGTTTGAAATTTCCTAGAACTGAATAATAAAATTAGCCAAACATAATAATAATAATAATAATATATAAGAAAAACCTGAAAGAGAGAGCTCCTAATTATCTCTAATAATCTTCTAATTATCTACTCTAATGTAATGTAATGTATTTATAGAAGTATAATAATAATCCTAAGCTAATTTGGAATTAAAATCCAATTTGGAATCAAATTAATGCTCAAAATCCCGAAAAATCTCGTTTCTGTGCATTAATGCGTAGCCAAACAGATCCTACTGCGGCAGTTGACCTGGTCAACGCGCTTGTTGGTGCCAAACTGTACGCATGACAAATCAACACTTACACGCAAGTGCACGTGGTCAACAAGTAATATAGAATAAGTAAAGTATCGTTCCCACGAGGACTATTTTTCGTTTTTAAACTAACAAGCAACAGTTTGCAACTATTTCGGTTCTTTTAAACAGTGGTCCAACAAATCAATGAATTGTGAGCTAAGTCTAAGTTGTGAAAATTAAAGACAACTAATTAACAAACGATAAAGGTAGACAAAGGAGGCATGAGATTATAACTTCACCTAGGGTGTCATTCAACTGCAATACGTTATGTTAAACCTAACTAATTAATTCAGATTGTTAGTCGAAAACACGAAACCAAAGTATGACCAACTCTCGTTGCATCATTTTCATATCCAACCCAGATTCGACCCAAAGGGCAACAGAATAGGAAAGAACACCCAATTTAATTAAATCACTATATGTCTATGTGACCTAGAGAAAAACGGGTTTAAACACAAGTTTTTAAAAGACTACGTGCGGTGCTTCAGTATATGTCTATCCGTAGCACTAATCATGCAATCCAACAACATGTGAATTCACGAACACAAGCTAACATGGTCAGATCTAAACTCACACTCCCCATCTCGGTTCCGTGTGAGTTATCAAGGTAATTGGTGATCAAACAATTAAACAATTAAAACAAACCACATTAGCCAATCCATACATAATCATTTAGCCACAACAAAGAAGCGTAACAAATTGAACTAAACCCTAGGTTTCATTATAATCACATAAAAGAAGTTAGTTCCTAATAGAAATAACAACCATCATCCACAAATGTTCATACATTGAAGCTACAAATGAAAAGAAAGAGAAAGCAAAGGTTAAGAAATGCAAAGCTTGGTTTATCTTCTTCAAATTCGGAGTTCCAAGGTTGACACAATGCTTCAAACTTCCAAAGTCCAGCCCTAAGCTTAACTACTCTAGATAGATCAAAAGGAGTAAGAGAAAACAAAGAAACAATGAAGAATGAACAAGAAGCTCCCTCTTTTTCCTTCTAACCTAACTTTTTCTATATGCTTCTCTTAGTCTGATACTACTGTTATATAGAGCCTCGGTCGCTTTCTTTACGATCACTGTAGCAGCAGGAAGATTTTAATTGGCCCGTTCAAAAAGTCATTACCGGATTTTGGCACGAATGACCGGCGCAGCTGCACCATTTTTGTACTGAGCTGGGGCGCAACTGCGCCTGACGGCAAGCAGAGAGCAGACAGAGAGGAAGGGCGCAGCTGCGCATTATTTGTGAAGGAATGGGGCGCAGCTGCGCCGTGCACCAGTCATGCAGTATGTGCTCAATTTTCTGTAGCATCCGATCTTCGCGCAAATCACTCCTACATAAAACCAATTTTATCCTGAAATATTGTACTTCTCCCCCCCCCCCCCCCCCCCCCCCGCCGCATAGGTTCTAGTCCAAAATAAGCCAGTTTGTCCACAAGTAGACGGAACATGCCAAAAATGAGCTATGGAGCATGAAACCTACAAAATAGACATAAAAGCATGAACAGTAATAAAAACTAATGAGAACAAGCGAAAATTATAGCAAGTTGGCATCGAAATAGTAGGTGTTAACGCCAATTTTATAACCCGTTGAAAATCACAAAACAACTAAGAAAATTAAACGTCAAACACCAATAAAACAGGAGAAAATATTATTGAGACACAAGTATCCTTTTGGAAACACAACTGGGAAAAAACCCCAGATCAGAGAATAATTTTAGTGATGGATGGTTAAGTGTTTACAAACTTTCTCCAATATAACAGAGAGCTTATTAGCTGGAAAATATTGGTTCTGAATATACAATTCGTGAAGGCGGTTTGATCATAATAATATCTGCCTCCACTCCCATGCAAGCCTCTATTTATATGAGTATACAAATGTTGGGAAGAGTGTAGGACCAAAAAAGCCTCAACTTGTAAATGGGCCAATAATAAAAAGAAAGCCCAAGCCCCAAAAGAGTCCAATACTTGGTTTATGAAAGAAATAAAATGCTGAAAGGAAAGCCCAGCCCAAGCCTTAATCTAATAGATGGAACCCAACATTGCCCCCCACTCTCCTACTTTAAAGGCTTTAAATATGAGAGTAATTCAAACGCCCACATTTCCCTCGTTACTGGTTGTACCCAAACAATCCTCAATCCCTTCATCTGACGCATAACTATCATTACCTTTCCACGATACCCAAAACAGCCGCCTGTTGAACTTCGTGCACCGTTTCCCCCTCAATAAAAACCCACAAATTTTTTCTTAAACCGCACAACTTACTTTCTGCAAATTTCAACTTCTTCATCTTCTTATCCTCAAAACAAAGAAAAAAAATCCCCAAAGTCACTATCTCTCCAAGATCCATGGCAGCCCAAGGTCATGCCTCTTCATCCCAAGCCCCGATTAATCAGAACCCTCCGTTTGATAGAGAGAGAGAGAACACCATTCGTAGAAATTATAGAGATGCCCCGGCAGCAAACACCCCATCCTCCCTAACCCAGACCCAACTCGATTCAATTCGGGTAGATTACCAAATTCCCCTTCAATATGAGCTCCGTGTCCCCAAACCTCATGAGAGAATGTACTGGCAGTTCGAGGGAGGTTGGATAGGGGTTCCGACATGGACCCTTAAACATGGCGTCCGATTCCCCCTTCATTCCTTCATCACTGAGTTCCTAGGGTTTATGGGAATCGGATTTTCTCAACTAGTCCCAAATTCCTATATCCACATAATCTGTTTTATCGCCCACTGTAGAGAACAGAATATAGTACCGGCATTGGATCTATTTCTAAGCTATTTCAAGCTTATTAATTCGAAGGAAAAGGGTTTCAAGGTTTTAACCTGATATGCCAACAGAAATGTATGGATGACAACCCCATCCAGCAACAAAGGATGGCATTCGTCCTGGTTCTTCCTTCGAGGAACTGATACCGTACTACTGCAACCGTGGGGGGAACCGAGCAAAGCGTCTCTAGGGTTCGACCACGTTGAAGACGTTCGAGAAGCCGACCTTGAGAAGCTTCTGTCCACAATGCCGAATACCCTCTGGCCCATCAATCTTCTCAATAGCACTGACTGGCTCTTCGATCATGGAAGTAAGTATCCGAACCATCCGAAAGTGTTAACTTTATTTTATGTTATCAGTCTTAACCTAGATCCATTTTATGCGCAATAGTGCTCTTTCGTGGCTCCGGGGAGGACATCACAGACCGGCCTCCTATTCCTCAAGGACAAGCCCAAGAGGGACCCATTTTCATAACTTCCCCAACTACCTCATACGGTCCTTCCCAAGTGGGCATCAACTTGCCAGTGTTCAATGGCGTGGACGCCTTAGCTTCCCGAAGGACCAAATCTCCGACTTCAAAGCGTCTAAGTTTGACCCTCTTTTTGTAATGTCTTGCTGTTTTTTGTTGATAAGATGCCAACTTCAATATTGCAGTATCCCGGGTCTCATCCAACAAATCCAAATTCAGTCGAAGTCCTTGATCATTATATAACTCATTAAAATTAATCACCCGAAAAGATGGAGAACCAATTTCTACCGGAATCAAGGCTTCAGTTCCATATGCGAGTCGAAAAGGAGAGTCGCCCGTTGTCGTTCTAGGAGTTGTCCGATAGGCCCACAAAACTCTAGGAAGTTCCTCGGGCCATCTTCCTTTAGCATTATCAAGTCTTCTCTTGATCCCGTTTAACAAAGTTCTATTAGTTACTTCAACCTGTCCATTTGCTTGAGGATGTGCAACTGAAACCCTTCGATGCTGAATCCCCAGGTCCCCAAGAAATTTCTCAAACTCAGCACCTACGAACTGCAGACCATTATCAGATACCAGAATGATTGGAATTCCGAACCTGAAAACGATGCTTTCCTTCAGAAAATGAATACAGTCTTGTTCAGTGATTCGCCGAAGAGGTTTTGCTTCAACCCACTTAGTCATATAGTCAACTGCAACAATTATATAAGTATACTGACCCCGAGCCTTCGGCATTGGTCCCACCAAATCAACTCCCCAAACGGCAAAGGGCACCGGAGATAGCACCGAAGACAATTCTTCAGGCGGTCGATGCGTCACAGAACCATAGAGCTGGCACTTCGGACATTTCTGCACAAATTCTTTCGCCTCTCGGAACATCGTTGGCCAATAATATCCTTGCCTAATCAACTTATACGCCAAAGACTTTGCCCCCATATGGTCCCCACAAATACCTTCGCGGACTTCCCAAAGAGCGTAAGAGGCCTCCGAGGGAACAAGACACTTTGCCAAAGGACCCGAATGAGTTCGCCGGAACAGATCTCCATCAATTAAACAGAAATATGAACTTCTATATCTTATCTTTTTTGCCAGAATCTTATCAGTTGGCAACTTTCCCTCGGCCAAATAAACTAGGTACGGTGTTAATCAACAGCTGGACCTTTCAACACACTTCACCTCCCTTCTGACAATACTAGGCTCAAGCAACTCTTCTACATATATTGACCCCAACAAGGACTCGCTCGGAGTAGTAGCAAGCTTGGATAACGCATCGACCACAGTATTGTCGCTCCTATCAATATTTTGCAGTGAGTACGAATCAAAGTAGTGAAGGAAGTTCTTTACCTCGGACAAATACTTCGTCATCCGATCCCCCCGAGCTTCGTATTCTCCTTGAATTTGTTTGATCACTAACTGTGAATCACTAAGAATTATTAAGTTTTTCACTTCTAAACTATGAGCTAACCTCAGGCCTGCCAAAATGGCCTCAAACTCGGCCTCGTTATTGGTGGCTCTGAATCTGAACCAGATAGCCTGTTGAATTTTAAATCCCTCGGGACTGGTTAAAATTACACCCGCCCCGCTTGAATCTGATGTGGACGATCCGTCGACACACAGAGCCCAGGAAAAAGATGAGGTTGGTTGCCCCCTAGTGATTAGTGTAATTTCTGACCCCGAACATTCAACCGGGTCTTCTTCCGAAAACATGCATTCCCCAAGGAAGTCAGCAAGGGCCTGGCCTTTTACCGTCGTTCGGGGGCGATAATCCAATGTAAACTGACTCAATTCTACAGCCCATGCTACCATTCTTCCTGATGAATCAGGCTTATGTAGAATTCTCTTTAATGGCTGATCGGTATAAACAACCACCACCAGGCCTTGAAAATAGTGTCGTAACTTTCTGCTAGCAATCACCAAGGAATATACGCACTTCTCCAGGTTTGGGTATCTAGTTTCAGCATCCCTCAAAGCATGACTTATGTAATAAACCGGATTCTGCCTACCCCCTTCCTCCCGAATCAACACCGCTCCGACCGCTAGGGAGCTCACGGCTAAGTATAAATAAAGCAACTCCTTAGGTAAGGGTTTTTGCAACAACGGGGCCGAAGACAGATATTTTTTGATACCTTGGAAAGCATCCTCGCACTCTGAGGTCCAATGAAAGGTTTTCTCGTTCTTGGGCCCCTTCAATGTATCGAAGAATGGCAAACACCTTTCTGCAGATCGGGACATAAACCTTCGCAGGGCCGCTATCCGACCCGTTAACCTTTGTACATCTTTAAAGGTAGTCGGGGATTTCATATCAACGACCGCCTTTATCTTCTCAGGGTTAGCCTCTATTCCCCTCTTACTAACTAGGTACCCCAAAAACTTGCCCGCCCCGAGCCCAAAAATACATTTGGTAGGATTAAGCCGCATATGGTAATGGCGAACCGTTCGAAAACATTCCTCTAGATCATCCAAATGGTCACGCAACATCATACTTTTAACAATCATGTCATCAACATACACTTCCATATTGCGGCCGATTTGCTTTCGGAACACCTTATTCATCATTCTTTGGTAGGTCGCCCCAGCATTAATGAGTCCGAATGTCATTCGATTGTAAGCATAAATGGCCCGATGCGTGATGAATGATGTCTTGGGGATATCACCTTTTTCCATCAAAATCTGGTTGTACCCCGAAAATGCATCTAGAAAACTGAGTATGGCATTTCCTGAAGTCGCATCAATCAACTGGTCGATGTGTGGTAAAGGATAGAAATCCTTCGGACAAGCCTTATTCAGGTCCGTGTAGTCGATGCAAACTCTCCACTTTCCATTCTGTTTGCGAACCAATACAACATTAGCGAGCCACTCCGGATAATCAATCTCTTCAATAATACCAGCATCTAACAGCTTTCCTACCTCTTTATCTATGATTTTTTGTCGTTCCGGGGCAAAGATCCGCCTCTTCTGGAAGACAGGTTTTCTTTCGGGGTCAACGGATAACCTATGGACCGCCACGTCCTCTGCCATTCCCGGCATATCCCGAGGTGTCCAAGCGAAGATATCGGCATAAGTTCTGAGTAACTCTATTAGCCCTTTCTTTAAAGTATCTTTTAACCCAGCTCCTATCTTGATCAACTTCTCTGTATTTCCCGGAATAAGTTCAACATCCTCGGTTTCCTCAGCGGGGGAAGCCAACAGGTCCGTAACTCCCTCGGTAAAGGGCTCGACATCCACTGTCAAAGTCTGTTTCATCTTGCTGACCCCGACCAGTGGTGCCGTGAGAGTGTGCCGAAAGCACCTTCTCGCTATATCAAGATCACCTTTAACTTCCCCAACCCCATGGGAGGTAGGAAACTTCATTTTAAAGTGGGCAATTGAAGTGACTGCCTGAAGAGTTGATAAAGTCGTTCTTCCCAAAATAGCATTATAAGCTGAGTCTACCTGGACTACAAAGAATTTAACATTGATTTTCACTTGTTTGGGAGCGTCTCCGAATACCATGGGCAACTCCACCGTCCCGATTACAGGCACGACCTCATTCCCGAATCCGTATAAGGGCGATTCCTGTCCTACTTCCAGTCTGATCCCTCCCAAATCCATGCGTTGATAAGCATGACTGTACAATACATCGACAGAAGACCCGTTATCGACCATTATTCTCTTCATATCCACAGGCCCCACCTGGGCGGTTATCACCAAAGCCCCTTCATGCGGTTCCACGGGATCAGCCGGGTAATCCTCATCAGAAAACGAGATGACCGTCCCGGGATACAATCGGGTTGGTTTGGTCGATTGTTCTGCTAGACTCATTACAACTTCAGAAGTGGATCTCCGACGCTTTCCCCCTGGTTCCTGGGTAACCCTCCACTAATGACATCAATTACTGGCCTCGGCCTACTCGCACCAGCCTCATTTTGTTGGTGCCCTGGCGGTCGTTCTTTTTGAGGAACCACCCGCCCAGCGACATAGTGTGATAATCGGCCGCCCTGAACATTCTTCTCTATCAATTCCTTCAAGTCATGACATCTTTCCGCATCATGCCCTCTTGACTGGTGGTATTCACAGAATTGATCCGAGTACCCCCGATAACCTTTAACTGTTCGGGGTGGTTCATACAATTGGGTACCTCTGATTTCATTCAATATTTGGACCCTATCCGTATTTAGAGGAGTGTAGGTCTTCTGGTCAAATCTACTCTGGATCGGCGGCCGGTTTGCTTGATTACCCCCCCTCGGGCCAAGTCGATCCAGCACGTCAGATTTTCCTTCCTTAGGCCTATACTGATCAGCCCCTTCTGGTTCTTCGTCAGAGTTGCCATTGCTTCCTCAATTGCAATAAAATTTTCTGCTCGTTCATATGCATCAGCCAGGTCCTTCGGAGGTTTGAACATGATGTCCTTCATCAACTTTTTTGATTTGCTGATGTCCAACCCTGTGGTGAAGAATCCCAATGCCTGGGTCATATCCAGGTTAATCACAGCCCCTGCAGCCTCCCTAAACCGTTGTACATATTGGCTTAAGGTCTCATCTCCTCTCTGTTTGACCTGCATCAGCGATGCCGTTAATTTCCCCCTCTTCTTATTACTGCCGAAGCGGTCATGAAACCTATCGCATAAATCCTTCCATGAATTAATACTCCCCGATGGAAAAGATACAATCCACTGCTTCGCTGCTTTCTTTAGAGTGGTTAAGAAAATCTTACACATCCCTGCATCAGAGTGGTTATAGTATCCCATTATAATTTCATAGGAATTCGTATGGTCGTAGGGATCACCAGTACCGTCGAAAGATTCTAATGGTGGCAACTTCATCTTCGGGTCAGCTTTTTCCATATTAATATTGGCTGAGAATGGAGATTTGGTGTCTACAGGCTTAGCTCCTGCCTTAACTTCGGCCAACTGCCTTTCTAAGTCCGCCATTCTTTTTTTGAGTAAATCATCATCATTAACTTTCTGAGAGTCAAGTGCAACTCCTAAACCCCCTTTCGGACTTCCGACTTCCCGATGATCCGATATATCTTCTACATGTTTCTCTAGGCCCCAAGCTTCACGATCGTCAGGCTGATACCCTGACCCCCTTCTCGGGCTCCGAGCTACACGATCGTCAGGTCGTCAGGCTGATACCCTGACCCCCTTCTCGGGCTCCGAGCTACACGATCGTCAGGCAGATACCCTGACCCCCTTATCGGGCTCCGAGCTACACGATCGTCAGGCTGATACCCTGACCCCCTTCTCGGGCTCCGAGCTACACGATCTTGGTCTTGGCTATGCCTTCGCCTCGAGGATAGAGAGTGAGTCCACCCATCCGAAGAAGTTGACCTTCTATCCCGAGAGGTGGTTGGGCCCTTATCTGTGCGTCCCGAATATGGTTTTGGAGGGCCATAGCTACCCCCGACTCTTGAATCGTATATTGAGGTTTATCATCCTCCTTTAATCCTTCCAAGAGATCGGCCCATTGTTCCTGTTGATGTCGGAGAGACCGAATAGCCCCTTCCACCGTGTGGATCCTCTGTCTCTTAATAGAGTCCTCTTGATCACAAAAATCCCTCTCACCCGATTCATGCTCTCGAACAGAAGATTGACGGTTCGAATCCCTATCACGGATTAAGCCTTGAGAAGCAGAGGGGAATAACTGTCGTCGGATTGAGTTGGAGTGTGGTACGGTCGAACCTCCCCTGTGAACATATGGACCCAATCTGTCCCTAACCGAACCCCGTGTCACGGAAGGTGCTGACGAACCAGTCTTCTCCATCCGATCACCCTGATGTTCCATATCCGGTATATTGCTGTGCTAAAGTCCCGCAGTGATTTTAAAACAGAACCAAAAGGCCCTCCTTCTAGCGCCAAATGTTAACGCCAATTTTATAACCCGTTGAAAATCACAAAACAACTAGGAAAATATTATTGAGACACAAGTATCCTTTTGGAAACACAACTGGGAAAAAACCCCATATCAGAGAATAATTTTAGTGATGGATGGTTAAGTGTTTACAAACTTTCTCCAATATAACAGAGAGCTTATTAGTTGGAAAATATTGGTTCTGAATATACAATTCGTGAAGGCGGTTTGATCATAATAATATCTCCCTCCACTCCCATGCAAGCCTCTATTTATATGAGTATACAAATGTTGGGAAGAGTGTAGGACCAAAAAAGCCTCAACTTGTAAATGGGCCAATAATAAAAAGAAAGCCCGAGCCCCAAAAGAGTCCAATACTTGGTTTATGAAAGAAATAAAATGCTGAAAGGAAAGCCCAGCCCAAGCCTTAATCTAATATATGGAACCCAACAGTAGGTATAAAACCTACTAATCAAATACCCCCAAACTTAACCCGTTGCTTGCCCTCAAGCTACATAATAAAGAAACTGTACAAGCAATCTGAAATGCAAGTTAAGCTAAAAATGCAGTCTACACTACATGTCTACGAATCCATGTCGGCCAGTACAAAGTTTAATTGAGCAGCCTCAGAGGAGTTACAATGATCAATGAACATAGCATCCAACCAAGAAACAGTCACTAGGTCATATCAATCGACAAATCCACAACCTATTATTACTGATACAGTGTGTTGTGTGCTTGACTACCATTAAGGTTGATATAATGCAAATATTGCCATAATGCGCTTCTTAGAGGGAAAATCATAGTTCTAACTCAAGAAAGACGATAAATAAGAAAATTGTCAGCTACGACTTCACATTAACCAATATCAGGGTTATTCGGAATTAACTAGCTTTATATACAACCACGAAGGCATTATTTGCTCTTTCTCGCGTTTACACCTAGCTGTGCAATGCCCAGTCCTATTAGGCTTCGAAGATACCAATATAGCGAGCTTTCGACCAACGAATCCCAAACCAGTAGGCTTTAGGGTGTACATATTTAGATTACACCAAACAAAATAATTACACAAAAAAGTGCTATCCGATTATATCAGAGTCAAACAAGTTAGGATTCACAAATCAACATGAGACTATAACTATGACTCAGTTTTCAACCCCGTTACATAATCAAGCAAAATCGAGTATCATCATAGGCCAATATGACTTCGACCGAACAAGACGATAGGATTCATGCAATATGACGCAATTAATCTAAATGCAGTACAAGAAATAAATATGATGCAAATTAATTTAAATTTTTTTTTTAACAAATTAAACTAAATGCAATGCAACTAAAAATAAACTTAATTTAAATAACAAGCAAAACAGAATAATAAATATGACATAGCAAAACATGGCATGCACCCAATACCCCTAAACTTAAATGTCACAATGTCCTCATTGGTGATAAGGGAGAGAGAGAAAACTCCCCTAGGCCTCGGGTGGCGTATCTGGCGGTGGGTACAAGTCTCCCTGCCCGAAGGTCGGGAACTGTGCGTCCGCACCTAACTAAGAGAATGCACTAGTCAATCCCGCTGAAAAGTCGGCTGTATATGATCTGAAGTCTGTGTGCATAGCGTCTATATGCCTCTGCAAGCGACGCATCTCTCTATCATGCCTAGCGATAAAATCAGAAGGAAGCCCTCCGGCCTGTGGCTCATCAACTGCCACACCCTGCTCTTCAATAACTTCTTCCCTTATAAAACCAAGGCCCCTTGGATGCGATCTCATGCCCTTCCAAACCGTGAGCTTCTCAATGGCGGTATGATCAATGTCCCTCATTGGCAATTGAACAGTCTCCTCGCCCCACTTCACCTGTGTCGCTAGACATAAATGTGTAATAATGGAGGCATGCGGGATTCTGCCCGAAGTACTGGCCCTCATGAACTTAAGCATAGAGTGATAGATGATGTATCCTACATCCATACTTTGACCTTTGCAAATGCCATATAAAATCACCGCCCTCTCCTTAGTCACGTCCTGATGGTGGCTCGTAGGCAATATGCTTCCACATATGAAACTGTACCAGGCCTTGGCATACCTTCTCAAAGCCGTTTGAGGAAAATGCACCTTTTTATCCGTGTCCGGCCTAGTCTTCCATGCCACATCGGGCCTGCACATCTCCTCCATCAGGGTGTCTAAATTAGTTTGGAATCGCAGTTCTTGCGTCCACTGAATTACCTCAGCAGTCAGGGCCGGCATCCTGAACAGTTCGTTTATGGCTCGAGGGGTGTAGTCTACCTGCTTTTCCCTCACGTACGAAATCCCATTCTGAGTCTCTCGGGCATTAGCGTAGAACTCCCTCACAATTGACATTGGCACAGCTATGGGCGTTTCCACAAACAATAACCACCCACGGCTCTTAATCTGCTGCAGCATCCTTCCATCCTCAGAACTGGGCTTAAGGCCCCTTTCTAACGCGAATGACTTAGCAATCATCACGTCCCAATAGTAATGCTGTGCAGAAAGGTTGACAAACCTGGTCATATCAAACGTGTCACTGTCAACACTATCTCCCCCCGCATCACTGCTAGCCGACGAAGAAGATGGGGTACGAGTGCGCTTAGGCATTTTGAAAATGCTAGGGCGTGATGTAATTTTTCTGTAGAAAGCAACCTTAAAGAACCCCCAAACTTGCTTCACACAACCCTACTGTCAGGAATCAGACTATTTGCTTGAATGGGAGAGAGAAAATGGTGTGAAACGCGGATTCTTTGGTTGGAAATTATTGGGCAAATGTGTGATAGGAAATGGGTATGGGAAATGAGGGTTTGATATTTCTTTGATATCTCTCGTGCTCTGCGGTGGAAGGAAATAGGGAACTGAAATGATTTAAAGTGAAGAAGGAAGTCAATCGGTCGGGTTTTAAAAATATTTCAAAAACTGAAACTGACGTGCTGCGCAGCTGCGCCGAAATTGCACGGAAAAATGGCACAGCTGCGTCTTCCCCTGCCCTGGAAAATCAGCTCTACTACCCGGCGCAGCTGCGCCTATGGGTAGTGTAAAACAGGCACAGCTGCGCAGTCTGTCAGTCAGCCCAAAACTGAAAGCCTTCTTTTTCTCTGATCAAGCATGCTAATTCATTACGTACTCCTCCTGAAAGAATTCACAAAAACAAAATTCAAATCTCCAAGAGTATTTCACACGTTAAGCTTAACAATATCATAATTCAAAGATTAATCAAATGGAGTTTTAGACAAAAAGTGGGGTGCCTCCCAACAAGCGCTTAGTTATAGTCGTAGCTCGACTGTTCTTCGGTTCATTCTACCTCATCGAGGGCAATTGAGGTCTGTTGGCGATCAACGTTGCCTCCCCAATAATGTTTCAGACGTTGCCCATTGACTTTGAAGGGTTGATCATGCTCTTTTCCCACAATTTCGATGGCGCCATGAGGATAAACAGTTTTGATTACGAATGGCCCTGACCATCGAGACTTAAGTTTGCCCGGGAAGAGTCGAAGCCTAGAATTGAATAACAATACAACTTCCCGGCTCGAAGTTCCGCTCCATAATTTTCCGATCATGCCATCGTTTCACTTTCTCCTTGTACAATTTCATATTCTCATAAGCTCGCTGTTGGAATTCGTCTAATTCATTAAGTTGGAGCAGTCGCTGCTTTCCTGCGTCTGAGAGATCGAAATACAGCTTCTTGATGGCACAGTAAGCCTTATGCTCTAATTCCACTGGAAGGTGACATGCCTTGCCATAAACCAGCTGGAAAGGCGACATGCCAATGGGAGTCTTATAGGCTGTCCTGTATGCCCATAATGCATCATCAAGTTTCATTGATCAATCCTTCCTTGACAGATTTACCATCTTTTGTAGAATTCTCTTCACATCCCGATTAGAAACTTCTGCTTGGCCACTTGACTGGGGGTGGTAGGCTGTAGTTACTCTGTGCTTTACTCCATATTTGGCTAATAATGCTGTGAAGAGCCTATTACAGAAATGGCTCCCTCCATCATTGATGATTGCCCGATGAGTGCTAATTCTAGTGAAGATGTTCCTTTGAAGGAATTTCAGGACGACTCTGGCATCGTTGGATGGTAGAGCACTGGCTTCTACCCATTTCGAAACGTAATCAACTGCCAAGAGAATAAACAGATTGCCGGCTGACGATGGAAATGGCCCCATGAAGTCAATTCCCCATACATCAAAGATCTCCACTTCCAGAATTGAATTTAATGACATTTCATTTCGTCTGAAAATGTTACCCACTTGTTGACATCAATCACAGTTTTTTACAAACTGGTGGGCATCTTTGAATACAGTCGGCCAATAAAACCCTGCTTGAAGTATTTTAGCTGCGATTCTCTCCGTCCCATAATGACCTCCATAGAGGGAAGAATGACATGCATGCAGTATACTGATCGTCTCACTGTGTGGGATGCATCTGCGAATTATCTGATCTGCACACTATCTGAACAAGAATGGTTCATCCCACAGGTAACTCTTCACTTCATGGAAAAACTTCTTCTTTTGCTGGTGAGTTAACTCTGGTGGGAGAACATTACTGACTATAAAATTGACAAAGTCAGCGTACCAAGGAATCTCTGAGGTCACAGTGAAAAGTTATTCATCGGGAAAATACTCATTTATCACCGTCTCGTCCTTCCTATCCTGCTCTGGATTTTCTAATCTAGAAAGATGATCCGCTACTTGGTTCTCTGAACCCTTCTTGTCTCGAATTTCCAGATCAAACTCTTGGAGAAGAAGAATCCATCTGATAAGTCTGGGCTTTGCATCTTTCTTGAAAATCAAATATCTAATAGTCGCGTGGTCAGTATAAACCACCACTTTTGTTCCAATGAGATATGACCTAAATTTGTCGAAAGCGTATACAACCGCTAATAGTTCTTTTTCGGTGGTGGTGTAGTTTAGCTGAGCATCTATTAAGGTCTTGTTGGCATAATAAATAGCATGAAAGATCTTTTCCTTGCGCTGACCTAACACTGCCCCCACTGCATAATCACTAGCATCGCACATCAATTCGAATGGTACAAACCAATCTAGCGCTACAATTACAGGTGCCGATGTTAGTTTTGTTTTCAATAGCTCAAAGGCCTTTAAACAGTCTTCGTCAAATTTGAATTTGACCTCTTTTTCTAATAGGCTACATAAAGGCTTGGATATTTTGGAAAAGTCCTTGATAAACCGTCTGTAAAAGCCCGCATGACCTAAAAAACTACGCACCCCCTTAACAGTTATAGGTGGTGGCAATTTCTCAATTGTCTCCAGCTTTACCTTGTCAACCTCCACTCCTTTTTGTGAGACTTTGTGCCTTAGGATAATTCATTCCTGTACCATAAAATGGCAGTTTAGAATCAAATTCATCTCTATACAGCGTTTCAACACAAGAATCAAGTTTTCTAGACACAACTCAAAGGATTCCTCGAATACAGAAAAATCCTCCATGAAGACTTTCACATTATGCTCCACCATGCCAGAAAAGATGGCCATCATGCACCTTTGAAATGTTACTGGCGTATTGCAAAGCCCAAAGGACATTCGTCTGAAAGCAAACGTCCCGTAGGGGTACGTGAAGGTTGTCTTTTTCTGGTCCTCAGGTGCAATAGCTATTTGATTATACGCCGAGTAGCCATATAGGAGACAGTAGTACTCGTGACCCGCCAGTCTGTCCAACATTTGGTCAATAAACAGCAATGGAAAGTGATCTTTTCTTATTGCTTTGTTTAGCTTTCTGTAATCCATACACACCCTCCAACCAGTCATTGTCCTTGTTGGTATCAACTCATTATGCTCATTCTTCACGACTGTCATCCCTCATTTCTTGTGCACACATTGGAAAGAGCTCAACCATGCACTGTCGGAGATAGGATATATGATCCCAGCATCTAGCAATTTCAGAATCTCCTTCTTAACAACCTCTTTCATAATGGGGTTGAGCCTTCTCTAATGCTCTATAGTCGGCTTGCTGTCCTCTTCCATTAGAATCTTGTGCATACAGAAGGACGGACTAATGCCCTTGATATCGGCGATTGTCCATCCGATAGCTTCCTTGAATTCTCTCAAGATTCTTATCAGCTTATTTTCCTGTAAAGAGGTTAGTGCAGATGCAATAATCACATGCAAAGTATTTGAATCACCCAAATAAGCATACCTGAGATGTGATGGGAGCGGTTTAAGCTCAAGAGTAGGAGGTACCTCCAAGGATGGTTTCAAACGATCTGGAGGTTCAACTGCATTTTCTAACGGCTCAATAAGTATCTTGCATATGTTCACCTGTGGTAGTGCTTCCAGCTCTTGGAGACAATCAACCATCCCCTGTTCATCATCATCACTGTCACTGTCCTTCACCAAGGTAGTTCCCATCGGATCTTTACTCACCCTTTTAAGAAACTCATCTTCCACCACCCTTTCTTCCATATCCATTCGGAAGCATTCTTCTTCATCGGTAGGGAACTTCATTGCCCGGAACACATTGAAAGTTATTTCTTGGTCCTAGACCCTCATTGTCAATTCTCCCTTTTGCACATCGATGAGAGTTCTTCCCGTGGTTAAAAATGGTCTCCCCAAAATGATGGGAATATCCTTGTCCTCTTCATAGTCCAGGATAATGAAGTCCGCGGGGAATATGAACTTGTCAATTTTAACCAGAATGTCCTCCACAATCCCTCTTGGATATGTAATTGATCTATCTACGAGCTGTAGTGATATGTTTGTGGGCTTTGGTGCAGGAAGTCCCAATTGTGTGTAAATCGACAACGGCATGAGGTTAATGCTTGCTCCTAAGTCACACAAACATTTGTTGAAAGACAAACTCCCTATCGTGCATGGAATGGTGAAACTACCCAGATCCTTCAGTTTAGGAGGTAGTTTTCTTTGTAAAACCGCACTACATTCCTCAGTTAAAGCCACAGTCTCAAAGTCTTTCAATCTCTTCTTTCGGGACAGAATTCCTTTCATGAACTTAGCATAGCTCAGTATCTGTTATAAAGCTTCTGCAAACGGTATGTTTATTTGCAGCTTTTTGAAAATTTCAAGGAACTTAGTGAACTGCTTGTCCATTTTCTGTTTCTGAAGCCTTTGTGGAAAAGGTATTGGGAGATAGACTCGAGTGTGAGTAACTGGAGGCTTTTTTGGTTGATCCTTATTTTCTGATTCTGTCTCCACAACACCTTTCTCTTTTTTCTTAGAAATTTCTGCACCAACTGAGTCTGAGGCAAGACGCAACTGTTCCGTTTCCCTTTGTTCTTCCGACTCATTTGCGCCAGTTGGCAGAAACTGTTTTCCGCTTCTAGTTATGACAACTTTGCAGTGCTCCTTTCCCTCCCTTCGCGGGTTTTCTTCTGTATTGCTTGGAAGAGATTCTCGAGGTCTGTTTGTCAGCATCTTGGCCATTTGACCCACTTGGTTCTCTAAATTTTTGATGGCTGCAGACTGACTCTTTATAAACACATCATTGCTAACCATGTATTTCAGCATTAACTCTTCTAAATCTGGCTTTCTCTCTGGTTGGGACGATTGTGCTACATGTTGGTGATTCTGAAATCCCGGAGGATAGTGTGGTCTTGGAGCTTGTTGATGGTTCTGATTATTGCTCCACAACGAATTTGGGTGATTCCTAGCTCCAGAGTTATAAGTATTCTGATACTGATTCGGTTGTCTCTGGTAGCTACTCACAAACTGTATTGCTTCCGAGTTGATAGCACATTGCTCTGTAGGATGTGCCCCTGCACATAACTCACAAACATAAGCTACCTGTTGCACTTTAGTTTCCGCAATAACATCAATCTTCTTGGACATTACTGATAATTGAGCTGCTAAGGCTGTGATAACATCTACTTCTATAACCCCGACCACTTTTGGTTGATTTAGCCTAGAAGTAGGTCATTGATAATTGTTGGCAGCCATAGTTTCAAGCAACTTGTATGCCTCATCAAAATTCTTTGCCATAAATTCCCCTCCAGATGCTGCGTCTATGGTAATCCGAGTACTACCACTCAAACCACTATAAAAGGTGTTCATCTGCATCCATTGGGGTAATGCATGATGCGGGCATCTTCTTAGCAACTCTTTAAATCTCTCTCATGCTTTATATAGTGACTTTCCATGTTGTTGCGCAAACATAGAAATATCATTTCTCATTTTATTGGTCTTTGCAGGAGGAAAGAATTTCTTCAAAAATTTCTGCGCCAAATCTTCCCACGTAGTAATCGACCCCGGAGGTAATAAGTGAAGCCAACTCTTCGCCTTATCTCTCAGTGTAAATGGGAAGAGTCTAAGTCTCACTGCATCATCCGTTACTCTATTGAATTTGAACATATCACAAATCTCAAAAAAAACTCAGCAAGTGATCATTCGGATCATCGTTAGCCATTCCCCCAAACTGTACTGAATTTTTCACCATTTGAATGGTATTCGGTTTAATTTCAAAGGAAAGAGCTGTGATTGCCAGCCTTGTGATACTTGCTTGCAATTCATTTATTCGCGGCGTTGCATAATCTCTTAAAGGCTTGGGTGCCTCTTGTTCTTCCGCCATGATTTCTGGCGGTTCAATTCCTTCTTGACTGTCAGAGCTAACCTCAATCACTTGTTGAACTCTTATATTAATGTTGTCGTTGCGAGCCAACAACTTACATTTCTTTGATCGAGTTAGCATGCACAAGTCAAGAGTACCTGAAACCAAAGAAATATATAAAAAGAATGGAGGTAAGAAAAGATTGTTTAACTAAACAAATCTAATTTAAACCGACGATGAAAGTAATAAAAACTACTCAAAGTCCCCGGCAACGGCGACAAAAACTTGTTGGTGCTAAACCGTACGCATGACAAATCAACACTTACACGCAACTGCACGTGGTCAACAAGTAATATAGAATAAGTAAAGTATCGTTCCCACGAGGACTATTTTTCGTTTTTAAACTAACAAGCAAAAGTTTGCAACTATTTCGTTTCTTTTAAACAGTGGTCCAGCAAATCAATGAATTGTGAGCTAAGTCTAAGTTGTGAAAATTAAATACAACTAATTAACAAACGATAAAGGTACACAAAGGAGACATGGGATTATAACTTCACCTAGGGTGTCATTCAACTGCAATACTTCCTGTTAAACCTAACTGATTAATTCGGATTGTTAGTCGAAAACACGAAACCAAAGTATGACCAACTCTCGTTGCATCATTCTCATATCCAACCCAGATCCGACCCAAAGGGCAACAGAACAGGAAAGAACATCCAAGTTAATTAAATCACTATATGTTTATGTGACCTAGAGAAAAACGGGTTTAAACACAAGTTTTCAAAAGACTACGTGCGGTGCTTCGGTATATGTCTACCCTTAGCACTAATCATGCAATCCAACAACATGTGAATTCACGAACACAAGCTAACATGGTCGGATCTAAACTCACACTCCTCATCTCGGTTCTGTGTGAGTTATCAAGGTAATTGGTGATCAAGCAATTAAGCAATTAAAACAAACCACATTAGACAATCCATATATAATCATTTAGCCACAACACGGAAGCGTAACAAATTGAACTAAACCCTAGGTTTCATTTTAATCCCATAAAAGAAGTTAGTTCATAATAGAAATAACAACCATCATCCACAAATGTTCATACATTGAAGCTACAAATGAAAAGAAAGAGAAAACAAAGGTTAAGAAATGCAAAGCTTGGTTTCTCTTCTTCAAATCCGGAGTTCCAAGGTTGACATAATGCTTCAAACTTTCAAAGTCCAGCCCTAAGCTTAACTACTCTAGATAGATCAAAAGGAGCAAGAGAGAACAAAGAAACAATGAAGAATGAACAAGAAGCTCCCTCTTTTTCCTTCTAACTTAACTTTTTTCTATATGCTTCTCATAGTCTGATACTACTGTTATATAGAGCCTCGGTCGCTTTCTTTACGATCACTGTAACAGCAGGAAGATTTTAATTGGCCCGTTCAAAAAGTCATTGCAGGATTTTGGCACGAATGACCGGCGCAGCTGCGCCGTTTTTGTACTGAGCTGGGGCGCAACTGCTCCTGACGGCAGGCAGAGAGCAGACAGATAGAAAGGGCGCAGCTGCGCAGTATTTGTGAAGGAATGGGGAGCAGCTGCGCCGTGCACCAGTTATGCAGTCTGTGCTCAATTTTCTGTAGCATCCGATCTTCGCGCAAATCACTCCCACATCGAACCAATTTTGTCCTGAAATATTGTACTTCCCCCCCCCCCCCTTCCGGCGTATAGGTTCTAGTCCAAAACAAGCCACTTTTTCCACAAGTAGACGGAACAGGCCAAAAATGAGCTATGGAGCATGAAACCTACAAAATAGACATAAAAGCATGAACAGTAATAAAAACTACTGAGAACAAGCGAAAATTACAGCAAGTTGACATCGAAATAGTAGGTATAAAACCTACTAATCAGCGCTCGCCTGACAGCTCATCCGCCCGCGCGCATGGCGCGCGTGTTTTTCTTCCCTTTTAGTCGTCCGCGCATTGCACTCTTCCTTCTTTCCCTGCTGCTTGGCCACGCATGGCGCGAAATGCTTCTTCCCTTCCTGACCAAACGACGTCGTCGAACCCAGCTGCTTCTGCTATGTCCGCTTCTTCGCGCGCATTGCGTGGACGCGAGCTCAAAAATTACATTAATACCCCCGCGCGCCACTTTTCCTTATTTACACTTTTGCTATCAGTGTTGGTTTAATTACCATTTTGCCATCAAATTCTTGCAAAATTTACAGATTTGCCACCAAACTTATTTTTCCTACACAACAAAATATAAATTAAATAAAATAATAAAACATATAAAATTACATAAATTATATAAAATGACCTAACATACTGAAAAACTCACAATTAATTAAACTTAAAAATATTTAATAAATAAGAATAATAGGTTGAGAGGACTTTATTATAAATATAAATATGTTAATAAAGTAACAATATAAAGTGGGGGATCTTTGTATTTGCTCGAAGTAAGTTCCATGCATAAGATCTCCGTAGAAGTAGGTTCCATGCATAAGATCTCCGTAGAAGTTTGAACTGCACCACCACGAAATTTCTCCTATTCGGCGCCTGTCACATTACTCTCATAATTGACTCTCCATCTCGATCTCCTTCACAAAACTCGAAACTTCCTTAAATTTTAAAACGTGACACTTCACGATTTAACTAAAAAATATATATAAAAAATTAATATTTTTATAAGTTAATTTAATATTTTTATAAGTGAATCACATTTAATCTTATAAAAATAAATAAATATATATATAAAAAATTAATATTTCTACAAGTTAATTTTATATTTTTACGAGTAAGTCTCATTTGATCATATAAAAATATCAAATTAACTTGTGAAAATATCATTTTTATAAAAAAAATTGATATTTTCAAAAGTTAATTTGATATTTTTACAAATAGGTCCCATTTGATCTTATAAAAATATCAAATTACTTTGTAAAAATATCAAATTCCTAAATCTATTTGTATATTTAGTGTCACCCTCAAAGATAAACAAAAAAGTTAAATAATAATAAAATATTTCTCTATTCTCCCTTTATTTTATGTGTATTTTTAAATGCAACACCGATATAGATTTATTCTTTTATTAAACTTAATGTAAACTGATTGAGATATGCTAATCTTTGATATTTTACATCACAACTGAACCTAATTTAACAAAGTCTTAATCCTAACTAGTACATGTAGCCAAAATGTGACAAATTTCCGATAAAAAGAAAAATCTATATGACTTTTTCTTCCATAAGGAAGCAGCAGCAATGAAGTTGAATGAAGATTAATACATGTAGACTCTCTTGAGTGTTGTGAACTGCATAATTCTTCTTATGCAGGATATATAGCATGGTTTTGGTTTTTTTAACTTAATAGTAGAGTTATTTAGCATTTGTATTTTTGATCATCAATTAAATTTGAAGCATATATATGGGGCAACAAAAAAACAAGATAACATTTAATAGAAGTACATTGTGCTTGAGCCTTGGCCAATTGTAAATTTAGAGGTGGAAACTACTTTGAGAAAGAATAATACTGGAAAGATATTATTGGGCATGATTTTTATACTCAGATCGGTTATCGAACCGAAAAAGATATTGAATGGATGAAACAATAGTTCAACCAGTGGTTAAACCGTTATTGAACCGATGACGTCATAAATACATAAAAATATATATTATTAATAATTAATAAAATTTTAAAATATATAATTTTTTGTAAGCTAAAATATAGTAAAATTATGTTACAATATTACTAAAAATATATAACTTTAAAAATAAAAATATTTTTGTATAAAAAATACTTAAAAACCGATTCACCGGGTCAACTTAACTAATTTTATCGGTTGAACTATCGGTTCGATCGATAGTTAACAGGTTTAATCCGAATTTTGACCAAAACTGATTTACTGGGTCAAATCGGACGAAAATATCACTCAATTCTAATTTTAATTAATTTAATCGACGGTCCGGTCCAAATTTAAAAATCATATACCGGGAATGGATAATAGTTTTTCGGTTGAGATTAAGCCCATACAGAAAGTGAGACGAAATGAGATAGTGAAAGGCAGGTGACCTTTAACCTTTAGTGCTAGTTATGCATGCATAATGTCTCGAGAGAGACTTATTAATAAATGAATACAGAAGAGAGAGATGTAGGGGCGACGTGGGAATGAAAAGGAAGTAACCTTCATCCTAAATGGATTTTGCCCACCACTGCATCTTTTTAAAAATATAAGATTATAATTTATTTTTAAAAAATAATTTAACTTTTTTTTTAAATTTATTAATATTAATAAATACTTATAAATATTATAAATTATTTATAAAAATTCTACTGTTAATAATATCCATTGTTTCGTAATTTTTAATAAATTATATAAAATTTATATTTAAAAATATCTCAAATAATTTTAAAAATTCAATAATAATCTTTTAATTCGAAAGAAAGGGAAATATTTGACAGCCCAACCATTCATTCTTTTCATGTATCCTTTCAAACTTCAAAGTACATATGCAGTCTTCATTAATATGCAACTTGATCAGCTCAATACTTGCCTACATCTTCCATAATTTGTGGTCCTCATAGAGATGCCACTCTTCCTATTAGTTTCTTTTTTCATTTTCCTCTCTTGATTGTAATGCTGAAGAGCTTTTTTTTTATTTTTTGGGTATATATAAATATAGAAAAGAAGTGCTTAAGGAGAAGCTTAATTAAAGCTTTAAATAGAAAGTTAGTTACATAAGCATTTGTTCTATTGTTAGAAAGTGACAATTCCTTCATATCTGCAGTAAATCAGCTAGCTAGAGCTTTTTGTAATCACAATACTTGATTAATTGGACACTCCACACTCGTTCTATTATGGACCACTAAAGAAGAACGCCTATTTTGCCAATTTCTACCTCCAAAAATATAAAAATCAATTTTGATTTACATCAAGTAAAATTTAATATATTTTTTAAAAGAAACCTTGTAATTTTAATAATAATTTTAGATAATTTATAATATTAATAAATTTACTATTTCAAATTAAATGAACACATATCAATTTAAAATTTAAAAAAAAATGACTTTAAAAGCTACTCCCTCCATCTTAAATTAAATACCCAATTTTGAATTTTCAAAATCAAATTACCCACTTTTAAAACTAATTTTTTGAATTATATTTGTTACATTATAAGTGAATTATAACAAAAAATTATCAAAAAAGAAATTATAACAATATATATATATATATATATATATATATATATATACAATTTATTACTAATTCAAATTTTTATAATTTTCAAAAAATTATATATACATAATTATTAATTCTAAAATAATTAATTTAACTTATAAAAATTAAAATTAAACATATAATTTAAGACAAATAGAGTATAATAACATTCATTTTTGGCCGGATGTCTAGGAAGCACTATTGGGTATCACAGTCATGTTACGCCTTTTATATGGAGTATCACACAGGAGAAAAAATTACATGGATCAGCACTTGATCAATTATAATAAAAAAACAAAAGCACTGATAAATGATATATATATGTTGACAAATATGCCGAATGTAAATTGCACTGATAAAATTGGAAGTGAAAAATTAAAACAATAAAATGATATATATATGTTGACAAATATGATAATAAAATTATATTACAATTAATATAAAATTTTAAATAATAAAGTAAAATAATAATATATAAGTCTTTTTTATTTTATTTGTATTTCATGTATTTATATTCGTCGACATAAATTTATCTATCATACGTAACAACACTCAAAAATCAATAAAATGTGAATATCTCTCATCTCATATATCCACGGTAAACAGTCGAGGAGTCCCCCGCCATCCTCAAAAGGGCATCCGGCCATGCAATGTAACTCTAAAACCCACCCAATCCATAGAAAGATTATTAAGTAATCTTGGAAC
The DNA here is from genome assembly GCA_947179155.2 of Hedera helix. Lineage (NCBI taxonomy): Eukaryota > Viridiplantae > Streptophyta > Magnoliopsida > Apiales > Araliaceae > Hedera > Hedera helix. The sequence continues at coordinate 2,623,788 of OX359280.1, read as the reverse complement.
AAATTATCGTGGTATTCCGAATTAATAATATCTCTCTATTTTAGTGAATTCATAATTATAAATAATAAGAGAACACTAAAATACATTTCAACCCCCTCTCCAAACTTTCTCTCCCTCGGCTTTTCAGACATTCCCACGTGGCAGTCACGTCAATAATGGACCTACTACCATGGGCCTCTCGTTATGGTTACATTCCATGGCTCCTTCTGCCCCACTAGTACTTCCCTCTCTCTCTCTCAATCTATTTATTCCGGCTGCCTACTGTTGTCAGATTCCGGCAGCCTTTTCCTCATTATTTATACCCTACATTCCCCCCCCCCCCCCCCCCCCCCCCCCCCCCCCCCACCTCTTTAACCCCCGCATATTTTTTCCCCAAAAAACTTGTCTACTTTCCACTACCTCTTCACACTTCTAGCTCCTCTAAAAAAGAAGTGCTATACAGAGAAAAAGAGGGGAAAATAGTAATGTCATGTTGGTTTTGAAGAGGACGTGAGTTAGGCAAGAAAAGCATTCAAAGTTACCTAATCATATCCTTACAGTACACAAAACCCACCCTTAATTACTTTCCGGGAAGTACAAAGCTTTACAATACTTTTTGAGACTGTTTTTCTATATCTAATTCTAACTGAGAAGAAATTAAAGCCTTAGTGTGAGTTATGAATGCTTTCCCAGAGATGCTACACTGTCTCATAAACACTGCTCGCAGTGGAACAGACGTAAGTGTGCTTCAAAGGCAACGAGCTCGAATGAAATGGCAACAAGACCAACAACAGCAACACCACCAACAAAGTTTTTTCAGTGAAAATGATCGACTTAATATGTTCTCTGTACCAGTTGCTCAAGCTCAACAGTTTCACCATTTGATCAATTGGGACTCGGGTTTTGGTGGGATTTTGAACCAGGCGGTGAAGCCTGATGCGGGAATGGAGAACGGGTGGCCTGATTATGGGAAGTTCGGTAGGGATGAATATCATTTGGGTTATGGAGCTTGTGGGTATGGAAATGTAAATGGGGTTGAGTTGAATTATGCAATTTCAAGGACTATTAGTTGCCCACCAGCAGTTGCAGAGGCAATTACGGAGGCTTCGGGCAGTGATACTAAAGGGTTGGAGTCAGTTTTGCCGGAAAAGATGAGCTCTGCTGTGGGAAGAGAGAGCTTCAAGAAAAGGAAAGCTGACAAGACTCGTAACCAAAAGGTTTGTGAAATTGTCAGCATTGATCGTCTCTCTCTCAAACACTTGGCACGCACACCACACACACACTTGTTGCCTCTCAATAATGCAAAATCTGCTCTGCTATAATAAGTAGAATACTTTTAGGCAACTTTTGATTTTGGAAAAAAGATGCTAAACAATTATAGGAAAAGCTACTGATAAACGTACTTATGGGGACATATTCAGGTAATTGAAGACGAGGGCATCAAAGAAAAGAAGATAAAAGGATGCACTGAAGATGGAGATTCAAAGATCACAACAGAACAGAACAACAAAAAGAGCACCACAAACAGTAACAATTGTAATAATAGAGAAACACCCAATGACACTTCGAAAGAGAATTCAAAGATTACCGAGGTTCAGAAGCCAGACTACATTCATGTCCGAGCACGTCGTGGTCAAGCCACAGACAGCCACAGCTTAGCTGAAAGAGTAAGTGGAATTCCACACTTCTTAATTGGTGTTAAATTTTTATCATCTCTAATCTCTAACATTAAAAATGATATCTGAATTATGAAGGCAAGGAGGGAAAAAATCAGTGAGAGAATGAAATATCTGCAAGATTTAGTACCAGGATGTAATAAGATCACAGGGAAAGCCGGAATGCTAGATGAAATAATCAACTATGTCCAATCTCTTCAAAGACAAGTAGAGGTAACCTATGCATATTTATCGCAAGTAATATATTGATTGCTTCTTTTTTAGCGCACAGGTACATTTGTGATTGATACCCTTAATTAATTCAGTATTCTTATCATTTTGGCAGTTCTTATCCATGAAACTAGCTGCACTTAATCCGAGTCTCAACTTCAACATAGATAATTTCTTCACAAAAGAGGTAAAAAAAAAGGGATGTCACAGAGTAGCAACAAATAACAACTACATGCAAAATTTGGTGTACTTACTGTGCCTTTATCATGAACAGATGTTTCCAGCTTCCACATCTGATTTTCCCACAATTGGGTCATCATCAGAAATGGCTAATCCTGCCTATTTTCAATTCAACCCATTACAACAAGGGGTTACATGTTGTGGACTGGATTTGGGAATAAAATCTCTTGATATGGCACTTAAAAGAACTATTAGGGCACCTGTATCCATCACAGAAACATTTGTCGACTCATCCTGTTTCAATGTAATTTCTTCTACCCTTTTTTGTAGGTCTTTATACTCCTATGTTCTTACATTTCTGATAATGATCAACGCTACTCCACAGCAAATACAGCCCCCTGCAACTTGGGATGCTGAGCTACAAAATCTCTATAACGCGGAATTTCAACAAGGAAGATCAACAACATATCCATCTCAGTCATTTGCAGGTTTCGGCAATTTTAACTTTTAAGTTACATTCCCATCTTGTGTTTCTGCTTTTGCTAGCTCTAAAGGTAGAAAATGAAGCAAAATAAAAATTACTAAACATGATAGAAAAAATAGAGAACCCCACCTATGTTAATGATTTGCTCAGGACTAAATGGGTCCTCTTTAATTTATCCAAGAAAGTTTTTTCTAGTAGGTATCTTTCTTTTACCCACCCAAATATGATATTAAATTTTTTAAAAATATAAATATATAATAATTAAAAAAAAAAAAAAAAAAAAAGATAGGACTATTGGATAACCATGAATTCCCAAATCCAACCGAGCATATATTTTATACATTTATTTTTCCTTTAAATAGATTTGTTAGTTTAGTTTTATATTAATTTTATTCTAATTTGACTTATTTTTGTGTACAGGTTTTGAGAATTAAAGAGACCGTTTTTGGATCAAATTGTAAGTCCAAGTGAATGTAAAAATTTAAAGAATTGCAACTACGAAAAAAGATAAAAATGAAAAAAAGTTTCAAATTATTTCACAAGTTAAAGAGATAAAAAAAAAAAAAAAAAGTTTGAAAGAGAAAAGGAAATTGAAGCAATGAGGATGAAAAGAAATATATATAAAGCACAGCAGTAGCATCATACAAAGAAGAATATAGCAGTCAAACAAAGCATCACGCACGGAAACCAAAGCAATAAACAATAGAAACAAAAATAGGCAGCAGCTTGGCATATCATCACGTAGCAGCAGCTTGACATCATAAGCAAAAGTAGCAGCAAAGCAGCACCAAAGAAGGAACAGATCAGCAGCTTCACGTCATCATTACAAAGCTGCAACAAGTCTCATTACGATGGTTTGTTATTTTGCTCTCACTGTTACTATGTATTGCTAAATTATATTTTGAGGTGTAGAATGAAATAATATTATTTATATATGGATTAAAATTTATTATTAATTCTTAAATTTGTTTTAATGTTAATAATTTTTATTTATTTGGTTGATTTAAATTAAATTATTTTATTCATAATATCATGTATTTTGAATTGTTTCAATTAATTTAATTTAATCCGGGTTGTGATTTAAAGTCTAAATTAAGAATTAAGATTATTTGTTTTTCAAACGGTAAATACATACAATGCTTTGGACTTATACATTTAACCTTGAAAAATAAGAATTTACAAAAAAAAATATTTTTATGTACTTAAATGAAATATCTTGAGAAAGTATTGAATTGATTTTCAAATTGCTACTCCGAATTGATAATGAATAGTAAAATATACATAATTAATATTGTGGATTCCGAACCTCAGAATTTTCTTCCATTAGTTAAAAGTTTAGTTATTTTATTAGTCTTGATTTTCATTATATTTAGTTTTTAGTTTTAATTAATTCAAATATCATCCTTCGTTAACTAGATTAGAATTGAGTAGAATTTATATTTAATTAATAATTCAATAATCCTCGTGGGATCGACCTTATACTTTGCATTAAACTATTTTACAATAAATTCGCACAATCAGATAAAAATATATTCAAAGAATGTTGCAATTTCGACCATATATATACATATAATGGCCATCAAATAATAGGTTCCCTACATTGAATAATTCATCATTATATAATGGTCATATGGTCTACTGGTAGTGCCCATTGGATCACACCAGTTGACTGGAGAACAGGGCCGGCCCTATGGTATGGGAAAAAAAGCCTGGGCTTTAGGCCCCATCTCAAAGGAAGGCCTCAAATTTTTATATACTATAAATAATTTATGTAAAAAAAATCTTATAAAAATATAAACTCAATCAATCCTTAGGGCCCATAGTCCAATACAAATATTAAATACCTAAAAAAAATTAACATTATAAAAAAAAGCCTCATTAAAATAAAAAAATTTAATATTTACTTCGTCTCAAAATAAAAATCATCTATTGACTTTTGTAATCAAATTAACTATTTTTAAAATTAACAATTAAACATATATATTTAAATTTTCAAAAAAGTAAACATTGAGATTAGTACTAAATTTTATATAGTTTATAATGTTTATAGGATTTTTATACATATATTAAATAATAATAAGATATATTGATTTAAAAAATAATTAATTTGACCATAAAAATCAATAAAAAAACATACTAAATATAAAAGGCCTCATTTAAAATTATCGCTTTAGGCCTCAAATTGTCTTGAGCCACCCCTGCTGGAGAATTGAGCAAAAATAATAGGCACTGGTCTAATCATATACATTTCTCTACATAATCATCTAAGGAGTAGATTCACGATATTATCTTGCTCTACGTGCTAATTTAAAGAGATAGAATATACACAGGTCCCACTGAAGGCAGCAACTTGAAGATGGATATGTGAACCAGAGCATTAGACATACAATTCACAGCATGAGTTTAATCCAAATGTCTTCGATCCTGATTCTTTTTTCCTAGTCCAAGTACAAGCATATAAATTTATATGTATACTCCCAACGTAGATATAATAATAATCACACTAACAATATCTATCAAGAACAACATCTGTTCATGTGTAGCATGTCAGTGTGGTATTGTGCCGGTCAAAATCCTACAACGAGTGACAAACCAGATTCCATGAGCGCATGGGCAGTAGCTTCATAAGAAAGAAATCGATAGTTACCTTGTTACCATTGAAAAGACTGAGAAATCCTAACATAGTTATTCGGAAACGAAGAAGAAAATACATAAAATTATTATTAATTTTATATTATTATTTAGGAATAAATATTAGATTATTTAGGTAATTATTTAGTAGGATATTCTATGAGTTTTATTTTAATTAGGAAAATTTTATTACAGTAGTATATTTTAATTAGGAGATTGTTTCCTTTTTAAATTAAGTTTTTATTTAGTTTCCAAGTATTTGATATTCTATTTAAGCATTGTAATACCTCATTATTTTTCAAATTATGAAATATGAATTGATTTGATATTGAAACTTCATGCTTGTATGTGTTTCTTTACCGATTCTTTGCAGAGATAGGTATCTTATCCGTTCTTTCCGCCTTGTCCTACCTATTTTGGTATCCAAGAGCAAAAATTCTTGATATCTTTTCATTTCAATCAATTCATTCCTACCCAAATTTTTTGGCGACCATTAATTGTCGAAGTTCGCTAGAAAATCAAAACCAATATTTGAGGTGACAACGTCGTCTCAAACTTATTTCAAAAATGGAGGGAAAAAAAACTGCTATAGTACTCCATTTCTGATAAATTACAGTTTGGTATCCCAAGGTTTCTACAGTTTTTCAATTTAGCCCCTTAAGTTTTAGAAAATTTTAAAATACCCCCTAACTTTTAAATTTTTACATATTAGCCCATGTACTTTTATTTTTTACATTTTAGCCCTTAAAGTTTCATTAGTTTCATATCAGCCCCTGAAGTTTCATTAGTTTCATATCAACTCCTGAAGTTTTATTAGTTCCATATCAGCCTCTGAAGTTTCATTTTCTTCAATTTCAGCCCCTAAAATTTTATACTTTTCGATTTAGCCCCTAAAAAAAATACATGTATGAAATGTCTTCCAAGTTTGTTGATCCAGACTTTCTTTGGGCTAAGATAAAGCAACTTGAGTATCAGATCTTTATCACATGCAAACACCTTAAAAGGTCTCGTGTTTCGTATAGTACCAAGTATTGGGAATTATGCGATGAGCTTACATTATCTGAAACAAGTTTTGTCCATTTCAAATCACATTACGAGTACATAACTAATTACATTACGAGTACATAACTACATGCTATCGTCCATATTTTGTTCAAGCGCAAGGAAATGTTCACCCTAATCGTGATTGTGCAATTACAGCAACGCATTCATAAGAGAAGACCCGCAAATCAAATTCTTGCAAGACAATTGATGAATGCATCGCAACATTTGAGTCTAAAGAAGAGTAGATACTCTCACATATTGATACTTGTGAGAAACATAAAGTAGAAAATAAGTGTGTTGAGCACATTGTCAATTTGAAGATCATTTGCACAAAAGAAATTGAAGTTAAGTTTATCCCTAAATAAGAAAAGATCAAGGAAGATAAAGTTGAGATCAACTATGTTGATTTTCTTTTTCCGATTGATACATTAGAGTCTCAAGGTATATCAAATTTCTATATAATGTCGAGGTTGTTTCCAAAAATTGTGTTCATGACATTTAACGTTCGGATGCGCATATTTTATTAGAATATATGTAAGACCCCGAATTTTATGAAATACAAAATTTAATTTTTCTTCATATATATTTTTTTTGAAACAGTAAGTGGTTAAATTAACAAAATTGAAAGTTAAGGATGTTATGTGCAAATTTTATTTTGTCGGACAATATTCGCTTTGTCGGAGAATATTCGTTTGGTCGGGGAATATTCGTGCCGTACGACGGCGCCGAAATAATAAATTATTGGTGGACCCCACAACGGAATATTTGTCGGATATAGAAAACGACAGAAGTAACCTTTTTAAATAAAAATAGTCAACGGAACTGTTAAAATACCGGTGATAAAAGAATAGTAGCATACGGTAGTTTATGGTATTTTCTGTAGCACACGGTACTCTACAGTAACACACGGTATTGCATAGTGTCTCATATTATTGGTCTGATAATTGACACCGTAACTGTTACGCATCATTTCATCGATAATTGTCACTGCATAATATTTTATATTATCAATTCAATAATTGTTGTTACACAGTATTTTGCATTATTGATTTAATAATTGTCATTACACTGTATTTTATATCATTGAGTCAATAATTGTTGTTGCACTGTTTTTAAAATTATTGAACCTAATAATTGTCACAGTAACATATGCACAGTAATTCACATTATTGAATCAATAATTGTCATTACACAGTAACGTATGCTTTATTTTACATTATTGTTATCTCTATTATGATGTTATTTAAACAGTTGTATTTCATTAATTTATTGACTTGATATCTAAGAGCTAACTATACTGTATTTATAACAATTAGTCATAATAATTGAATTGATAAAGTTATTTGTTTATAATATAAAGTTAGGTGATTATTAGGTGATATGAAATGAATGGTGTAGATTAAAGTGTGAATTATTGTTGAATAATTGAATTGATTTGTTTATAATATAAAGTTAGGTGATTATTAGGTGATATGAAATGAATGGTGTAGATTAAAGTGTGAATTATTGTTGAATAATTAAATTGATTTGTTTATAATATAAAGTTAGGTGATTATTAGGTGATATGAAACGAATGGTGTAGATTAAAGATAATATAATATTTGAAATGGATGGTGTAGATTAAAAGGTGATCTTTAAATGAATGGTTTAGATTAAATGAATGATAAGATTTTTGGCTATAAATAGAAGCCTTAACTTAAGGATTTTTCATAAACTTCCTTACTTGTTCTTTCTTTCTCTCTCTAAATACTTCTTGTGAAAGTTCTCTCTAAGTGTGCTTAAGTCATCTTGAGTATTTGTGAAGATCTATAAGTATACGTGTACTGTTCAAGTTAATCAACCTCATTTAAATCAATATCCAGTAACGTGTTACGGTAAGGGATACCATCTTTTTCATCTTCCATTATTCAAACGTACTATGGTAAGGGATTATCATTATTTGATTCTCGATAATAATATTGTTTCTACCTTACTCATAAGACGTGCCTTTTATTTCCATGTATTAAATTGTGGGAATAACCTTACGGAGCGGATTGCCGCCTGTTGGTGAATAACCTTTCGTATTCATTCATTATTAATCTCTGAGAATAACCTTACGGAGCGGATTGCCGCCTGTTTGGTGAATAACTCTTTGTACTCAAATTCTATTAAATTGTGGGAATAACCTTACGGAGCGGATTGCCGCCTGTTGGTGAATAACCTTTCGTATTCATTCATTATTAATCTCTGAGAATAACCTTACGGAGCGGATTGCCGCCTGTTTGGTGAATAACTCTTTGTACTCAAATTCTATTAAATTGTGGGAATAACCTTACGGAGCGGATTGCCGCCTGTTGGTGAATAACCCTTGTATTAATTTCCTTCACTTTTTGTTAATCAAACCTGCTACGGTAAGGGATATTATTTTCTTTCATACTCCTAAATCGAAATTTATTATGGAACTATTGCTTCTATAATTCCTGAAAATATTATATGTTCCATAATAGTTGAACTTCATTATTTCAACTGAACCTTCCTATTTACGTGAACCTTTCTATTGAATTGTAACCGTTATTCTGAACTGTGGATCTTGAATTTCACTCCACATCATGTTGACAATTTGGACATTATTTGAATCTGTACAAAGTAAACTTCCGATACTTATTGTTATCCTATTTCTTCTGTTCATCATTTATATCATTCTAATCATCCAAAAATCAAGCTGTTGTGAATATCTGTGGCCGGGGGCACAGATGTGATATATTTGTTGAACAGATGATAGGTTAAAGGCGATATAATAGGTTAAAGGCGATACATCTGTTCGGTGTCTTTTATGGCACGTGGTGAATGTTCTCTTTGGCCCGTAGTGCAAAGATGAACTGTTGTTTGGTATGATTATGACCAAAGGCTGAATCTGGTATAATCATGACCGTTGGTGTTATATTGAATGTCTTTGGCCCGTAGTGCAAAGATGAACTGTTGATCTGCATGATTATGATCAGGAACTGTGAATTTGTATTATCTTGACTAATGATATTTCAGATGATAAAAGTTGATGATGTTTTTCCTAAAAAGAGAACCGAGTGGACATTATAGTCTGCATTATTCTTCTAATAGATTACTCATTCCGCTGCTATTATTGATCTGAACGTTGTTTAAGAATTTAACTGCAGTTTTTGATATAAACCTTGTAGTCTATTGTATTCTATCAAGAACTCAACTGTTGAAGACTAATGATAATTTATTCGTCATTATCTTAGTCATGATATTCTTTACTGGGCTATTTGAGCTCACCCTTTCTTTTGTTCCATTGTTTTTCAACAGGAGATGAAAACATAACAGGGTCTAGCCGGGGAATGGAGTGAGGGTCCGAGGAATAGTTATCATAGTCTTCACGTTTTGTAAAATAGTGTGGCAATAATAGTGAAGACTTAGTTGTGTATTATTATACACTGTATTGTTGTACGTTGTGCTTTGTTGTAATAATTTTGTTGTAGTATTTTGACGACTCAAGTTTGGGCTGTGTGGGCCCAGATTTGGGGGCGTCACAGTTGGCATCAGAGCTTAGGGATATGGTCTTTAATGGAGATCTGGGGTAGAACTAGGAGGGGAGAGACGAATAGAATCAGTCACTAGTGTGTCCTACCTAAAATAGATTTTATTATCTAATGAGTCGATTTGAATGTAGGAACATGAAGTGATGAGTCAGTTTATTTGAACTAACATTTATTTTATGACCACAGTTAATTATGGCATCTGGAAATCAGGAGGTTAACTATGAAATTACTGAAACAAATGTAGCTGCAAAACAAGAGGCGACGAATAATCTTCTTACAAACTCAGAGTTGAATCATTTGCCTAAGGCAAAAATTATGCGTGTTCTATCCAGTAAGGATGAAGGTGAAAGCTCTGCTACAGTCGTTCCAGATCCATTTTTAGAAGCAATTAAAGGAAGTAACGAACTTGCGGAAATTATTGCCTTTAATTTACTCACTAATTGGGAGAGTGATATCACATGGTTATGCTCTATAACAAAGGATCAGAATATATGGACTTTTCATATTAGTCTTTGGGATTTATGGTGTTCCAGCTATGATTTTCAAGATTATTTAAAAATGATGTTTCTATACTTTTGGGCGTTACAATTTAGAGGAATTCAGGTTAAGTTAGTCACTATCGTGGAAACTGCAGTCTATCGAAAATACTATTTTAATGGAAATCATTGGTACCTTACTACTGATGAAGTTGATGAACCCGAGAAACAGTTTGCTAGAAAATTATTCAGTGGTATTCCCATGGTTGAAATACGTGAAGATCCGAATGAAGTATTCGGGATTCGATTTGACGATAACAGTCAAGAAACCGAATGAGGTTATAACCGGTAAGCTATTCATAAATTCTCGTGAAGTCTATGCCATATTAGATACTGGCTCTATCCACTCTTTTATCTCACCTATATGTACTCAACGTTTAAATTTGACTATTGAAAACTTAAATCTTGTCTTATCAGTTAAAACCTCATTGGGAGAAATACCTATTACATTTACTATCTATAAATCTTGCCTAGTTCAAATCAACAACCTCACATTACCTGTTGACCTTATTTCTTTGGAGATGCGTGAATTTGATGTGATTTTAGGAATTGATTGGTTGACTACCCATCATGCTAAAATTGATTGTTTTCATAAGATTATTAGTTTTCATATTCCTAATCAACCTGTCATGCAAATTCAAGCAACTAAACCATTGAAATCTATAACTGTTATTTCTAGCCATAAAGCCATTCGTTTATTGAAAAACGGATGTCAAGCCTTTTTAGCTCATGTCACTGATTTGAACAAAAACACGTCAAACTTGAATGATATTCCCATTGTTAATGAGTTTCCTGACGTTTTTTTTTCTGAGGAACTTTCTGGCTTACCCCAAACCGTGAAATTGAATTCTGTATCGATCTTGAACCCGGCACTAAGCCCATTTTTAAAGTCCCACACCAAATGGCTCCCATAGAACACCAAGAGTTGAAAGTTTAATTACTAGATATCGGTATCATTCATTCTAGTACAAAACTTATATCGAGCGAGGAATGCGAGAAGAGTTTTCAAGAACTCAAGAGGAGACTTGTTTCAGCTCCTGTTCTGACCATACCATCAGGATCAGGAGAATTTGTTATCTACAGCGATGCTTCTGGCAAAGGTCTAGGCTGTGTCCTTATGCAACATGGAAAGGTTATAGCCTATGCCTCTCGACAACTCAAAGATTATGAGAAAAATTATTCTACTCATGATCTAGAGTTGGCAGCAGTCGTTTTCGCGTTAAAGATCTGGAAACACTACTTGTACGGAGAAAAAGTAGATATCTATACGGATCATAAAAGTCTCAAGTATTTCTTCACCCAGAAGGAACTCAACATGCGACAACGACGTTGGCTTGAGCTGTTAAAGGATTATGACCACACAATCCAGTATCACCCGGGAAAGGCGAACGTTGTAGCTGACGCTTTGAGCAGAAAATCTTATGCAAGTACAAGTGCACTGCTGACAACACAAAAGTGTATTTTGTACGACTTGCAAAAGATGGAGATAGAGCTAAAGACACCAGGGACCCACTCGAAGATTGCTCACGTGCGAGTAGAACCAACTTTAATCGATAAAATTAAAGTTGCTCAAGCTACCGATCCGGAACTGATAAACATGATAAAGAAAGTACAAGAAGGTGCCATTCCCGAAGCAAGAATCGACGAGAAAGGAATACTTCGAGTCAACTCTCGACTCTGTGTTCCTAACGATCCTGAATTAAAGCATAAAATCATGATGGAGGCACACAACACGCCGTTTGCAATCCACCCAGGAGGTACCAAGATGTATCGAGATCTTCGACATACATTTTGGTGGAACAATATGAAAAGAGAGATTGCGGAGTTTATCTCAAGGTGCCTAACTTGTCAACGTGTCAAGGCAGAGCATCAAGTTCCTAAAGGTCCATTACAATCACTTGAAGTTCCCGAATGGAAGTGGGAACACATCAATATGGACTTCGTGACGGGTTTTCCAAAAGTTTCTCAAGGCTTAGATGCAATTTGGGTGATCGTAGATAGATTGACCAAATCTGCTCATTTCTTGCCTATACGAGAAAACTTTTCACTTGAACGTCTTGCCGGTATGTACATAAATGAGATCGTGAGATTGTATGGCATGCCAGTTTCCATAGTTTCTGATCGAGATCCTAGATTCACTTCACGCTTTTGGACCAGTCTACAAAAAGCTATGGGCACTGAACTACGTTTTAGTTCTGCATATCATCCTCAAACGGACGGACAATCGGAAAGGACGATCCAGACCCTCGAAGATCTTTTGAGACTTTGTGTATTAGACTTCAAAGGAAGTTGGGATAAGTACTTGCCGTTGGTGGAATTTTCTTACAACAACAGTTACCAAGCAAGCATAGGCATGGCTCCATTCGAGGCATTGTATGGAAGGAAGTGTCGCTCTCCAATATGTTGGAATGAGGTAGGAGAAGCAAAATTGTTGGGACCCGAGTTGGTACGCTTGACGACCGAAAAGATCCAAATGATCCGACAACGAATACAGACCGCACAAGAACGACAAAAGAGTTATGCTGATCTTCATCGGAGAGACGAAAGTTTCAACGTCGGAGATCATGTATTCTTACGTGTTTCTCCATGGAAAGGGGTTACGAGATTCGGAAAAAGAGGAAAGCTCAACCCTCGATTTATTGGCCCATTTGAAATCCTCGATCGAATAGGAACCGTAGCCTACAGACTAGCCCTACCACCAAGTATGTCTCGCATCCATAACGTTTTTCACATATCTATGTTACGTAAATATGTGAAGGACCCAAACCACGTCATTGAGTTAGAACCAGACGTTATAGCAGAAGATTTAACATACGAGGAGGTACCTGTTAAGATCCTGGATAAGAAGGAGCAGATCCTACGCTCAAAGGTTATACCTCAAGTTAAGGTTTTATGGAGGAACCAAGATACTGAGGAAATGACCTGGGAGCTAGAATCTGAGATGAAATCTAAGTATCCTTACCTCTTCGATATGTCAGGTACGTCAATTTCGGGGACGAAATTTCATAAGGAGGGGAGGTTGTAAGACCCCGAATTTTATGAAATACAAAATTTAATTTTTCTTCATATATATTTTTTTTGAAACAGTAAGTGGTTAAATTAACAAAATTGAAAGTTAAGGATGTTATGTGCAAATTTTATTTTGTCGGACAATATTCGCTTTGTCGGAGAATATTCGTTTGGTCGGGGAATATTCGTGCCGTACGACGGCGCCGAAATAATAAATTATTGGTGGACCCCACAACGGAATATTTGTCGGATATAGAAAACGGCAGAAGTAACCTTTTTAAATAAAAATAGTCAACGGAACTGTTAAAATACCGGTGATAAAAGAATAGTAGCATACGGTAGTTTATGGTATTTTCTGTAGCACACGGTACTCTACAGTAACACACGGTATTGCATAGTGTCTCATATTATTGGTCTGATAATTGACACCGTAACTGTTACGCATCATTTCATCGATAATTGTCACTGCATAATATTTTATATTATCAATTCAATAATTGTTGTTACACAGTATTTTGCATTATTGATTTAATAATTGTCATTACACTGTATTTTATATCATTGAGTCAATAATTGTTGTTGCACTGTTTTTAAAATTATTGAACCTAATAATTGTCACAGTAACATATGCACAGTAATTCACATTATTGAATCAATAATTGTCATTACACAGTAACGTATGCTTTATTTTACATTATTGTTATCTCTATTATGATGTTATTTAAACAGTTGTATTTCATTAATTTATTGACTTGATATCTAAGAGCTAACTATACTGTATTTATAACAATTAGTCATAATAATTGAATTGATAAAGTTATTTGTTTATAATATAAAGTTAGGTGATTATTAGGTGATATGAAATGAATGGTGTAGATTAAAGTGTGAATTATTGTTGAATAATTGAATTGATTTGTTTATAATATAAAGTTAGGTGATTATTAGGTGATATGAAATGAATGGTGTAGATTAAAGTGTGAATTATTGTTGAATAATTAAATTGATTTGTTTATAATATAAAGTTAGGTGATTATTAGGTGATATGAAACGAATGGTGTAGATTAAAGATAATATAATATTTGAAATGGATGGTGTAGATTAAAAGGTGATCTTTAAATGAATGGTTTAGATTAAATGAATGATAAGATTTTTGGCTATAAATAGAAGCCTTAACTTAAGGATTTTTCATAAACTTCCTTACTTGTTCTTTCTTTCTCTCTCTAAATACTTCTTGTGAAAGTTCTCTCTAAGTGTGCTTAAGTCATCTTGAGTATTTGTGAAGATCTATAAGTATACGTGTACTGTTCAAGTTAATCAACCTCATTTAAATCAATATCCAGTAACGTGTTACGGTAAGGGATACCATCTTTTTCATCTTCCATTATTCAAACGTACTATGGTAAGGGATTATCATTATTTGATTCTCGATAATAATATTGTTTCTACCTTACTCATAAGACGTGCCTTTTATTTCCATGTATTAAATTGTGGGAATAACCTTACGGAGCGGATTGCCGCCTGTTGGTGAATAACCTTTCGTATTCATTCATTATTAATCTCTGAGAATAACCTTACGGAGCGGATTGCCGCCTGTTTGGTGAATAACTCTTTGTACTCAAATTCTATTAAATTGTGGGAATAACCTTACGGAGCGGATTGCCGCCTGTTGGTGAATAACCTTTCGTATTCATTCATTATTAATCTCTGAGAATAACCTTACGGAGCGGATTGCCGCCTGTTTGGTGAATAACTCTTTGTACTCAAATTCTATTAAATTGTGGGAATAACCTTACGGAGCGGATTGCCGCCTGTTGGTGAATAACCCTTGTATTAATTTCCTTCACTTTTTGTTAATCAAACCTGCTACGGTAAGGGATATTATTTTCTTTCATACTCCTAAATCGAAATTTATTATGGAACTATTGCTTCTATAATTCCTGAAAATATTATATGTTCCATAATAGTTGAACTTCATTATTTCAACTGAACCTTCCTATTTACGTGAACCTTTCTATTGAATTGTAACCGTTATTCTGAACTGTGGATCTTGAATTTCACTCCACATCATGTTGACAATTTGGACATTATTTGAATCTGTACAAAGTAAACTTCCGATACTTATTGTTATCCTATTTCTTCTGTTCATCATTTATATCATTCTAATCATCCAAAAATCAAGCTGTTGTGAATATCTGTGGCCGGGGGCACAGATGTGATATATTTGTTGAACAGATGATAGGTTAAAGGCGATATAATAGGTTAAAGGCGATACATCTGTTCGGTGTCTTTTATGGCACGTGGTGAATGTTCTCTTTGGCCCGTAGTGCAAAGATGAACTGTTGTTTGGTATGATTATGACCAAAGGCTGAATCTGGTATAATCATGACCGTTGGTGTTATATTGAATGTCTTTGGCCCGTAGTGCAAAGATGAACTGTTGATCTGCATGATTATGATCAGGAACTGTGAATTTGTATTATCTTGACTAATGATATTTCAGATGATAAAAGTTGATGATGTTTTTCCTAAAAAGAGAACCGAGTGGACATTATAGTCTGCATTATTCTTCTAATAGATTACTCATTCCGCTGCTATTATTGATCTGAACGTTGTTTAAGAATTTAACTGCAGTTTTTGATATAAACCTTGTAGTCTATTGTATTCTATCAAGAACTCAACTGTTGAAGACTAATGATAATTTATTCGTCATTATCTTAGTCATGATATTCTTTACTGGGCTATTTGAGCTCACCCTTTCTTTTGTTCCATTGTTTTTCAACAGGAGATGAAAACATAACAGGGTCTAGCCGGGGAATGGAGTGAGGGTCCGAGGAATAGTTATCATAGTCTTCACGTTTTGTAAAATAGTGTGGCAATAATAGTGAAGACTTAGTTGTGTATTATTATACACTGTATTGTTGTACGTTGTGCTTTGTTGTAATAATTTTGTTGTAGTATTTTGACGACTCAAGTTTGGGCTGTGTGGGCCCAGATTTGGGGGCGTCACAATATATCTCATGAACTACCGTTTATTATTCTTCGATATTTCAAAACTCGAGGACGAGTTTTTTTCAAAAGCGAAGAGAATGATGCAAGAAGGAAGAAAAAAAATACAAAAATTTATTATTAATTTTATATTGTTATTTATGAATAATTATTGGATCATTAATGTAATTATTTAGTAGGATATTTTAGGAGAGTTTTATTTTAATTAGGAAAGTTTTATTATAATAGTATATTTTAATTAGGAGATTTTTTTCTCTTTAAATTAGAGTTTTTACTTTATTCCCAATTATTGGGTTTTCTATTTAAGCATTGTAATACCTCATTATTTTTCAGATTATGAAATATGAATTGATTTGATATTAAAACTTTGGGCTTGTATGTGTTTCTTTACTGATTCTTTGCGGGGATAGGTATCTTATTCCTTCTTTCCACCTTGCGGAAAGGAAGAAAAAAATACAAAAATTTATTATTAATTTTATATTGTTATTTAGGAAGAGTTTTATTTTAATTAAAAGAGTTTTATTATAGTAGTAAATTTTAATTAGGAGATTGTTTTCTTTTTAAATTAGGATTTTTACTTAGTTCCCAAGTATTAAGTTTTTTATTTAAGTATTGTAATACCTCATTATTTTTCAGATTATGAAATATGAATTGATTTAAGATTAAAATTTTGTGCTTCTTTCTCTGCGGGAATAGGTAAGTTATTCTTTCGTTCCACCTTGTCCTACATCACATAGGTTATCACTCTGAATGATGTTGATTCAAAAACCAAAAGTTAAGACTAACAGATAAGAAAGAGAAAGTGTCACACACCTCAAGTGATAAAAAGTTGTTACTCTACTCTGTTGAATGAAACCTGAGTGAAAATATTAAGCACTATGTTGAAAGGAAGGCGAAAAGAGCCAACAAAATAACTGGAGTGGCTCCATTTGAGGACAGAATGAGATATAGTGATTATGAGACCAAAATTAAAAAACGAAAATAGGGGGATAAGTGACTGTTGAAAACTCTAACCTCCTCACTAAAGTTGGAGAGGTAGGACAAAGACATCCTGCACTTCGTTATCCATCAGCATTTTTACAACAATCCAACCTAAACATTATCAATTCATCAATTCCTCTAGGTTACCGGTTTCATTTTCTAAAATTCACCAATGTAGACGTAGCTAACTGAATTATTACCTAATCTTGTAATAATCATGCTAACATTAAAAAGACAAATAAATAAATATTTATAGATATTGTTGGGGTGTGATTTCTTTGGGCTTTGGGCTTATCTCTTTGGGCCGGGGTTCCTTTCTTTGCATGTGGCTTGGGCCGGGTCAGGCTTCTTTCCTTCCTATTGGGCCCGGGGCCCGAGGTCTGAGATCTTTTCTTCTTAAGGCGGTTGATAGGACATTTGGGTCATTTTGTCCACTTTGACGGACTGACACAGGGAACAGCCCACGCTAGTATCTTCCCCCAACTGATCAAGTGGAACAGGTGGAAGAGAACCTCATGTTTACACTCATGAGGGTATGACTGGACGTCTTACGATGCATGGATGGTTATATACTGGCAACTTCACAATTACAAAGGTAATTCATCTTTTTACATTACAAACATTAAGCTATCAAACTTCTGAGAGATTCCAGTTAACACAAAAAGTCCTTCATTGTGACGTTATTTCCCTGAACTTACTCTTACACCGGAGCATCTCCGGACGGTCCAAGCCACGACTGTCTTGTGAGGTGGTAACGGTTTGTTACGTGTGCAGGTATCTTGCTGACGGGTGATTACGGCAAGAGTGAAAATTAAACGTCAACAGATATATATCTTAGTTGTAATTAAGATGGCAAAGCAAATGTCATTTAATATAGCACCTTTACTTTTCCTGCAAATGTGTGTGTTTGTGACCACAGATGGTACTAGTAGGCTATACCCAAAGGGATGGAGTTAGAAATAAGAAACTAATCATAGGTTACCCATGTTTGTTCAAACTTTATCTTATAAGAATCAACACGAAGTTGATGTAGAACTATGCCGACAGACCCAAAAAGAAAATGCCTACTACATGTCAACAAACTTTGATGTTACTATTGTGGCCTCTGAGTTGCACCACTATCATAACAATGGTGATCCAACCAGACTAGAATGATGTTAGGTATATACAGACTTTAAAATTCCTCAGAGTGAATGAAACTATATGACAAGGGAAAAGGTTAGCCGCTTGATTACTTAGCAATTTTAAACTAATATAGTACCTTTACTTGTAAAGAACCATACATTTAAAGAACAGTTAGTAATTCCCAACTACTTTCTAACTCAAGAAATAATAATAATAATAATAATAATAATAATAATAATATTGAGATCAAATAAATGCTAGGTTTAATCACTTTTCACCAAGGGAAATTTGGAGCAGCATGTCAATTTTTAGCTATTTCTTGCGAGTGGAATCTCATTTTGGGGAGGCAGAACAAATTTAAGAAAAAAAAGTAAAAATAGAATAATTAAGACACTCATTTACATGTGGAGGTAATTTGTGCATGCACCCACTGAGATACTTAAACACACACCTACCCTTCCTTGCCAAGCTTTATTCCAAAGAAAGGCCCTTTTTCGGTGCTGGGGTGCACCAAGGAATCGCGCCGGGGGGGGCAAAATGTGCTTTTCCCTTTCGTTGCATCTTTGTGTTTTTTGGGCGTCTAGAGCCTTATCCTGCCTTCATTTCCAAGCCATAAGTAGTAGAGATGGGGTGGGACAGGCCTCATCCACAGGCAAGATCTCCTTGACTCTCTTTGCCTCATTAGATAGTGAGAGATGATATTGCCTTTTATTATTCGGCCCACTTTCTCTGGTATTAAATATCCTCTTCTTATTAACTAAGATTTCTCTCTCAACTTTTGATATAGTGCACTTCCAAGGTATAAAAGTAAAACCCCAGAAAGATTCTCTAAATTATGAGCGACTCCATATAGCTCATGAGCTGATATACTTTTGGACCATGGTTTTGGATCAGCTCTCAAGTTTTTGACATCACCTCAGCTCTCAAGTTTGTCTCTATACTTCTTAAGAGAATCCTCTAAGTTCCCTAGACAACACAGAATCAACTTACTCTACAAAGACACGAGAAATAACAGCGTAATATACTATAACCAACAAGTCAAAATCTCAAATCAATATTTTTTCTGGATAAAATATCTTTTTTTTCTACGGTTGTTCGTCTTTGCATGATATTATGATCAACCTCCATCCTTGCCTCTCCAATTTAGAGGTGGAGAACAAACATAATGACCATGCTTCAACAACTTTGGGGCTAAGGTTTCTACTTTAAGTTGTATGAAAGATAAACTGAAGTGAAGATGGGCATTACCATCTGCTGAATGTTGCAAGGACATAGGTCCTCACCTTACATACCACTTTTCCTACTCAGGTCCAGCATTCTACCATCCTGCAAGGCCATATTTTAATATACTACGGTGTTTAGGACCTTAGGTACAAATTAAATTGCGTTTTTAAATAAACATATATAATCATTTAATATGTTGTGCACAGCCTATCCGCAAAGGTACACATTATATCCCTAAGAAAACCGAGGATTATACTACCTTACACTAAGTTGCAGACTTTTTTTTTTACCTTTTTTTGGAATATTAAGGTCTAGATAACACCTGCTTTAACATAAATTTTAGACTAAAATTTGTTTTTAGAAAAATAATAGGACAAAAAATGTGTCATGTGAAAACCATAATATTCCCGCCAGGAGCGCCGGGGGTGGGGGGGTGGGGGGGGTGGGGTGAGGGGGGTAAGTACTCTATTTTCCAGATGTAGGTAATGATACAGGGTCCCAAGTTGAGAAGCTGTGAAGGTCTTATAAATTATCTAGTTGAAACTTATAGTGGCTGAAATGGTCAGTTCAATCAGCAAGACCTACAAGCTTAAAGGACACAAAAAATCCACAGACACAAAATAAAGGTAAGTTACCAAACTAACCTAGGAGAGTAAAATGTTTCTACTAGCTAAACATGTGAATCTGGGTTATATTTTATGATTAATATCTTTCTATTATAGATTAGGTAAGTGAGATACGACGTAACATTAAAACAAGTACTTAGCCTAGATGTTATTCGAATTCATATCCAGCATGTATAGAATGGCAGCTACCACTCTTTATTAATCTCAGGTATGTTAGTTAAGAAAAAAGTATCACACATTTCGAACTCAAGAAACTTACCAAATGTTGCAAACAACGTTATAACATGTTGGCATTTTGAAGAACCCTAGCTATAATTTGGAGATCAAGATTTGCAACACAACTAAAACTAAAACTTTTTACATAATTAATTACATTACAGTTTTTGCAATAGAATATTATATCTGATAACAAATTATAGATAATAATGACATCTTGGAAAAAGAGGAAAATAAACAAACGCTCATAATCTCCATTGAATCTATAAACAACAAAACTTTTTAAGACGAATTTCCATTGCCTAAAAGAAAACCTGTCATCATAACAAGACTTCCAACAGCCGCTACAGCTAACTACATCCAGACATGATCCCGAAGAGATGCACTTGCAGTCTTCAGAATTATGTTTACATAACTTGTCCTAACTTGATCAAATCACCGATTCTTCTCCAGCTTCTGCAGTCCAGTACAAATAGATTAAATTAAATACCACTAACTAGTACATATCACAAACGTAATTGTATGATAAAAAATAGAAGGACGTCAAACCTTTTCCAGGAACAATAATAACTGGTGCTGATTTACAGTTGTGGAAGCAATACTCGCTCACACTTCCCTGCACAACACTGAAGAAACACCAAAAATTTCAGAGACAAACACGGATTGTGAGTGATGGAGAATAGAGAAAAGAGAAGACGAGGAAGACCTTTGGAATAAGCTTCTGCCTCTGGTGCCCATTACCACAGCTGCAGGTTTTAACCTTTCTGCTTCCTTGCAAATTGCTTTACCTGCATCTCCTTCCACAATCCGAGCCTTTGTCTCCACCTAATTGCAAAACTAAATTATTCAAATAAATTCATCTCAACTTATAAACATCAAATATATTCTCTCTGTCCCAAGTTAGGTGACACTCTCACTTGGCACATTATTTTAAGAAAGATTAGTACTTAACAAGACATTAGTTTTGCTCCTTAAAATATGATATACATGATTGGTCTCTCAACATATAAATAGTCGTCTCTTGCAATTTGTTTTCCTAAGATTGTGCTTGATAAAACTGAATATTAAGATCTGAAGAGTTTAAACATTTGAATGATGTAGAGCACCTGTCTAAAATTGTATCTGAACGAAGAAATGTTATTTGATAATTAATTTTTTCAAAATATCTAAATAACAATATTTTATCATTTTAACCATTTGAATTGTTTAAAAAAATTATTTGATAATTTTAAATATACAGTCTAATAAAAAAAGAGCGAATAATATTGTTGAACGTATTTGTATAAAAATATTCATATATTCTAGTGAATAAATATTAAACAAATCACTTTAAAAAATTAGCAAAAATGCATAATATGATGATCATTACATTAGATAAAAAAATATATATATCAAATTGACATAAATTTCTTTGATTTTAGTTCATACAATGATGAATATTGAAAAAAATAATACTTATTGTAAGATTTATTATTTCATAATTTTTAATCATTCCAATTTTAATTTTAAAAATATCTCAAATTGACTTTTCAAAAATCAATAACGATCTTAGAATTTGAAATTGATGGAGTATAAAATTTAATACTTTAGACTTGGAGGCAACTCTTAATACTTTAGACTTGGAGGCAACTCTTAGCGAATTAGAAGCACTAAAATGAATACTTTTTTTTACCAATCAAACACCACCCAAGTGCAGTTGCGCTATATTTGGTTTTTGCATTATGTGTGCAGTTGCACTATATTTGGTTTTTGCATTATGTGCACCTCAGTTTGTCTCTCCAGGTGCATGTTTCGTGTGAAGAGTGTTAAAGCATTATATACATTGTTGGACTATATCTCAAAGACTCGGACAAGTTTAGTAAACTAATACAGGATACTTTCTGTATATATAATCAACTTGAAGCAAATAATCAGAAGCAACAAAAATTGTGAATCTTAAGTAATAGCATTTAGACACCAAAAAAAAACCATTAAGCATAGAACTAGAAGATTTTGTCGACCAGCATATAATGAAAAGAATTTAAAAGGCAAGTTGCTGACTAAATCAATGTGCTAAGCATTCTTAGTAACCACTAGATTAAATTAATATGCAGAAAGATCAAAAGTTAGTTTTGTACAGTTTTGAATGTGCTTGAAATTATTATTAAAGAAAACCATTGGACCAAAAGAGAACTGCATCTGCCATTCTCACTGTTCCCATCATGAAAAATGTGTTAAAAATGATAACTGTGTCATAAAATTAACTAGCTGTTTCTTTACAAAATAAAATTACTAACTGATTTGCCGACCAAATATTGTTCACAGAAATTAGTCAATTCCAGTTGACTATTTAAACAATATTTTTTTTATTAATTCTTTTATGTAGTAGTATTAATGGTAATGAAATGCTTAGATCAGCTAATTCAGCTTCCTTTGCTTGTTTTTCACAATTCTATTTAGTATTTAATGGCAAAGATAGATATCATAAAGAGGAATTAAAAATAAGAAATAAAAATTCAGGAAATGGAATAATTTAACTTCATTACCATAGCAACCTCCAGAGCCTCCAGAGCAAGCTTCTCCATTAGCGCCTGGGTTGCAACGTACACAATCTCGTTCTTCAAGCCTGATCAAAAAATCAACAATCAGGCAAACACAAACACTACAAAATTCTGCAAAATACATCAAAAATGCAAGTACGATTATATATAGACGTACTGGAAACGGCATGGACAAGATGAATGGTATCGGCGAGGCGGCAGAGGTGGATAATGGCCCAATCGAAGGCGTGTTTGCTGCTAGGGCCATGATCTATGGATATAAGTATGTCTCGTCCGCGGCGGCGCTCTCCGGTTTCTCTCCCCAGTTCCGGCTCCCCTCCGGTTTCTCTCTCCAGTTCCAGCTCCCCTCGTAGCGACGGCAGCTTAACTTCCGTACAGTTATACACTTCTTCTTCCATTAATGTTTCCATTTTCTCTCTCCAAAATTGGATTCTCTGAACCGAAAAGGAAAGATATTTATTTGTATCTAACTGGACGAAAAGTGGACGACAACCGCGTACGTGTTGGAATTGAGTTTCCGCTTTGCAGCCACCGACTCAAGTCGGATTTGCATACTGGTTGGGCCCGCTATTGGTAGAATGATAGATGGATTCGCGCCATTTTTGGATTGGGCTGGTTGGATTCGCGGGCTACTCAGCTTGTAGCTTTTTTGCTAAACTTACCGCGATAATTTTCCTTTTAAATTTATTAATAGTACTTTTCTCTGTTCAAAATTATAAAATTAATATTAATTTTTAAAAAAATAATTTAAAATATTTTTTAACTTAAAATTGACATCAATTCAATTATTTTATGTTAACACATTTATGAATATTATGAACTAGATAAGTCTAGCTACACAAAAATTAAATATAAAATCAAATATTACATTAATCTTAGTCATTCAAATGTGTGTACTTACATTGAAATTCATATCATGCACATATTTTTAATAACTAGAATCAATATTGTGTTTAATTTTTGTATATACTTGTCGTTATGAAAACTACCTAAAAAGGGGTTAAATAACTTTTTTTCTATTGAACTGGACACCAATTCACGTATGTATCATTAAATTAAATTTTTTTACGATTGACTTGCTAAACTAGATTTTTTTTACCAAACGTTATAAAATATGTTAACTTAAAAGGAATAAAAAAACACGTGAGAGAGAGTATCACTCCACATAATAGATTAATCCATTGGCATTCACGTAAATACGAGAATTTATCTAAACTCAATGAGTCAAAAATTAATTTAATGATATATATGTAAATTGATATCCAGCTTACTGGAGGGGGGAAGGAATTTAACCCGACTTTAAGCTTTCATTTAAAAAAAAAAAATCTTTCATCGGAATTGATCCGATACAAGAGCAATTTCAAGGCTTCGAGCTTGGTAGAAGGATAGATAGATGAGCGCCATTTTTGAATGGACTGGTTGGATTAATTTGCACACCTTTATTTGTTGCTAACTAAAATAAGAAATTGATATATTTTACAAGTAAAAACAATAATTTCATACAAAATAAAAAAAATTATATAAAGGATAAAATTTTAACACAAAATTTTATAATCAAATATGTAATAAATACTAATATAGTAATTTTATAAAGGATATATTTTGTTAAAATTTTATAATTAAATATGTAATAAATACTAGTATCGTAATTTATAAATTTCAAAATAATCTAAAAAAATAAAGTAATTGTTCAAATATATAATAATAGTAAATTTTTATTTTGTAAGTTTGTTATATTTTATAAAAGTCCATGATTAAATGTGATTACGATTAGATGTATTTATAAAATTTGAAAACGAATAGACATGAATATCTTACTAATGCTAAAATTTCAGCACCTATTATCTATAATTAAAAAAAATAAAAATTAATCCACCTAAATATTTAATTCTACCAAATCAACTCAATTGGATAATATGAATTATCACACAGTTAATTCGATTGGTCTTTTAATTAATTAAAAAATAATCTCTTGTCTTGCTTTTAAATAAAGGTATTGATTACATTAACATTTTAGAAAACTAATCTGAGAAAAAATTTCATATGATTAAGATTAAATATTTCATTTATAATTACATATTAGTAACTCACATGAAACCATTGATTATCGAAAACGAGCTCACATGAAAACAATGATTATCGAAGATGAGTAAAGCAGTGTTAACCATAAGCATGTTAATATCGTCTTGCTGACCATCTACCACATCTTACGACTTTCATTTTTCGGAGGTTTTAGAACCGTCATCTTACGGTTGAAAGGACAAGGATGGTAGTAAATTTTTTGGCCGTAACATTTCTTTCATTTCAACCATGCGTCGTAATATTAATCTCTCATTATGGGATAAAAAAATCGAAAATAGCTTTAAATTAATACAAATAGTCCAATCCCAAGTATATATTTTGCAAACAAACATAGCCTTGTGGTATTGGGACCAAAGTCTATATTATAATATAAAATTAATTAAGTGCGAATTTATTTTTAATTTTAATATATTTTATTTACTTATATACGTCGTAATTATAATTCGATTGAAATTTCGTAATATATAACATGACTTTAATTAATATATTTTGAAATTCACAAACGATAAAAATAAAAAATAAAACCAAATTTACTCTTTAATATAACAGATTAAAAATAACTTGGGGAATATTTTACTTAATTGGACCCATCACTTTAATCAATGATGAATTCTCTTTAAGTTTTTCAAGTCATTTTCCATCAAAGTAATGTAAATCATGTCCATTGTGATTTATTTTTCCCTCAAATATATGCCCGTGATCAAACATTTAAAAAAAATATATTATTTTTTGGATCAATAATAATAAAAATTCTTGATAATAGTTTAAGTCACAAAAGATGGTTTTAGCTCCTCAAATCCAATTTTTTTAACACTATATGTTCTTACATTACTAGTATTATTTGTTGATAATATTATAATAATATTTATGTTGTCATAATAAATATATATTTAATAATATTTTTATTTATTTTAATAATATTTTAAAATTTTAATAATATTTATTATTCTAATAATATAATTATTATTGTAGTATTATCAGCGGTTTGTAACTATGACTCGTTTGTACTACTATTAACAACTAATTTTGTCAATAGGGGAACATGGCAACAACCCAAACCAATTTTATATGAACCTTGGACGTAATTCATTACTTACCAAACATTTGGACCACATACATTCTAACGACAATTAATTGTTTCTGGCTTGCTAAACAAGGACAAATTTGTAATTCCACTCAACTATAAGTTCGCTAGAGATTTTCACCTCCTTAGTAGCATTATTTTGGATTTGGTTAACTTCATAAAGTTCCACTTTTTTTCCTCTATCTCATAGTATCCATTCATCGAAAACTGATCTGCTTCCATTTTCACCTTTCGTAAGTGCGTGTGGGCTTTTTCCAGATAAAAAAACATAAGAGAAATAAACTCATTATATAAATATCTCTTAAAGATTCATTAATTATTTGAATGTTGGTGGGTCTTTTTGTATGTGTTGTCTAGAAATATGACTCGATGATTATTCATTCGTTGGAACCAGAATTAGATTTGGATGCTCAAGTAGAATTTGGAGCATTCCAAAAACTTGGAGATCCAACTACAAGAAAACAAGTAGTCTGATACGTCATTGCTTTGGTGTTTTTCGACTGTATTTTTAATAAGTTTCTAATATTTTTTATTACATTGGATTGGTAACTTATCACACTTTTTTAATGGCATATTTTCTTTTACCCAATGTAATGAAAAACATTAGGAACTTACCAACTTCACCTTAATCATATCCAGCAGTATTATCCTCCCATCTCCTCCCTTCGACTTAACACATAAATTATCTCTCTAAATCTCTAATTCTATTAAGTGAAAAATGGTGAAAAAGAGCAAAATTTTGATCATCGGTGGCATTGGCTACATCGAAAAGTTCATCGTCGAAGCTAGTGCAAAATTTGAAAATTCGGCCACCCGATGTTCGCTCTCGTGAGGGAGGCTACACATTCGAATCCGTCCAAGTCCACTATAATCAAGAGCTTTAAGAGTTTCAGCTTCACTTTCTTCATGTCCATATAATTCCTTTTTGCACCTTAATAATAATGATTTTTTATCTTCTCTTTGATTGATTAAGTGATTGATTGTATGTTTTTGTTTTACATTGTATTATTTTGTTTGACGATGACCCAAATTGCATATAAGTCTTGAGAAACTTTAGGAAGACATGTCACGAAATTCATAGTGGTGTGTTCCCACTCTCATTCTGGAACTTCGAGTGGTTACAATGGACCCTTAGGCACTTGATGCTCTGCCTTGATATGTTGACAAGTTAGGTCTCTTGAAATAGACTCTGCTATCTCTCTCTTCATGTTGCTCCACAAGAATGTATGTCGAAGGTCACAATACATTTTGGTACTTTTAGGATGGATCGCAAACGGTGTGTTTTGTGCCTTCATCATGATTTTATGCTTCAATTTATGATCGTTAAGAACACAGAGTTGAGAGCTGACTCGAAGTATTCATTTCTTGTCGATTTTTTCTTCAAGAATAATACATTATTGTGTTTTCTTCATTATGTTCATCAGTTCTGGATTAGTAGCTTTGAGCAGCTTTAATTTTATAGATTAAAGTCGATTTTACTTGTATATGTGTCATCCTCGTGTGGGTCCTTGATGTATTTAGCTTTATCTCTATCTTTTGCAAGCCGTACAAAATGTGCCTTTGGGTTGTCAGCAGTGTACTTATACTCGCATAAGATCTTCTACTTAATACGTCAGCTACAACGTTTGCCTTACCATTATGGTACTAGAGGGTATGATTGTAATCCTCTAACAGCTCAAGCCAACGTCGTTGCCGCATGTTGAATTCCTTCTAAGTGAAAAATACTCAAGATTTTTGTGATCCGTATAGATATTCACTTTCTTCCTGTACAAGTAGTGTTTCCAGATCTTTAACGCAAAAACAACCGTTGTCAATTCTAGATCATGAGTAGGGTAATTTTTCTCATAATCTTTGAGTTGTCAAGATGCATAAGCTATAACATTTTCATGTTGCATAAAAATACAACCTAGACCTTTTCCTGAAATATCGTTGTAGATGACAAATTCTCCCAATTCTGATGGTATGGTTAGAACAGGAATTGAAACAAGTCTCATTTTGAGTTCTTAAAAGTTCTTCTCGCATTCCTCACTCCATACGAATTTTGTGCTTTTTCGAGTCAGCTGAGTTAATGGAGTGATGATTCGAGAAATTCCTTCTACGAATTTCTAATAATAACCAGCTAAGCCCAGAAAACTTCACACTTCAGTTACTGTCTAGGGTTGTTACCAATTTAGTATTGCTTCAATCTTCGCAAGGTCAACCGATATCCCCTGACTAGAAATCATATGCCCAAGAAAAGTTACTTCATAAAGCCATAACTCACACTTCTTCAACTTGGCATACAATTTGTTCTTACGTAGCTTTTGGAGTACCAATCTCAAGTGTTGTTCATGATTCTCACGACTCTTGGAATATATGAGAATGTCGTCAATAAAGACAAGTACAAAATAATCCAAAATATTCCTTGAATATCCTGTTCATCATGTCAATGAAAGTTACAAAAACATTTGTTAGTTCAAAAGGCATAACTAAGAACTCTTAATGCCCATAACGAGTTCTAAAAGCGGTTTTTAGATTATCCTCATCTTTAACCTTTAATTGATGATGCCGGTGCCCTTCCATAATTATTGTGGGATTGTGACACCCCCAAATTCAGGTACCAATACCTCAGATTTGGTGCTCACGATCAAATACATACATCAACTCTTAAACAACATGTATTACTAAATGCGGAATAAATAAACATAAGTTGTTCATTACAAAAGGCTTACTACGGTCCCAAGGTCTCAACCTTAATAAAATTTCATCATGACGATCCTATTAATATAAACAGGGTTCCATGATTTACAAAACAGGAATAGAAATATTTAAACTATTCTTAAAGCTTGCCCTTGCCTTTGTCCTTCTTGGAGTGCTCAGGCCTAACTGCAATTAGTTCATGATATATATAGCAAGAGTGAGCAACTAATATGCTCAGCAAATTTAAAATAATACAGGTATATCATGAATAACTGCGAATAAAGTGAAAGCTCAACAATTTATATAAGTTAATTAAATGACTGGTAAGATAATCAAAATCCAAACGAAGGAATGAAAGATGATTTTTTTACTGCTGAGTGGTCCAACCGACCCTGAACGTTTCCAAGGAAACAACCTTCCGATTATCCTTTTATAAATCAGACTGTACTAGAGGGGATCAGCCTCTTGTACAACATGTATATGCATAACATTAAACTCTGACCATGTCGAACTATGACACTTATAATTCCCCATTTAGGGTTTGTTCTCTCAGTACAAGACTTCCACACCACTCAACTGGTTTGGAATAGCTTTGAAAAATATTTACTTTATATGTCCAGCCGAAACAAATGGCGTAGACCCATTTGTTGAACAGTTCACGAAATAAAGAATTTTAAATAATTTACTTGTTCAATGATAGAACATATTTTTCAAATGCATCAATGTACGAGTATCAATACTGGCATTTACATGGAATAATTAACGATAAATTAAACCATTTGACATGCTCAAAAATAATAGTTCGAGTTTGAGTTAGGAAACTTGCCTCAGTTGTTGACTACAGCTCACACAACTTAAATTACAGCCTTTGATATACCTAGTATTAAATAGGTTTATCTTTCAATTAGTATAGCACATAGAGATTCATATATTACTATCATACATACTGCTACTAAAGCACATAATCCTGTATTTAACAACACGTAGCTTTCACGACAATATTATCACACTTGGATAACATTTTAGTTACCTAATAATATTATTAATATAATATTATTAATATCAAGTTCACTTACAAATGTTATTAATAACTCAATAACATCTTAATTGAATACATACTATTATTATTAATCATTTAATAATAATTTAGCGAGTTACTATTATTATTAATTATTTAATAATAGTTTAATTACTTAACATTATTATTAATCGTTTAATAATAATTTAATGAGTTACTATTATTATTAATCATTTATTAATAATTTAATGAGGTACTATTATTATTAATCATTTAATAACAATTTAATTACATACTATTATTATTACTCATTTAAATAATAATTTAATTATTTACTATTTTTATTAATCATTTAATAATAATTTAATCATTTAATATTATTATTAATCTTTAATAATAATTTAATCTTTTATTATTATTATTAATCATTTAATAATAACTTAATCATTTACAATTATTTTAACTAATATTATTATTTAATAATATTTTAAATTATTAGTAATATTAACAACTTAAACAATTTAAAGGTAAATTGTTTAATTATTTTATTAATTTCTTTACTCCTTTCCTTTATTTATTATTTAGTCATTTAAATAATAAATAACTAATTTAATTCCTTTTTATTTAATTTATTTATTATTTAATACAATTTAAATAACAAATAATTACCTTTATGTATTATTTAATAAAATTAACTCATACATCCTTAATTATGCTATTATCTTTATTTCTCTTAAATCAAGTGTATTTAACAAAAACACCTACTTGACTTATTATTTTTATATCTCTTGGATATCTGTAGTATATTTTATTTTATGCACAAAATGATTTTCTTTTAATTTTTCAACCTTATTTACTATTTGTTAAATGGTCCGTTTCTGTCCAAAATGGCATCATTTATTAAAAATTTAATTTTCATCAAAAAATTCTGAAATTTCTACAGTAGCTTCCTGCTATCAGAGACCACTTCTAGTAAAAATTTCATAATTTTCTGAGTTATACTTTTCAAGATATTTCCGTATTATGCTTTTAAAACTTGGAAAATTGTTGGGTCATAACTCCCTCATACGACGTCTGATGGAGCTCATTTTTGGACAGTGGCTGATATATACCATATAATATCATGTGTAAAATGGACGGAATTTTTAGAGCAATAAAAGTTGCTAAACAGCCCTCACAAGAACCTGGCAGTAGGTTTTTCCAGATTTTTCCGGCAGGAACTGTTTTGCTAGGAAAATCACCATAAATAGCTCGTTTAATATTTTTCAGTCGTACCACTTGGAAAATCTTCCTATCTTATAGTACTATCACCCAAAGTTGACGGATCATGAATACGACTTACGGAACGTGAACAGTAAATCCGGCAACCCGCTGCTCAGTTTAGGGTTTTTCCGGCGAAAATCGCTTTCATGTTTTGTTAAACTTTTCCACATAAATGAATCCCAAAACTCATGTTAAACCCATTAAACTCTAGATACATTAGTCTAGCATGGTTTTAATCATCAAGAGCTTTAAAAATAGTTTTCTACCATCAAAACACATTTTTGACCAATAAAATCACTTAAAACATACATAGAACATATATTAAAATGGAAAGCTAGGTTTGGAAACTTTTAAACCTCTTGGTAGCTCTTTTTCTTCTTGCTAGGAATGGGATGAGACTTGGATGATCTATCTTGGTATGGTTGATTGTAAGACCCCGAATTTTATGAAATACAAAATTTAATTTTTCTTCATATAGATATTTGTTTTAAACAGTAAGTGGTTAAATCGATAAAGTTAAAAGTTAAGGATGTTATGTGCAAATTTTATTTTGTCGGACAATATTCGCTTTGTCGGGGAATATTCGTTTGGACGGGGAATATTCGTTTGGTCCGACGGCGCCGAAATAACAAATTATTGGTGGACCCCACAACGGAATATTTGTCGGATATAGAAAACGACAGAAATAACCTTTTTAAATAAAAATAGTCAACGGAACTGTTAAAATACCGGTGATAAAAGAATAGTAGCATACGGTAGTTATTGGTATTTTCGGTAGCACTCGATACTCTACAGTAACACACGGTATTGCATAGTGTCTCATATTATTGGTCTGATAATTGACACCGTAACTGTTACGCATCATTTCATCGATAATTGTCACTGCATAATATTTTATATTATCAATTCAATAATTGTTGTTACACAGTATTTTGCATTATTGATTTAATAATTGTCATTACACTGTATTTTATATCATTGAGTCAATAATTGTTGTTGCACTGTTTTTAAAATTATTGAACCTAATAATTGTCACAGTAACATATGCACAGTAATTCACATTATTGAATCAATAATTGTCATTACACAGTAACGTATGCTTTATTTTACATTATTGTTATCTCTATTATGATGCTATTTAAACAGTTGTATTTCATTAATTTATTGACTTGATATCTAAGAGCTAACTATACTGTATTTATAACAATTAGTCATAATAATTGAATTGATAAAGTTATTTGTTTATAATATAAAGTTAGGTGATTATTAGGTGATATGAAATGAATGGTGTAGATTAAAGTGTGAATTATTGTTGAATAATTGAATTGATTTGTTTATAATATAAAGTTAGGTGATTATTAGGTGATATGAAATGAATGGTGTAGATTAAAGTGTGAATTATTGTTGAATAATTAAATTGATTTGTTTATAATATAAAGTTAGGTGATTATTAGGTGATATGAAATGAATGGTGTAGATTAAAGATAATATAATATTTGAAATGGATGTTGTAGATTAAAAGATGATCTTTAAATGAATGGTTTATATTAAATGAATGATAAGATTTTTGGCTATAAATAGAAGCCTTAACTTAAGGATTTTTCATAAACTTCCTTACTTGTTCTTTCTTTCTCTCTCTAAATACTTCTTGTGAAAGTTCTCTCTAAGTGTGCTTAAGTCATCTTGAGTATTTGTGAAGATCTATAAGTATACGTGTACTGTTCAAGTTAATCAACCTCATTTAAATCAATATCCAGTCACGTGTTACGGTAAGGGATACCATCTTTTTCATCTTCCATTATTCAAACATACTATGGTAAGGGATTATCATTATTTGATTCTCGATAATAATATTGTTTCTTCCTTACTCATAAGACGTGCCTTTTATTTCCATGTATTAAATTGTGGGAATAACCTTACGGAGCGGATTGCCGCCTGTTGGTGAATAACCTTTCGTATTCATTCATTATTAATCTCTGAGAATAACCTTACGGAGCGGATTGCCGCCTGTTTGGTGAATAACTCTTTGTACTCAAATTCTATTAAATTGTGGGAATAACCTTACGGAGCGGATTGCCGCCTGTTGGTGAATAACCTTTCGTATTCATTCATTATTAATCTCTGAGAATAACCTTACGGAGCGGATTGCCGCCTGTTTGGTGAATAACTCTTTGTACTCAAATTCTATTAAATTGTGGGAATAACCTTACGGAGCGGATTGCCGCCTGTTGGTGAATAACCCTTTGTATTAATTTCCTTCACCTTTTGTTAATCAAACCTGCTACGGTAAGGGATATTATTTTCTTTCATACTCCTAAATCGAAATTTATTATGGAACTATTGCTTCTATAATTCCTGAAAATATTATATGTTCCATAATAGTTGAACTTCATTATTTCAACTGAACCTTCCTATTTACGTGAACCTTTCTATTGAATTGTAACCGTTATTCTGAACTGTGGATCTTGAATATCATTTTTAAATTTCACTCCACATCATGTTGACAATTTGGACATTATTTGAATCTGTACAAAGTAAACTTCCGATACTTATTGTTATCCTATTTCTTCTGTTCATCATTTATATCATTCTAATCATCCAAAAATCAAGTTGTTGTGAATATCTGTGGCCGGGGGCACAGATGTGTTATATTTGTTGAACAGATGATAGGTTAAAGGCGATATAATAGGTTAAAGGCGATACATCTGTTCGGTGTCTTTTATGGCACGTGGTGAATGTTCTCTTTGGCCCGTAGTGCAAAGATGAACTGTTGTTTGGTATGATTATGACCAAAGGCTGAATCTGGTATAATCATGACCGTTGGTGCTATATTGAATATCTTTGGCCCGTAGTACAAAGATGAACTGTTGATGTGCATGATTATGATCAGGAACTGTGAATTTGTATTATCTTGACTAATGATATTTCAGATGATAAAAGTTGATGATGTTTTTCCTAAAAAGAGAACCGAGTGGACATTATAGTCTGCATTATTCTTCTAATAGATTACTCATTCCGCTGCTATTATTGATCTGAACGTTGTTTAAGAATTTAACTGCAGTTTTTGATATAAACCTTGTAGTCTATTGTATTCTATCAAGAACTCAACTGTTGAAGACTAATGATAATTTATTCGTCATTATCTTAGTCATGATATTCTTTACTGGGCTATTTGAGCTCACCCTTTCTTTTGTTCCATTGTTTTTCAACAGGAGATGAAAACATAACAGGGTCTAGCCGGGGAATGGAGTGAGGGTCCGAGGAATAGTTATCATAGTCTTCACGTTTTGTAAAATAGTGTGGCAATAATAGTGAAGACTTAGTTGTGTATTATTATACACTGTATTGTTGTACGTTGTGCTTTGTTGTAATAATTTTGTTGTAGTCTTTTGACGACTCAAGTTTGGGCTGTGTGGGCCCAGATTTGGGGGCGTCACATTTGGCATCAGAGCTTAGGGATATGGTCTTTAATGGAGATCTGGGGTTAGAACTAGGAGGGGAGAGACGAATAGAATCAATCACTAGTGTGTCCTACCTAAAATAGATTTATTTTTTATCTAATGAATCGATTTGAATGTAGGAACATGAAGAGATGAGTCAGTTTATTTGAACTAACATTTATTTTGTGACCACAGTTAATTATGGCATCTGGAAATCAGGAGGTTAATTATGAAATTACCGAAACAAATGTAGCTGCAAAACAAGAGGCGACGAATAATCTTCTTACAAACTCAGAGTTGAATCATTTGCCTAAGGCAAAAATTATGCGTGTTCTATCCAGTAAGGATGAAGGTGAAAGCTCTGCTACAGTCGTTCCAGATCTATTCTTAGAAGCAATTAAAGGAAGTAACGAACTTGCGGAAATTATTGCCTTTAATTTACTCACTAATTGGGAGAGTGATATCACATGGTTATGCTCTATAACAAAGGATCAGAATATATGGACTTTTCATATTAGTCTTTGGGATTTATGGTGTTCCAGCTATGATTTTCAAGATTATTTAAAAATGATGTTTCTATACTTTTGGGCGTTACAATTTAGAGGAATTCAGGTTAAGTTAGTCACTATCGTGGAAACTGCAGTCTATCGAAAATACTATTTTAATGGAAATCATTGGTACCTTACTACTGATGAAGTTGATGAACCCGAGAAACAGTTTGCTAGAAAATTATTCAGTGGTATTCCCATGGTTGAAATACGTGAAGATCCGAATGAAGTATTCGGGATTCGATTTGACGATAACAGTCAAGAAACCGAATGAGGTGATAACTGGTAAGCTATTCATAAATTCTCGTGAAGTCTATGTCATATTAGATACTGACTCTATCCACTCTTTTATCTCACCTATATGTACTCAACGTTTAAATTTGACTATTGAAAACTTAAATCTTGTCTTATCAGTTGAAACCTCATTGGGAGAAATATCTATTACATTTACTATCTATAAATCTTGCCTAGTTCAAATCAACAACCTCACATTACCTGTTGACCTTATTTCTTTGGAGATGCGTGAATTTGATGTGATTTTAGGAATTGATTGGGTGACTACCCATCATGCTAAAATTGATTGTTTTCATAAGATTATTAGTTTTCATATTCCTAATCAACCTGTCATGCAAATTCAAGCAACTAAACCATTGAAATCTATAACTGTTATTTCTAGCCATAAAGCCATCCGTTTATTGAAAAACGGATGTCACTCATGTCACTGATTTGAACAAAAACACGTCAAACTTAAATGATATTCCCATTGTTAATGAGTTTCCTGACGTTTTTTCTGAGGAACTTTCTGGCTTACCCCAAACCGTGAAATTGAATTCTGTATCGATCTTGAACCCGACACTAAGCCCATTTTTAAAGTCCCATACCAAATGGCTCCCATAGAACACCAAGAGTTGAAAGTTTAATTACTAGATATCGGTATCATTCATTCTAGTACAAAACTTATATCGAGCGAGGAATGCGAGAAGAGTTTTCAAGAACTCAAGAGGAGACTTGTTTCAGCTCCTGTTCTGACCATACCATCAGGATCAGGAGAATTTGTTATCTACAACGATGCTTCTGGCAAAGGTCTAGGCTGTGTCCTTATGCAACATGGAAAGGTTATAGCCTATGCCTCTCGACAACTCAAAGATTATGAGAAAAATTATCCTACTCATGATCTAGAGTTGGCAGCAGTCGTTTTCGCGTTGAAGATCTGGAGACACTACTTGTACGGAGAAAAAGTGGATATCTATACGGATCATAAAAGTCTCAAGTATTTCTTCACCCAGAAGGAACTCAACATGCGACAACGACGTTGGCTTGAACTGTTAAAGGATTATGACCACACAATCCAGTATCACCCGGGAAAGGCGAACGTTGTAGCTGACGCTTTGAGCAGAAAATCTTATGCAAGTACAAGTGCACTGCTGACAACACAAAAGTGTATTTTGTACGACTTGCAAAAGATGGAGATAGAGCTAAAGACACCAGGGACCCACTCGAAGATTGCTCACGTGCGAGTAGAACCAACTTTAATCAATAAAATTAAAGCTGCTCAAGCTACCGATCCAGAACTGATAAACATGATAAAGAAAGTACAAGAAGGTGCCATTCCCGAAGCAAGAATCGACGAGAAAGGAATACTTCGAGTCAACTCTCGACTATGTGTTCCTAACAATCCTGAATTAAAGCATAAAATCATGATGGAGGCACACAACATGCCGTTTACAATCCACCTAGGAGGTACCAAGATGTATCGAGATCTTCGACATACATTTTGGTGGAACAATATGAAAAGAGAGATTGCGGAGTTTATCTCAAGGTGCCTAACTTGTCAACGTGTCAAGGCAGAGCATCAAGTTCCTAAAGGTCCATTACAATCACTTGAAGTTCCCGAATGGAAGTGGGAACACATCAATATGGACTTCGTGACGGGTCTTCCAAAAGTTTCTCAAGGCTTAGATGCAATTTGGGTGATCGTAGATAGATTGACCAAATCTGCTCATTTCTTGCCTATACGAGAAAACTTTTCACTTGAACGTCTTGCCGGTATGTACATAAATGAGATCGTGAGATTGCATGGCATGCCAGTTTCCATAGTTTCTGATCGAGATCCTAGATTCACTTCACGCTTTTGGATCAATCTACAAAAAGCTATGGGCACTGAACTACGTTTTAGTTCTGCATACCATCCTCAAACGGACGGACAATCGGAAAGGACGATCCAGACCCTCGAAGATCTTTTGAGACTTTGTGTATTAGACTTCAAAGGAAGTTTGTGACGACCCCGAATCCGGGTCCCCCGAACCTCGGATCCGGTTCAACACGAGTACAACCTTTTCCTTATTGTTTAAGAATTACAACAATATTATAATTGGTAAATAACCATTTATTTACAATTTTACAACATCTCTTTCCATTCCAGAATCGAAATCTTTATACATTCCTAGTATGTCTTAATATCATACCTGATACGACATTCTATTACAATCAACTTGAGTATTTAACACTCATATAACGTACCAACTAAATCTTATGCTACACAATCATTTACCTGTCCAATTCGGACTGATATCTATAATAGATATTTAGATCTTCAATGGAAGTAATATGTTTTCCTGTTCCTTGTTCTTTATCGAGAACTTCAGGTAACTAGCCTTATCTGAAAATGTTGGTTTAGGCAAGAGTGAGCACGACGGCTCAACAAGTCTAACAGATAGCACATAACACATAGTTTATGTTTATACATTCTTCTCATACTTCATGCATTACATTATATGAATGCATCATGCTTCTCATGCTTTGCATTTATTCATGCAACATACTGATCATGCATTGGAATGAATACATGGCATACAGTTCAACTTATTCAATTAATTCAGGCTTTCTAACATATAGAATCAACACACATCATATGATTTCACAGAAACATATTTAATTCAAATTCTCACAGGCTTCAAGTGCACACACAACAGTTATACACATAACAACAATATCTGAAAAACTTGCCTGGTTTGCTTCTACCAGTTACGCTTATTTGCGTCTCTCGTTCAACCTACAATTATATATAGGAAATTGAAATAATCATTAGATATAATGACTATTACTTAGTCTTAACTTAAGACCTTAACTTCAAAGTATTAACTCTTTAGTTGTCCGACAAATGAACCTATACGTTCCGGACAAAAACCACTAGCCCAAACCTAGTTGGACATATCGGGTACACTTAAACATCTTTCACCAATACCTTGCGTTCTTCATACAACCTATATTTTATAAGTTGTCTAATATTTAATCACTAATGGACTCTTACCTTGGTTTAATTCAATTAAACTTTCTTCTTTACGCAACTTAATGATTTGGACATTTGATAATGTACCAAATATCTCAAAATATTATCTACCTTTGATAATATATAACTACAATCAAATATTATTAACCCTTTAATAATATTTTAATCACTTATTAATATTATTAACAATTTAATAATATTTTAACCACTTATTAATATTATTAACTATTTAACAATATTTTAATCACTTATTAATATTATTAACCATTTAATAATATTTTAATCACTTATTAATATTATTAATCATTTAATAATATTTTAATCACTTATTAATATTATTAACCATTTAATAATATTTTAATCACTTATTAATATTATTAATCATTTAATAATATTTTAATCACTTATTAATATTATTAACCATTTAATAATATTTTAATCACTTATTAATATTATTAACCTTTTAATAATATTTTAATCACTTATTAATATTATTAACCATTTAATAATATTTTAATCACTTATTAATATTATAACCATTTAATAATATTTTAATCACTTATTAATATTATTAACCATTTAATAATATTTTAACAATCCTCAAATCCTTTAATGATTATTTAAATAATAATCTCTTAGTTAATTAATCTCATTTATTATTTAATATTCATTAAATAATAAATGATCATTTTATTCACTTTATCTCCCTTTAATTATTATTTAATATCATTTAAATAATAATTAACTAATTATCCTTATTTATTAAAATAATAAATAATTACCTTATTAACTTCATCTTTCTTTAATTATCATCTAATATCCTTTAAATAATAATTAATTATAATAATAGCTTTTATTTACTTTATTTATTATTTATTATAAATAGTAAATAATTATTAAAGTTGGGTCTCAAATTAATTATATTAATTTTTAAGCAATTTTATCAATTTTGGACTTAAAAGACCCAAACCGACCCGACCCGAATGGCCCGACCCGACCCGGAACGGAAAACTCACTGGCCGTGAACAGTGACCAAGGGCCCCGGCCCTCCTTTTACAAAGGAAACAAGGGCCCCGGCCCTCCTCTTGCAGAAACTGCAGAATTGCCATTTTCTGATTTTTCAACTTTTGCTCCTTTGATTAAATCTTGCATAACTTCTTCATTTTAAAATATTTTGGGGTGATTCTTGAGTCCATTCTCATTAGAATTTTCCCCTCTACAACTTCTCTTTATATCACAAATCCAAATTCCAAATGGATCTATGCTTCAAATCGCTCACAAGGGAAAAGTGAAAACTAATTTCACAATCCTTGGTTTTAAAAATCATATCTTAACCATAACAACTCATATGAACATTATACCAACTAGGTTTTGTTCTTAATTTATATATTTACCATATCAAAGAAAAAAATCTCATACCTAACTTTTAGGTTTCAAAATATAAAGCTCCAAATCACACGTTCGTTTAAGGTTCCGTCGGTAAAAATCGTTCTCATACATTTTGCTAAACTTTTCGACACCAACACCCATAAATATTCATGTTAAGCCCATGTAACCCTAGATCTATCAATCTAGCATGGATATAAACATTTAGAACTTGAGAATAACTTTTCTACCATAAATATTCAATATAAAACATAATGAACTTCAAAACTAGGGTTTAGGGTTAGTGTTATACCTTCTAGACTTGTGAGTTACTTTTCTCTCCTTCCAAAGATAGATGATGGAGTTAGATGACATCCAAGCACACTCCTCTTGAAGAATTAGACTTGGCTCACTTGACTCGGTAGTAACTCACTAAAGAACTCACTAACTCACTACCCTTTTTCTTTAACTCACCGAGTTAACTCACTAAAATTTACTACTCTCTATAGAAGAACTCTAGCAACAATTTTGTAAACTCTAACTTAAAAGTGCTAGCCTCTATTTATAGTAGTATAAGATTATACATATAGCACATATATGTATATAATGGATGTCAACCATTTCTCAAAAATGCTAACAATAACCTTGAGTGTTCCATACACTTTAACAATAAATCAAATGAATGAATTTTAAAGTCCAAGTATTCCATTCCATCAATCCACCGGTCATGTCCCTTAAATGGCTCAATTTCCATTTATTTTTATAGCCTAAATTGATTTAATTAACCTTCTAGAAGCTCTTTTCAAATGGGCCAATGTTTGGGCTTTGGAATTTAATCTTTTTGGGCCATGGATACTCCTTTGATCCATTAAAAAGGTTGGGCTACTAAATTAATTTACTAGGCTCCCAATTAATTAAAACATTGGGCTAGATTAATAAAATACTCAATCACATATAATTTTCCACAAGTCCGTCACTTAATTTAATTAATTGGCTTGTTTAAATAATTAAGAAACAATTTAATAATCAAATTAAATTTAATTTATGTAATCCAATTGGATTTGCCATATTCAATATTAATTAAATATTTAATTAGGGTTCCTCCCAAAAATCTTAGGTTAGTCCGTTAATTTAATAAATTCATTAATCGGACTTCCTTTATTAAACTTAATTCAATACCTTCCTCGGACAAATTATATAATCCAATTCACACTTTAATTTCCTTAAATTTAATCTACTAGATTAATTCCTTTAGGGCTCCCAACAATTAAAATAATTAAACTCTAAGTTGGGCTACCGTAATTAATTCATTGAGCTAAGGTTTGACACAATTTAATTAGATCATTGACTTGGAAATTAAATCTCACCATTGGGCTTCTCTACATCTCCGTTGGGCTTGCTACACCATTTCATTGAGCTAGTCAGTTAAATCAATATTGGGCTCTATACCACAATTTAATAATTAAGTTAATTACTTAATTAATTAACTTCTTAATTATTGTCATTCTAGACAAACATTCTAGTTTTTATATAACTTTAACTCATAACCAATATAATTAACCTAATTAATTATATTTCATGATTTTATATTTAAACTAATTAATTTATTAGTTTAATTGAGTATTAAATTTACTCCTCTTCGTATTTGGCTAACAAGCTCACTTTAGGTATATACATATATATATCCACCTTCACTTTTCAATTGAATTTATTTCCTTAACAAATTCTCTACATGCATCAATACAATATTCTCACATTTAATTTCTAACAAATCAATTATGTTAAAAAAAATGTTTACCCATTTTCTACACATCTTACTTCTCACATTCTAGGTTTTAAACCTTAACCTTTAATAAAATCAATTAAGATATTATTTAAAATCTTGAAAATATCTGGGATATTACATTCACCCCTTCTTATAAGAATTTCGTCCCCGAAATTTTATCATACTCATTTCTACCCATTTTCATCTCTGAGAATATCTCTTTACTCATCAAATTTTATGACCACCTTTTTCTAGGAAGTTCATACTTTTCACAATTCCAGAACAATGGAATATCTTGCAGAAGAATAAATTGAAAATCAATATCTTATAAAAGAATAAATTGAAAATCAAAATATTCATTAAAACTTTCATACTATTCTGAGGAGTCATAAAGACTGTGAACATACTGCGAGAATGTTTATCAATCACAAAGACTGAAAACATACCACAATGGTTTCGTACGCTAGGTGATCAGCCTATCGTACTCTAGCGCTGTGCACAACGACTTCTCTCGGGGTCGAACTCTTTGGAATTACCAACCCATATCAGCATGCCACCACTATTGGGCGCCCCCTCGCGGGTTCTTTATTCATGGCTCTGACATATCCCCCATTATGGGGTTGTTCACCTCAGACTTACTACAAAATTCCACTCCAGCATAAGTTGGATTGGAAAATAAAACTCGAGTCATTTCTGACCAAAAAGTGTCTAGTCAAAATAAATGACATAGACTCACATCATTGAACTGTTCGTATATTACGACTCAAAAATCATTTCAGATTAGTTAAAGTAACTAAAATTCATTTATAGGACTTCATGATACCGCACCGTTGCAACAGTGCGTTGAGGATTCCGTCTTTTTCATCTCTGCACCATGGCTTTAATGGCGTGTGATGATTTTATAAATACATTTTGATATTTTCAAATCAATTTGTCTAGCCGAAACAATTAGCATAGACTCTTCTTTGCACATTTCAAAATACTGAAAATCATTTTGACTTTGTCATTTTACATCGTACCATAGTGGGCTTAAAAATACATCCAACACTAGGTTACTCTGCATTGATGACTCCATCGTTTATCATCTTTGCACTAAATGCATTAATGATTATGAAAACACATTTTGACATTTTCAAAAGCACAAAAGTGCGAATTTAGCACGATTTTAAGAATTTCAAAATCTAGCATAGCTAGAAGATTTGGAATATCCTAAAACCTCAAAACACCTCAAATTTTTCCTCCACATTCTTTTCCAGCTTAATAACTATATCTAGTATAGCCTTAACCTGACTACTTAACTCTATCCATACTCACTGTTCATCAAACTCACCACGTATTTGGGTTCAGGAACTTACCACAATCATATGGTTTGAGGAACTTGTCCTAGTCAGGCCAAAGTCGCCCATTCGCTGAGGGGTTCCACCACATAACTATGAGTCACGAACTTTCCATGCGTGTCGGTTCTCAGAACACGAACTTAACTTAACATCCTCTACCTATTCATTATACATGAGAAAAGAATCACCTTTCCAACATTCATATAACAAATAGCGCGACACCAGGTTTCAATCGATTATCACTATAGGAAGCTAAGTGGTCGTCAAACCAAACACAATCTCCCGCCCATACAAGAAATTGGTCAACTCGGCCACTAATCAATATAGAAAGTTAAGCGGTCGTTAAACCAAGAACAAATACATCAGTTTCCCAACTCTTCAACACTGTAAGGAACACCTGCCATCAGTGCATACGTTTATTCTACGATACACACTGATCGTGCCAAGTTTCGCAGCAGCATCTCCCAAATTGGTTCGCTGACATATCATAGCCCCCGCCCATACAAGGGTTCGTTCAACTCAACCACTATATTAATATAGGAAGCTAAGCGGTTCTAAAACCAAAGCACAAATTCCCTGCCCATACAAGGAATCGTACAACTCAACCACTAATATGAGTCCTCAATTAAAAACCCACAAACCACTACTTTTTCTTAACTGAATACGAATTTTATCCATTCATATTTTAGCACATCTGCCTCATTACGAGTTCATCTCTCTAGATCATTTCATGACCTTATTAGCATTTTCTTTATGCTTCTCAAAATCTTATCATAAGATATTTTCTATCATTTCTTCAAATTAGGTACAACATGACCTTTTTCATTCTTCTCAAATCCATCTTTGGATAATCTTCTATATATGAATTTTCCAAATTCATCTTTTATTACTTAAACTCTTCCGGAGTTTATGCATTTATCATTTTACTTTTCTTCTACTACGGTTATAGCCTAAGGTACTCTTACCTAAGGTTTATAACCTATCAGCTCTGATACCAACTTGTGACGACCCCGAATCCGGGTCCCCCGAACCTCGGATCCGGTTCAACACGAGTACAACCTTTTCCTTATTGTTTAAGAATTACAACAATATTATAATTGGTAAATAACCATTTATTTACAATTTTACAACATCTCTTTCCATTCCAGAATCGAAATCTTTATACATTCCTAGTATGTCTTAATATCATACCTGATACGACATTCTATTACAATCAACTTGAGTATTTAACACTCATATAACGTACCAACTAAATCTTATGCTACACAATCATTTACCTGTCCAATTCGGACTGATATCTATAATAGATATTTAGATCTTCAATGGAAGTAATATGTTTTCCTGTTCCTTGTTCTTTATCGAGAACTTCAGGTAACTAGCCTTATCTGAAAATGTTGGTTTAGGCAAGAGTGAGCACGACGGCTCAACAAGTCTAACAGATAGCACATAACACATAGTTTATGTTTATACATTCTTCTCATACTTCATGCATTACATTATATGAATGCATCATGCTTCTCATGCTTTGCATTTATTCATGCAACATACTGATCATGCATTGGAATGAATACATGGCATACAGTTCAACTTATTCAATTAATTCAGGCTTTCTAACATATAGAATCAACACACATCATATGATTTCACAGAAACATATTTAATTCAAATTCTCACAGGCTTCAAGTGCACACACAACAGTTATACACATAGCAACAATATCTGAAAAACTTGCCTGGTTTGCTTCTACCAGTTACGCTTATTTGCGTCTCTC
The DNA here is from genome assembly GCA_947179155.2 of Hedera helix. NCBI lineage: Eukaryota > Viridiplantae > Streptophyta > Magnoliopsida > Apiales > Araliaceae > Hedera > Hedera helix. The sequence continues at coordinate 2,579,145 of OX359280.1, read as the reverse complement.
GTTCAACCTACAATTATATATAGGAAATTGAAATAATCATTAGATATAATGACTATTACTTAGTCTTAACTTAAGACCTTAACTTCAAAGTATTAACTCTTTAGTTGTCCGACAAATGAACCTATACGTTCCGGACAAAAACCACTAGCCCAAACCTAGTTGGACATATCGGGTACACTTAAACATCTTTCACCAATACCTTGCGTTCTTCATACAACCTATATTTTATAAGTTGTCTAATATTTAATCACTAATGGACTCTTACCTTGGTTTAATTCAATTAAACTTTCTTCTTTACGCAACTTAATGATTTGGACATTTGATAATGTACCAAATATCTCAAAATATTATCTACCTTTGATAATATATAACTACAATCAAATATTATTAACCCTTTAATAATATTTTAATCACTTATTAATATTATTAACAATTTAATAATATTTTAACCACTTATTAATATTATTAACTATTTAACAATATTTTAATCACTTATTAATATTATTAACCATTTAATAATATTTTAATCACTTATTAATATTATTAATCATTTAATAATATTTTAATCACTTATTAATATTATTAACCATTTAATAATATTTTAATCACTTATTAATATTATTAATCATTTAATAATATTTTAATCACTTATTAATATTATTAACCATTTAATAATATTTTAATCACTTATTAATATTATTAACCTTTTAATAATATTTTAATCACTTATTAATATTATTAACCATTTAATAATATTTTAATCACTTATTAATATTATAACCATTTAATAATATTTTAATCACTTATTAATATTATTAACCATTTAATAATATTTTAACAATCCTCAAATCCTTTAATGATTATTTAAATAATAATCTCTTAGTTAATTAATCTCATTTATTATTTAATATTCATTAAATAATAAATGATCATTTTATTCACTTTATCTCCCTTTAATTATTATTTAATATCATTTAAATAATAATTAACTAATTATCCTTATTTATTAAAATAATAAATAATTACCTTATTAACTTCATCTTTCTTTAATTATCATCTAATATCCTTTAAATAATAATTAATTATAATAATAGCTTTTATTTACTTTATTTATTATTTATTATAAATAGTAAATAATTATTAAAGTTGGGTCTCAAATTAATTATATTAATTTTTAAGCAATTTTATCAATTTTGGACTTAAAAGACCCAAACCGACCCGACCCGAATGGCCCGACCCGACCCGGAACGGAAAACTCACTGGCCGTGAACAGTGACCAAGGGCCCCGGCCCTCCTTTTACAAAGGAAACAAGGGCCCCGGCCCTCCTCTTGCAGAAACTGCAGAATTGCCATTTTCTGATTTTTCAACTTTTGCTCCTTTGATTAAATCTTGCATAACTTCTTCATTTTAAAATATTTTGGGGTGATTCTTGAGTCCATTCTCATTAGAATTTTCCCCTCTACAACTTCTCTTTATATCACAAATCCAAATTCCAAATGAATCTATGCTTCAAATCGCTCACAAGGGAAAAGTGAAAACTAATTTCACAATCCTTGGTTTTAAAAATCATATCTTAACCATAACAACTCATATGAACATTATACCAACTAGGTTTTGTTCTTAATTTATATATTTACCATATCAAAGAAAAAAATCTCATACCTAACTTTTAGGTTTCAAAATATAAAGCTCCAAATCACACGTTCGTTTAAGGTTCCGTCGGTAAAAATCGTTCTCATACATTTTGCTAAACTTTTCGACACCAACACCCATAAATATTCATGTTAAGCCCATGTAACCCTAGATCTATCAATCTAGCATGGATATAAACATTTAGAACTTGAGAATAACTTTTCTACCATAAATATTCAATATAAAACATAATGAACTTCAAAACTAGGGTTTAGGGTTAGTGTTATACCTTCTAGACTTGTGAGTTACTTTTCTCTCCTTCCAAAGATAGATGATGGAGTTAGATGACATCCAAGCACACTCCTCTTGAAGAATTAGACTTGGCTCACTTGACTCGGTAGTAACTCACTAAAGAACTCACTAACTCACTACCCTTTTTCTTTAACTCACCGAGTTAACTCACTAAAATTTACTACTCTCTATAGAAGAACTCTAGCAACAATTTTGTAAACTCTAACTTAAAAGTGCTAGCCTCTATTTATAGTAGTATAAGATTATACATATAGCACATATATGTATATAATGGATGTCAACCATTTCTCAAAAATGCTAACAATAACCTTGAGTGTTCCATACACTTTAACAATAAATCAAATGAATGAATTTTAAAGTCCAAGTATTCCATTCCATCAATCCACCGGTCATGTCCCTTAAATGGCTCAATTTCCATTTATTTTTATAGCCTAAATTGATTTAATTAACCTTCTAGAAGCTCTTTTCAAATGGGCCAATGTTTGGGCTTTGGAATTTAATCTTTTTGGGCCATGGATACTCCTTTGATCCATTAAAAAGGTTGGGCTACTAAATTAATTTACTAGGCTCCCAATTAATTAAAACATTGGGCTAGATTAATAAAATACTCAATCACATATAATTTTCCACAAGTCCGTCACTTAATTTAATTAATTGGCTTGTTTAAATAATTAAGAAACAATTTAATAATCAAATTAAATTTAATTTATGTAATCCAATTGGATTTGCCATATTCAATATTAATTAAATATTTAATTAGGGTTCCTCCCAAAAATCTTAGGTTAGTCCGTTAATTTAATAAATTCATTAATCGGACTTCCTTTATTAAACTTAATTCAATACCTTCCTCGGACAAATTATATAATCCAATTCACACTTTAATTTCCTTAAATTTAATCTACTAGATTAATTCCTTTAGGGCTCCCAACAATTAAAATAATTAAACTCTAAGTTGGGCTACCGTAATTAATTCATTGAGCTAAGGTTTGACACAATTTAATTAGATCATTGACTTGGAAATTAAATCTCACCATTGGGCTTCTCTACATCTCCGTTGGGCTTGCTACACCATTTCATTGAGCTAGTCAGTTAAATCAATATTGGGCTCTATACCACAATTTAATAATTAAGTTAATTACTTAATTAATTAACTTCTTAATTATTGTCATTCTAGACAAACATTCTAGTTTTTATATAACTTTAACTCATAACCAATATAATTAACCTAATTAATTATATTTCATGATTTTATATTTAAACTAATTAATTTATTAGTTTAATTGAGTATTAAATTTACTCCTCTTCGTATTTGGCTAACAAGCTCACTTTAGGTATATACATATATATATCCACCTTCACTTTTCAATTGAATTTATTTCCTTAACAAATTCTCTACATGCATCAATACAATATTCTCACATTTAATTTCTAACAAATCAATTATGTTAAAAAAAATGTTTACCCATTTTCTACACATCTTACTTCTCACATTCTAGGTTTTAAACCTTAACCTTTAATAAAATCAATTAAGATATTATTTAAAATCTTGAAAATATCTGGGATATTACAAAGTTGGGATAAGTACTTGCCGTTGGTGGAATTTTCTTACAACAACAGTTACCAAGCAAGCATAGGCATGGCTCCATTCGAGGCATTGTATGGAAGGAAGTGTCGCTCTCCAATATGTTGGAATGAGGTAGGAGAAGCAAAATTGTTGGGACCCGAGTTGGTACGCTTGACGACCGAAAAGATCCAAATGATCCGACAACGAATACAGACCGCACAAGAACGACAAAAGAGTTATGCTGATCTTCATCGGAGAGACGAAAGTTTCAACGTCGGAGATCATGTATTCTTACGTGTTTCTCCATGGAAAGGGGTTACGAGATTCAGAAAGAGAGGAAAGCTCAACCCTCGATTTATTGGCCCATTTGAAATCCTCGATTGAATAGGAACCGTAGCCTACAGACTAGCCCTACCACCAAGTATGTCTCGCATCCATAACGTTTTTCACATATCTATGTTACGTAAATATGTGAAGGACCCAAATCACGTCATTGAGTTAGAACCAGACGTTATAGCAGAGGATTTAACATACGAGGAGGTACCTGTTAAGATCCTGGATAAGAAGGAGCAGATCCTACGCTCAAAGGTTATACCTCAAGTTAAGATTTTATGGAGGAACCAAGATACTGAGGAAATGACCTGGGAGCTAGAATCTGAGATGAAATCTAGGTATCCTTACCTCTTCGATATGTCAGGTACGTCAATTTCGGGGACGAAATTTCATAAGGAGGGGAGGTTGTAAGACCCCGAATTTTATGAAATACAAAATTTAATTTTTCTTCATATAGATATTTGTTTTAAACAGTAAGTGGTTAAATCGATAAAGTTAAAAGTTAAGGATGTTATGTGCAAATTTTATTTTGTCGGACAATATTCGCTTTGTCGGGGAATATTCGTTTGGACGGGGAATATTCGTTTGGTCCGACGGCGCCGAAATAACAAATTATTGGTGGACCCCACAACGGAATATTTGTCGGATATAGAAAACGACAGAAATAACCTTTTTAAATAAAAATAGTCAACGGAACTGTTAAAATACCGGTGATAAAAGAATAGTAGCATACAGTAGTTATTGGTATTTTCGGTAGCACTCGATACTCTACAGTAACACACGGTATTGCATAGTGTCTCATATTATTGGTCTGATAATTGACACCGTAACTGTTACGCATCATTTCATCGATAATTGTCACTGCATAATATTTTATATTATCAATTCAATAATTGTTGTTACACAGTATTTTGCATTATTGATTTAATAATTGTCATTACACTGTATTTTATATCATTGAGTCAATAATTGTTGTTGCACTGTTTTTAAAATTATTGAACCTAATAATTGTCACAGTAACATATGCACAGTAATTCACATTATTGAATCAATAATTGTCATTACACAGTAACGTATGCTTTATTTTACATTATTGTTATCTCTATTATGATGTTATTTAAACAGTTGTATTTCATTAATTTATTGACTTGATATCTAAGAGCTAACTATACTGTATTTATAACAATTAGTCATAATAATTGAATTGATAAAGTTATTTGTTTATAATATAAAGTTAGGTGATTATTAGGTGATATGAAATGAATGGTGTAGATTAAAGTGTGAATTATTGTTGAATAATTGAATTGATTTGTTTATAATATAAAGTTAGGTGATTATTAGGTGATATGAAATGAATGGTGTAGATTAAAGTGTGAATTATTGTTGAATAATTAAATTAATTTGTTTATAATATAAAGTTAGGTGATTATTAGGTGATATGAAATGAATGGTGTAGATTAAAGATAATATAATATTTGAAATGGATGGTGTAGATTAAAAGATGATCTTTAAATGAATGGTTTAGATTAAATGAATGATAAGATTTTTGGCTATAAATAGAAGCCTTAACTTAAGGATTTTTCATAAACTTCCTTACTTGTTCTTTCTTTCTCTCTCTAAATACTTCTTGTGAAAGTTCTCTCTAAGTGTGCTTAAGTCATCTTGAGTATTTGTGAAGATCTATAAGTATACGTGTACTGTTCAAGTTAATCAACCTCATTTAAATCAATATCCAGTCACGTGTTACGGTAAGGGATACCATCTTTTTCATCTTCCATTATTCAAACATACTATGGTAAGGGATTATCATTATTTGATTCTCGATAATAATATTGTTTCTTCCTTACTCATAAGACGTGCCTTTTATTTCCATGTATTAAATTGTGGGAATAACCTTACGGAGCGGATTGCCGCCTGTTGGTGAATAACCTTTCGTATTCATTCATTATTAATCTCTGAGAATAACCTTACGGAGCGGATTGCCGCCTGTTTGGTGAATAACTCTTTGTACTCAAATTCTATTAAATTGTGGGAATAACCTTACGGAGCGGATTGCCGCCTGTTGGTGAATAACCTTTCGTATTCATTCATTATTAATCTCTGAGAATAACCTTACGGAGCGGATTGCCGCCTGTTTGGTGAATAACTCTTTGTACTCAAATTCTATTAAATTGTGGGAATAACCTTACGGAGCGGATTGCCGCCTGTTGGTGAATAACCCTTTGTATTAATTTCCTTCACCTTTTGTTAATCAAACCTGCTACGGTAAGGGATATTATTTTCTTTCATACTCCTAAATCGAAATTTATTATGGAACTATTGCTTCTATAATTCCTGAAAATATTATATGTTCCATAATAGTTGAACTTCATTATTTCAACTGAACCTTCCTATTTACGTGAACCTTTCTATTGAATTGTAACCGTTATTCTGAACTGTGGATCTTGAATATCATTTTTAAATTTCACTCCACATCATGTTGACAATTTGGACATTATTTGAATCTGTACAAAGTAAACTTCCGATACTTATTGTTATCCTATTTCTTCTGTTCATCATTTATATCATTCTAATCATCCAAAAATCAAGTTGTTGTGAATATCTGTGGCCGGGGGCACAGATGTGTTATATTTGTTGAACAGATGATAGGTTAAAGGCGATATAATAGGTTAAAGGCGATACATCTGTTCGGTGTCTTTTATGGCACGTGGTGAATGTTCTCTTTGGCCCGTAGTGCAAAGATGAACTGTTGTTTGGTATGATTATGACCAAAGGCTGAATCTGGTATAATCATGACCGTTGGTGCTATATTGAATATCTTTGGCCCGTAGTACAAAGATGAACTGTTGATGTGCATGATTATGATCAGGAACTGTGAATTTGTATTATCTTGACTAATGATATTTCAGATGATAAAAGTTGATGATGTTTTTCCTAAAAAGAGAACCGAGTGGACATTATAGTCTGCATTATTCTTCTAATAGATTACTCATTCCGCTGCTATTATTGATCTGAACGTTGTTTAAGAATTTAACTGCAGTTTTTGATATAAACCTTGTAGTCTATTGTATTCTATCAAGAACTCAACTGTTGAAGACTAATGATAATTTATTCGTCATTATCTTAGTCATGATATTCTTTACTGGGCTATTTGAGCTCACCCTTTCTTTTGTTCCATTGTTTTTCAACAGGAGATGAAAACATAACAGGGTCTAGCCGGGGAATGGAGTGAGGGTCCGAGGAATAGTTATCATAGTCTTCACGTTTTGTAAAATAGTGTGGCAATAATAGTGAAGACTTAGTTGTGTATTATTATACACTGTATTGTTGTACGTTGTGCTTTGTTGTAATAATTTTGTTGTAGTCTTTTGACGACTCAAGTTTGGGCTGTGTGGGCCCAGATTTGGGGGCGTCACATTGATGATCTTGCTTCTTGCTTGATCTTGATTTTTCTAGGGTTTCTCTTCCTTTTTTCTTACTTTCTCTCTATTTTTGCTCTCAACTTTTCTTTTCTCTCTAACTCTTTTGCTCTCTAGCAACTTGGTAGATGAAAAATAAGATGATGGATGATAGGAGAGAGTGAGTGTATTAGTTGTTGTGTATACTTACAAATTATGTAAGTATACACATCATTCACATCAACCAATAATAGGCTTACTAGCTTGTATTAATGCTTTGCTCTTCCCAACACCTTGAGCTCCTAAATGGGCAACCAAATCAGCCCCTAAAGTCATTCATGTTGCCGCAAGTTTGGGGGTAAAAGGGTCCAAGAATTGGTTTGTTTCCCTTTTTAATTTAATGTCCAAAATGAGTTAGTAAAATATATATATAGATACATATATATATATAATCACCAACACACATCTACTTTGCTATGTTTGGACCTTAATTTAATTAATTTCATTGGGCCTATGTCACATTTCATTTGGGCTCAATTTTAATTATATACTTGGGCCTTGCATTAATTAATCAAATGGTTAGGTAATTAGCTTCATCGGATTATTAATTAAATCACATGGTGCTTAATTAAATTCATCCTTAATAAACACATAATCCAATTAGACTTGCTAGGCAATTAATTTAATTGGACTATTGATTAGGGTTTTAATTTAATTCCCACAATAATTTATATTAGACTTCTATTTAAATTAACACCAATATTAGCTCTAATATTAATTATGTCATATATTAGACTTTAAACATACCCTACAATCCATATCATCCCAAAACTAGGGGTTGGATTTTAATTAGAGTTTATAACTCAATTAGGTTAACCCTAATTTTAATGATTAACCGAATCGGCTAGATTAGGGTTTCTAACTTATTGTTTCTTGATATTAATATTTGTAGGTTAGTTCATTTGGTTTAAATAAGATCACCGTACGAACTTCCCTTTTAATTAAATCCTCATACACATAGATATGATTATTCATGAAGGCACAACAAAATAAAAATTAAATTCATTTCATTGATAAATATTAATCAAATATATTTGAAATGCGTAGCAATATTCGCGGTCATTACAGGGATCTCTTTCTCTTGAAGTTGTTCCCACTTGATTCCCATCTGTTGTTATTTGAGCTGGGATTACCATCGAAGTGGTTACCATTTCTGAAATGGTGATTGCCTCCTCTATAATTCTCGTTTTGGTGATTATTGTCATTATTTCTCTCTCTTTGTTGGTCATTGACTCTTAAATGTAATATTTTATTTTCTTGCTCCAACCTTTGAGTCATATCCACAACATCTGAATATAAACAAAATTTATGAGAGATAAGGTGTTGGCAAATTTTAGGTCTCAAACCTCGTAAGAACATACGACTAATTTATGCTTCGTCGTCTACCAAATAGGGCGCAAATCGGGATAACTTGGCAAACTTGATCTCGTACTGTGAGACAGTCATGTTTCCCTGCTTCAGCTTGATAAACTCCACCTCCTTCATGTGTCAGATACTTACTAGAAAATACTTCTCGTTAAACAGTTCTTGAAACTCTGCCCAGGACATCTCGATTATCAAGTGATGGGTACGTTTTACCGTTTTCCACCAATGGTATGCCTCTCCTTCTAACATAAAAGTGGCGAATGGAACTTCCTGATCATCGAGGCAATGTAGAACATTAAATATCTTTGTTATCTATTTGATCCATGGCTCTACCTTGAGTGGATCAGGCTTTACTAGAAACTTAGGTAGTCCTAATTCCTTGAATTGTTTGGCAGTGACCACCCGTGCATTGCCAGCATTTCCTCCGTTATTGTTGATAGGATTCCCTCTCGTCTAGTTTTATATGAACCGCATGAAGTTCCTAAAGAAATCATCAAAATTTATATGGTCACCCGCATTATTTTCTGAGGTTGTAGGAGGATTATTTGTAACTTCCTAGTTTTCGGCAACATTTGCCTCGAGCACTACATAGTTAATTCTCTGATTTTCAGATGTCATTTTTAACTGCGATCACAAAATAAATGTGAGTTAAACAGACTGACTCGTCACTTCTTATCCTACATCCAAATTGACTATTTAGATAACAAAACTTAATTTAGATAAGACATACTAGTGACTGATTTTATTCATCTATCCCCTCCTAGTTCTAACCCCAGATCTCCATTAAAGACCATATCCCTAAGCTCTGATACCAACTGTGATGCCCCCAAATTCGGGCATGCACTACCCAAACTTGAATTGTCAAAATACAAATAACTATTACAATACAGTACAACATAAAATAATGCAGTGTTCAATAATACACAACTAAGTCTTCACTATTATTGTCACACTATTTTATAATATTGGTGAATACTACTATAGCAACTATCTCGGACCATCACTTCATTTACTTTTTCTTCCCCTAGTCCTAACTACATAGTCATTTCTTGAACAATTGAACAAAAAGGAATAAGTGAGCTCAAATAGTCTAGTAAAGAATATCACGACTAAGATAATGATAAATAAATTATCATTAGCCTTCAACAGTTGAGTTCTTGATAGAATAATACAAACAACAAGTTTCAAATCAACAACTGTAATTAAGTTCTTGAAAAGTTTAGATCAACAACTGCAGTGAAATAACAACCATTAGGAGAACTATGTAGATCATGATGTTTACTAGCTTCTCTTTTTAAAAAAAATCATCATCAACCTTTATTATCTGAAACACTACTGATTATGATCATGCCAAACATCAGTTCTTCTTTACTTCAGGCCAAAGAGAACATTCACAGCGTGTCCTAAAAGACACATCACCATTATAGCGTCTTTATCCTATTATCTGTACACTAGGCCACAGATATATTATTGATGATTAGTACAAATAATAGTGATATAAATGATTAATAGAATAATAGGATAAACAATATATATCAAAAATTTATAATTTTTACTTTGTTCAGAGTCAAATAATGTCCAAATTGTTAACATGATATAGAGAAAAATGTGTTCAAGTCTAATAATAATGTTCAAAATTTATAGGGAAAAAGTTCAACGCTAAGATTTACGGTACAAGAAATATTTAACAGTCCATAATGTTCACAGTTCAAGTAAATGTTCATAAGACAAAAATTCAAGGTCCAATAGTTCACTATTCAAATTATAACGATGAAAATTTAATAGAAATGTTCATGTCAAAATATATTAGATGCAGTGTAAACTATTAATCATTTTAGAAATTTTACCGAACAATACTTACCATAGTAAGTTTAAGCTGATGAAAGAAAATAATATCCATTATCTTAACACGTGATTGAAAATTATTTTATATGGAGTTGATCTACCAATATATCTATATTTATCATTTAATTATTAATTACCACATATAGATTTCATGGTATATACTAACTCATATGAAATAATCGAAAGTGATTTGATAGTATAAATTTGTGTAGTGGAGTGGAATATACTTCAAAATAATTTTTGGAGAAGTAAACAATATTTCAAAATAATATTTTTCAAAAAAAGTTTTCAAAATAAATCTTTCGAAAGAAGAGTGTTTTAAAGGAAGAGTTGTAAACAATATGTGACGCGTGTGAATGTTTATATAACTTTTAAAGGAAAAAAACTTGCTTGGATAATACTCATACTTTTACCAATCTTCACCAACACTTAATATAGCCTTAACTCACTTAAAAAAATCTTATACTAAAAATATTTAGAAAATGGAATGAATGATAAGAAAGATATGAAAATTTCTTATGCCAAACCCTCTATTTATAGCCAAAACTTAACTAATTATTCCAAAAACTCATTTTACATTTTTTAATCTACATCATTCATTATTTTTCACACTTTAATTTACACAATCCATTAACTAATCACATGATTCACACCCTAATCACATGATTCACATCTTAATCTAACCTAATCTACACCATCTATTAGCAAATCACATGATTCACACATTTTACTAACTTAATCTACACAATCCAATAGTAAATCACATGATTAACACATTTTACTAACTTAATTTACACCATTCATTAGCAAATCACATGATTCATACTTTAAACTATATCATCCATCACACATTTCACATTTCACATTTGTAAGTTTCATACTATACATTTAAAGATTATATTATCCATCTTTTATATTATTATATTATTGACTTAATATCACAATTATTTAAATATTCAGTATTATTCAAATAATGAGTTTGTCTAACTATTTAATACACGTAACTACTACTGTGACAATTATTGGTCCAACGATACAAGATATTGTTTATTATGATGATTATTGACTCAATAATGTAGAATATTGTGCAATGACAATTATTTATTCAATAATGTAAAATATAGTGTAATAACAATTATTGATGAAATAATGTGCAACTATCACTAATAATATAAAACACTGTGAAGTACTGTGTGCTACTGTAAAATACTATGAATATCGTATGCTACCATTTTTTTTATCACTTGGTAATTAAATAGTAAAAAGTGATAATACTGTTGACTATTTTTATTTAAAAAGTGATAATACTGGTATTTGACGACCCTGTAAAAGTGCTTTAGTGATTAGAGATCAGAGATTTTGATTTTGGAAATTGATATTTTTGTAAGTTAATTTGATATTTTTTCAAGTGGGTCCTATTTGATCTTACGAAAATATTACATTAACTTGTGAAAATATCAATTTCATACGAGAATTACTATTTTCGCAAGTTAATTTGATATTTCGACAAGTGGATCCCATAATTATATTGTTGTACGTTGTAATGTATTATAATAGTTGTTATTTGTATTTCGAAGACTTAAGTTTGGATGGTATAGTCTTGAATTTGGGAGCGTCACAACATGTATGTATATATATCGCAATTATAATTTGGTTAAAAATTTCGCAATATATATGATGACTCTAATTAATACCTTTTGAAATCCACAAAAGATAGGTAAAAAAATGAATTTTACATTTTAATATACCAGATTAAAAAGAACTTCAGTAATATTTTACTTAAGCGGACCCATCACTTTAATAAATGGTGAATTATCTTTAAGTTTTTCAAGTCATTTTCCATCAAAATAATGTAAATTATGTCTATTGTGACATTTTCCCATCAAATATATGCCAGTGATCAAACATCGAAAAATAAAAATATAAAAATTAATTTTTTGATCAATAATAATAAAAAAATCTTGATAATAGATTAAGTCACAAAAGATGGTTTTAGCTCCTCAAATCCAAATTTTTTAACACTATATGTTCTTACGTTACTAGTAATATTTGTTGATAATAATAGAACAATATTTATACCGTAAGAATAAATATATATTTAATAATATTTTTCATACTTATTATAATAATATTTATTACTCTGATAATATAATTATCATTTTGTCATTATCAGTTGTATGTATTATGACTAATTTGTACTCCAATAATTATGACTAATTACCGACAAGGGAGCAAGGCAACAACCCAAACCAACTTAATATGAACCTGGACGGAATTATGACCCACCAAACATTTGGACTACATACATTCTAAGGGCGATTAATTATTTCTGGCTTGCTAAGCAAGGGCAAATTTGTAATTTCACTATTCTAAGGAATCTTTTTCACTCACCTATAAGTCGACGAGTGATTTTCACCTTATTATCCTCCTATCAACTCCCCTCTCTCTAAATCTCTAATTCTGTTGAGTGAAAAATGGCGGAAAAGAGCAAAATTCTGATCATCGGCGGCACCGGCTACATCGGAAAGTTCATCGTCGAAGCCAGTGCAAAATCCGGCCATCCGACGTTCGCTCTCGTGAGGGAGGCTACGCTTTCGAATCCGTCCAAGTCCGCTATAATCGAGAGCTTTAAGAGTTCCGGCGTCACTTTTCTTCATGTCCGTACAATTCCTTTTTTTACCCTTGTAATAATATTTTTTTTATCTTCTCTTTGATTGATTAAGTGATTGATCGTATGTTTTTGTATTATTTTGTTTGATGAATGAATTACATATGCAGGGAGATTTGTACGATCATGAGAGTTTGGTAAAGGCGATAAAGCAGGTGGATGTGGTGATTTCAACCGTTGGTCACGTGCAGTTACCGGATCAAGACAAACTCATCGCTGCCATCAAAGAAGCTGGTAACGTCAAGGTATTATTAATATTAATTATTTTTATTATTATGAGATATTATGTTGATAATTCTTTTCATCTATTGAAATTTTTATTCAGTTGCAATAATGTCATATTCAAATGTTAGTATGTTACGTACTGTGGATTTATGATTCAATATTCTAATTTTTACACAAATCATAAATATGGCAGTATGTACTATGAGAAAAACAAAGTCTCTCATTTGTCCATGAAGCCTAGGATTTTCTAGAAGCAAGATTATATATAGATCTAAATTTCCAGAGACCATCTTGGCACATCATAACTTTTTGGAATGTGATTTCATAAATTGGATCGGATTTTGCAATTTTTTCTTCTGCAGCACCTCTTGCTCTCTTAATTTTGAATAAGGAGATAGAAGTGAAGAAGGTAGTGCAGGGTTTTTGGTCTAGTTCCTTCTATTTAAGAGGTCGATTAATTGTGCAGTCCTATATATTCGGCAATCTAAGAACACCTGCCTTCTTGACGTTTATATAATAGTTTACTTGCAATAATCTGATTACGAATATTTGATAAATGAAATTGAGCTTGACTGAAAATGCTGAACATTATTTAGAGATTCTTTCCCTCCGAGTTTGGAAACGATGTGGATCGCGTCCATGCTGTTGAGCCAGCAAAGTCAGCATTTGCTATCAAGGCTCAAATCCGCCGTGCTGTCGAGGCTGCTGGAATTCCCTATACTTATGTGTCTTCCAACTTTTTTGCTGGCTATTTCCTTCCAACTTTGTGCCAGACGGGGGCTGCAGCACCCCCGAGAGATAAAGTTGTTATATTGGGGGATGGGAATCTAAAAGGTAAATTAACTTTTATATATTTGCATGAATTTTTCAATAAAATTTGCTTGCTTCTAGGTGAAATTTGAGAATGCTGATAAATTGCACCTGCATCTAGCATTTGGGCTGTGAGAATGTCGTGTATACATTCTATTGTTGTTTTGTGATCGACCAGTGTACGTCTCTTCATAATGAAAAGAGCATATAAGAGATTTAAAGATTTTTGCATTTCGATTTCAAAACCTTATACGTGGCTTCGCCATTGGCGAAGAGATTGTAGATATATTGTAGGTATCTCCAATGTATCTTATCAGTTGATTTTTATTTAATTTTATTTCTCCAGCAATATTTAACGAGGAAAATGACATTGGAACGTACACTATTAATGCTGTGGATGACCCGAGAACCTTGAACAAAATCCTCTACATCAGACCCCCCGGCAACATATATTCTTTCAATGACCTGGTGGCTTTGTGGGAGAAAAAGATTGGCAAAACTCTAGAAAAGATTTATGTTCCAGAGGACCAAGTTCTGAAGAACATTCAGGGTAAGTGAAAATTTGCACGCTGAAAGTACTAGGAAGAGGAATATATTTACTCTCTCCATTCCAAAATTAGCCATACATTTGTAAAATGACATTATTTTTCAAAACTTACCCCTAGACCCTAGTATTGGCTTAAAAATGTAGTAGTGGCATGATTCATAGTCTAACAAGAAAAACGAATCTCTAGTTTTGGAACGGACAAAAACGGGAAACACATCTCTAAAAAAATTTGGGACAGTTTTTAAGTTCTGAGTTGTAGCAGTGTTGTGGTTATATATAAACATCAACAAGTTCATGGTTGTTAATAATGCTAATGTTTTCGCAGAAGCCCCAGTTCCAGTCAACGTGATATTGTCCATCAGTCACTCCGTGTTTGTGAAGGGAGATCATACAAACTTCGAGATCGAACCATCATTTGGAGTGGAGGCCTCAGCACTCTATCCTGATGTCAAATACACCACTGTGGACGATTACCTCAACCAATTTGTCTGAAAAATAAAACCCAGGGCTTCTTGTTTCCTGCTATCCTCCATCTTAAATAATAATAATAATAATAATATCAATGTTAATCGTGTGGAGTCTGTAATTACTTTTATGGGCATTCAGCAGATGTACTTGTTGGAGATTGTTGGAGATGATATATTATGTGCTGTTACTCTGGTTTTTGAAATAGGCAACTGTTTCTGCAAGAATGGATGATTTCATTTTGTTGCTCTATGATATATATATATATATATATATATTTCGTGTTGAAGTATTTATTTAAGAAATATTATGTTTTCAAAATTGATTTTATTTCATAGTCTTTTACTGAAAAATCGTGCGTGACAGATTTCTTTAATTGATTTTTAATTATTGAATCCCAACAACATTCAATCGCAGCAAAAAAATACAGGTCATAACTGTTTATGAAAACAACATAGATAGGTTCCAACTCCCTTTTTTTTTGTTCACGTTCTTCTTTTATTTCCGGTTATAGTACCTTTAGCTAAGTATCGTATAAAGATGACCAAAATTCTTTTAAAGAGGTTCCACTGTATAATTAGTCAAAGAGGTTCCACTGTATAATTAGTCAATTTTCATATAAGAGGAATTCACATCTATCGACTTTATCGCCTATATATCTACTATCTAGTAAGGATTAGTTTACTTTCTTACTTCAAAATGATATATTCCAAATAATAAGATCAGCATTAATTTAAAAAAAAAAAAAATTTTAGATATTTTTAAATTTAAAATTGACATGATTTATTTAAGTTTTAAAAATAATAAATTTCATAACTTGTAGTGCATTTTAAATAGTTTATGTTATTCATAATCATAATGACATAAATTATATTAATTTTGAGTTTAAAAATATTTAAAATTTATTTTTTAAAAGTTAATATTAATCTCATAATTTGAACGAATAGAGTACAATAATTAAAATGTTTTTCTTTTAAAATAAAAATAAAAATGGATTTACAAGGTTCTTAAAACTACACATAAAAGTCGGGTTGAATTGAAAATATCAGTCTGAATCAGCCGTTTCTTTTCATATAGCCTTAAAAATTGAATGGAATACAAAAACACTTGAAACTTATCTTCACTTATTTTGCATGCTAGTTTTTAATAGATAAAAAGAAATAGACTAGTAAAAAAAAATAATTTGAATCCTACAAATTTGTAACCCAATTACAAAACATATCAATACCAAAGATTGAATAGAATTATAAAGATCTATAATTACTTAATATATTAATATGACTCAATTTTATTGATATTAATGTTAATTTTTATTGATATAAAGGTTGATTTTTCAAATTTTGTTGATAACACGTTATGAATATAGGTCCAAATAGGTTCATGCAACAACAATGTGCTCCCTCGTAGGTTATTATTCTCTCCCCAACCTAGACCTCTCCCTTGTTAATTCACTATCTCTAATTTTTAAAAATACCTTTATTGAGTCTAAAAATAATAAAATAATTTTTAGAACATTTTTTATTTTCTGACCTGGACCGACCCGACTCGCCCAAAATCGACCCGACCCGACAAACTGGGAATCTGGCCCAATGCCGCTGGCACTCGAAATGAACTGATTTTAGCATTGCCGGCGCTAGAAACAAAATGCTTGTGTGCTGTCGGTGCTCAGTTTTGAACTGGGGTAGAGCCGCCGGCGCTCGGGTATTTCGTTTTCAGAATTTGGTAAATTTCAACTTGAGTTATTTTGAATAAAACTTGTACTAAATGAAATCTACACATCCAAATGACACCAAATCAATGTTGATGTGTTCTTAACTTCTTGTTTTATAATATTCTATGGTTCAATCATCTTTTTAAAAACGTTTTACACGAAATTTACGGATCGAACCATCTAGGGTTTAAAAATGACATCATTTGCGGTAAAAGCTATAACTTCTTCGTTTTTCAATATTTTTGAAAGATTCAAGTTAGGTTTTCTTTAAAACTCCTATATGTAACTTTTTAGCCATAAAAATCTAATTTCCAACTTGTACATTTCAAAATACAATATTAAACCTAACATGCATCGTTAGGATTTTACCGGTAAAATGTGTTATGAACATTTCTACTAATTTTATGCATTACACATGTACCAAATCATGATATAAACACATCATACTATGAATATACATATATTACATAGTTAAATACTTCTAGCACATCAAAACAAGTTTTGATCGGTTAAAAATAGATTTTAACCGTTCAAAATCGTTCTAGACCATAAAAATGAAATAAAGAGAAGTTAGAGCACTTTTAAACCTTGAGGTCTTGGATGCTCTTCTTCTCCTCCTACCAAAGTATGTTGTGAAGCTAGTGGACATTCACCAAGCTCAACCTCTAGCCCTTTTCTCACAACTCTTAAGTGTTTCTTCTATTTTCCTTTCAAATGCTCTCTATTTTTCTTTCTAGCAAAACTTCAAATGAACTAACCACTCAATGCAAGAGTGTGGAGTGTTTTATATATAGCCATATAGTAATTCTTCATTAGCTTTACTAATTCACCAATGTTGGTCAAATTAAAGTTTAAACTAGTTTACTATAGCATAGATTGATTTGTGGAATGACAAGTGATTGACTAGGGTTGGTGAGCAACCATGACAAAGAGTGAAATCAAAGCTGTGACGCCCCCAAATCTGGGCCCACACAGCCCAAACTTGAGTCGTCAAAAGACTACAACAAAATTATTACAACAAAGCACAACGTACAACAATACAGTGTATAATAATACACAACTAAGTCTTCACTATTATTGCCACACTATTTTACAAAACGTGAAGACTATGATAACTATTCCTCGGACCCTCACTCCATTCCCCGGCTAGACCCTGTTATGTTTTCATCTCCTGTTGAAAAACAATGGAACAAAAGAAAGGGTGAGCTCAAATAGCCCAGTAAAGAATATCATGACTAAGATAATGACGAATAAATTATCATTAGTCTTCAACAGTTGAGTTCTTGATAGAATACAATAGACTACAAGGTTTATATCAAAAACTGCAGTTAAATTCTTAAACAACGTTCAGATCAATAATAGCAGCGGAATGAGTAATCTATTAGAAGAATAATGCAGACTATAATGTCCACTCGGTTCTCTTTTTAGGAAAAACATCATCAACTTTTATCATCTGAAATATCATTAGTCAAGATAATACAAATTCACAGTTCCTGATCATAATCATGCAGATCAACAGTTCATCTTTGCACTACGGGCCAAAGACATTCAATATAACACCAACGGTCATGATTATACCAGATTCAGCCTTTGGTCATAATCATACCAAACAACAGTTCATCTTTGCACTACGGGCCAAAGAGAACATTCACCACGTGCCATAAAAGACACCGAACAGATGTATCGCCTTTAACCTATTATATCGCCTTTAACCTATCATCTGTTCAACAAATATATCACATCTGTGCCCCCGGCCACAGATATTCACAACAGCTTGATTTTTGGATGATTAGAATGATATAAATGATGAACAGAAGAAATAGGATAACAATAAGTATCGGAAGTTTACTTTGTACAGATTCAAATAATGTCCAAATTGTCAACATGATGTGGAGTGAAATTCAAGATCCACAGTTCAGAATAACGGTTACAATTCAATAGAAAGGTTCACGTAAATAGGAAGGTTCAGTTGAAATAATGAAGTTCAACTATTATGGAACATATAATATTTTCAGGAATTATAGAAGCAATAGTTCCATAATAAATTTCGATTTAGGAGTATGAAAGAAAATAATATCCCTTACCGTAGCAGGTTTGATTAACAAAAGGTGAAGGAAATTAATACAAGGGTTATTCACCAACAGGCGGCAATCCGCTCCGTAAGGTTATTCCCACAATTTAATAGAATTTGAGTACAAAGAGTTATTCACCAAACAGGCGGCAATCCGCTCCGTAAGGTTATTCTCAGAGATTAATAATGAATGAATACGAAAGGTTATTCACCAACAGGCGGCAATCCGCTCCGTAAGGTTATTCCCACAATTTAATAGAATTTGAGTACAAAGAGTTATTCACCAAACAGGCGGCAATTCGCTCCGTAAGGTTATTCTCAGAGATTAATAATGAATGAATACGAAAGGTTATTCACCAACAGGCGGCAATCCGCTCCGTAAGGTTATTCCCACAATTTAATACATGGAAATAAAAGGCACGTCTTATGAGTAAGGAAGAAACAATATTATTATCGAGAATCAAATAATGATAATCCCTTACCATAGTATGTTTGAATAATGGAAGATGAAAAAGAAGGTATCCCTTACCATAGTACGTTTGAATAATGAAAGATGAAAAAGATGGTATCCCTTACCTCAACACGTGACTGGATATTGATTTAAATGAGGTTGATTAACTTGAACAGTACACGTATACTTATAGATCTTCACAAATACTCAAGATGACTTAAGCACACTTAGAGAGAACTTTCACAAGAAGTATTTAGAGAGAGAAAGAAAGAACAAGTAAGGAAGTTTATGAAAAATCCTTAAGTTAAGGCTTCTATTTATAGCCAAAAATCTTATCATTCATTTAATCTAAACCATTCATTTAAAGATCATCTTTTAATCTACACCATCCATTTCAAATATTATATTATCTTTAATCTACACCATTCATTTCATATCACCTAATAATCACCTAACTTTATATTATAAACAAATCAATTTAATTATTCAACAATAATTCACACTTTAATCTACACCATTCATTTCATATCACCTAATAATCACCTAACTTTATATTATAAACAAATCAATTCAATTATTCAACAATAATTCACACTTTAATCTACACCATTCATTTCATATTACCTAATAATCACCTAACTTTATATTATAAACAAATAACTTTATCAATTCAATTATTATGACTAATTGTTATAAATACAGTATAGTTAGCTCTTAGATATCAAGTCAATAAATTAATGAAATACAACTGTTTAAATAACATCATAATAGAGATAACAATAATGTAAAATAAAGCATACGTTACTGTGTAATGACAATTATTGATTCAATAATGTGAATTACTGTGCATATGTTACTGTGACAATTATTAGGTTCAATAATTTTAAAAACAGTGCAACAACAATTATTGACTCAATGATATAAAATACAGTGTAATGACAATTATTAAATCAATAATGCAAAATACTGTGTAACAACAATTATTGAATTGATAATATAAAATATTATGCAGTGACAATTATCGATGAAATGATGCGTAACAGTTACGGTGTCAATTATCAGACCAATAATATGAGACACTATGCAATACCGTGTGTTACTGTAGAGTACCGTGTGCTACAGAAAATACCATAAACTACCGTATGCTACTATTCTTTTATCACCGGTATTTTAACAGTTCCGTTGACTATTTTTATTTAAAAAGGTTACTTCTGTCGTTTTCTATATCCGACAAATATTCCGTTGTGGGGTCCACCAATAATTTATTATTTCGGCGCCGTCATACGGCACGAATATTCCCCGACCAAACGAATATTCCCCGACAAAGCGAATATTGTCCGACAAAATAAAATTTGCACATAACATCCTTAACTTTCAATTTTGTTAATTTAACCACTTACTGTTTCAAAAAATATATATATGAAGAAAAATTAAATTTTGTATTTCATAAAATTCGGGGTCTTACAACCTCCCCTCCTTATGAAATTTCGTCCTCGAAATTGACGTACCTGACATATCAAAGAGGTAAGGATACTTAGATTTCATCTCAGATTCTAGCTCCCAGGTCATTTCCTCAGTATCTTGGTTCCTCCATAAAACCTTAACTTGAGGTATAACCTTTGAGCGTAGGATCTGCTCCTTCTTATCCAGGATCTTAACAGGGACCTCCTCGTATGTTAAATCTTCTGCTATAACGTCTGGATCTAACTCAATGACGTGGTTTGGGTCCTTCACATATTTACGTAACATAGATATGTGAAAAACGTTATGGATGCGAGACATACTTGGTGGTAGGGCTAGTCTGTAGGCTACGGTTCCTATTCGATCGAGGATTTCAAATGGGCCAATAAATCGAGGGTTGAGCTTTCCTCTTTTTCCGAATCTCGTAACCCCTTTCCATGGAGAAACACGTAAGAATACATGATCTCCGACGTTGAAACTTTCGTCTCTCCGATGAAGATCAGCATAACTCTTTTGTCGTTCTTGTGCGGTCTGTATTCGTTGTCGGATCATTTGGATCTTTTCGGTCGTCAAGCGTACCAACTCGGGTCCCAACAATTTTGCTTCTCCTACCTCATTCCAACATATTGGAGAGCGACACTTCCTTCCATACAAAGCCTCGAATAGAGCCATGCCTATGCTTGCTTGGTAACTGTTGTTGTAAGAAAATTCCACCAACGGCAAGTACTTATCCCAACTTCCTTTGAAGTCTAATACACAAAGTCTTAAAAGATCTTCGAGGGTCTGGATCGTCCTTTCCGATTGTCCGTCCGTTTGAGGATGGTATGCAGAACTAAAACGTAGTTCAGTGCCCATAGCTTTTTGTAGACTGATCCAAAAGCGTGAAGTGAATCTAGGATCTCGATCAGAAACTATGGAAACTGGCATGCCATGCAATCTCACGATCTCATTTATGTACATACCGGCAAGACGTTCAAGTGAAAAGTTTTCTCGTATAGGCAAGAAATGAGCAGATTTGGTCAATCTATCTACGATGACCCAAATTGCATCTAAGCCTTGAGAAACTTTGGGAAGACCCGTCACGAAATCCATATTGATGTGTTCCCACTTCCATTCGGGAACCTCAAGTGGTTGTAATGGACCCTTAGGTACTTGATGCTCTGCCTTGACACGTTGACAAGTTAGGCACCTTGAGATAAACTCTGCAATCTCCCTTTTCATATTGTTCCACCAAAATGTATGTCGAAGATCTCGATACATCTTGGTACCTCCTGGGTGGATTGCAAACGGCGTGTTGTGTGCCTCCATCATGATTTTATGCTTTAATTCAGGATCGTTAGGAACACAGAGTCGAGAGTTGACTCGAAGTATTCCTTTCTCGTCGATTCTTGCTTCGGGAATGGTACCTTCTTGTACTTTCTTTATCATGTTTATCAGTTCCGGATCGGTAGCTTGAGCAGCTTTAATTTTATCGATTAAAGTTGGTTCTACTCGCACGTGAGCAATCTTCGAGCGGATCCCTGGTGTATTTAGCTCTATCTCCATCTTTTGCAAGTCGTACAAAATACACTTTTGTGTTGTCAGCAGTGCACTTGTACTTGCATAAGATTTTCTGCTCAAAGCGTCAGCTACAACGTTCGCCTTTCCCGGGTGATACTGGATTGTGTGGTCATAATCCTTTAACAGCTCAAGCCAACGTCGTTGTCGCATGTTGAGTTCCTTCTAGATGAAGAAATACTTGAGACTTTTATGATCCGTATAGATATCCACTTTTTCTCCGTACAAGTAGTGTCTCCAGATCTTCAACGCGAAAACGACTGCTGCCAACTCTAGATCATGAGTAGGATAATTTTTCTCATAATCTTTGAGTTGTCAAGAGGCGTAGGCTATAACCTTTCCATGTTGCATAAGGACACAGCCTAGACCTTTGCCAGAAGCATCGCTGTAGATAACAAATTCTCCTAATCCTGATGGTATGGTCAGAACAGGAGCTGAAACCAGTCTCTTCTTGAGTTCTTGGAAACTTTTCTCGCATTCCTCGCTCCATATGAATTTTGTGCTTTTCCGAGTAAGCTGCGTTAATGGAGTGGCGATTCGAGAAAATCCTTCTACGAATCTCCGATAATAACCAGCTAGACCCAGAAAACTTCGGACTTCGGTTATTGTTTTGGGTTGTTCCCAATTTAGTACCGTTTCAATCTTCGCAGGATCGACTGATATTCCTTGACTAGAAATCACATGCCCAAGAAACGCGACCTCCTCAAGCCAGAACTCACATTTCTTCAACTTGACATATAATTTGTTTTCACGGAGCTTTTGTAGTATCAATCTCAGGTGTTGTTCATGATCCTCGCGACTCTTGGAGTATATGAGGATGTCATCAATAAAGACAACCACAAAATGATCCAAATGTTCCTTGAATATCCGGTTCATCATGTCCATGAAAGCTGCAGGAGCATTAGTTAGTCCAAAAGGCATGACTAAGAACTCATAATGCCCATAACGAGTTCTGAAAGCAGTCTTTGGAATGTCCTCAGCTTTAACCTTTAACTGATGATATCCAGAACGGAGATCAATCTTTGAGAAATGTTGAGCGCCTTGCAATTGATCAAACATGTCATCAATCCGAGGTAACGGGTACCTGTTCTTGATGGTGACGTGGTTCAATTCTCGGTAGTCAATGCACAATCTCATACTCCCGTCTTTCTTCTTCACAAATAGAACAGGAGCACCCCAAGGTGATGCACTCGGACGAATGAAACCGGTATCCAATAATTCCTGTAGTTGGACTTTTAACTCTTGAAGTTCAATGGGAGCCATTCGGTAGGGAGCTTTGGAAATGGGCTTGGTACCGGGTTCAAGATCAATATAAAAATCAATTTCACGGTTTGGGGGTAAGCCAGGAAGTTCTTCAGGAAAAACGTCAGGAAACTCATTAACAATGGGAATATCATTCAAGTTTGACGTATTTTTGTTCAAATCAGTGACATGAGCTAAAAAGGCTTGACATCCGTTTTTCAATAAACGAATGGCTTTATGGCTAGAAATAACAGTTATAGATTTCAATGGTTTAGTTGCTTGAATTTGCATGACAGGTTGATTAGGAATATGAAAACTAATAATCTTATGAAAACAATCAATTTTAGCATGATGGGTAGTCAACCAATCAATTCCTAAAATCACATCAAATTCACGCATCTCCAAAGAAATAAGGTCAACAGGTAATGTGAGGTTGTTGATTTGAACTAGGCAAGATTTATAGATAGTAAATGTAATAGGTATTTCTCCCAATGAGGTTTCAACTGATAAGACAAGATTTAAGTTTTCAATAGACAAATTTAAACGTTGAGTACATATAGGTGAGATAAAAGAGTGGATAGAGCCAGTATCTAATATGGCATAGACTTCACGAGAATTTATGAATAGCTTACCGGTTATCACCTCATTCGGTTTCTTGACTGTTATCGTCAAATCGAATCCCGAATACTTCATTCGGATCTTCACGTATTTCAACCATGGGAATACCACTGAATAATTTTCTAGCAAACTGTTTCTCGGGTTCATCAACTTCATCAGTAGTAAGGTACCAATGATTTCCATTAAAATAATATTTTCGATAGACTGCAGTTTCCACGATAGTGACTAACTTAACCTGAATTCCTCTAAATTGTAACGCCCAAAAGTATAGAAACATCATTTTTAAATAATCTTGAAAATTATAGCTGGAACACCATAAATCCCAAAGACTAATATGAAAAGTCCATATATTCTGATCCTTTGTTATAGAGCATAACCAGGTGATATCACTCTCCCAATTAGTGAGTAAATTAAAGGCAATAATTTCCGCAAGTTCGTTACTTCCTTTAATTGCTTCTAAGAATGGATCTGGAACGACTGTAGCAGAGCTTTCACCTTCATCCTTACTGGATAGAACACGCATAATTTTTGCCTTAGGCAAATGATTCAACTCTGAGTTTGTAAGAAGATTATTCGTCGCCTCTTGTTTTGCAGCTACATTTGTTTCGGTAATTTCATAGTTAACCTCTTGATTTTCAGATGCCATACCTAACTGTGGCCACAAAATAAATGTTAGTTCAAATAAACTGACTCATCACTTCATGTTCCTACATTCAAATCGACTCATTAGATAATAAAATCTATTTTAGGTAGGACACACTAGTGACTGATTCTATTCGTCTCTCCCCTCCTAGTTCTAACCCCAGATCTCCATTAAAGACCATATCCCTAAGCTCTGATACCAACTGTGACGCCCCCAAATCTGGGCCCACACAGCCCAAACTTGAGTCGTCAAAAGACTACAACAAAATTATTACAACAAAGCACAACGTACAACAATACAGTGTATAATAATACACAACTAAGTCTTCACTATTATTGCCACACTATTTTACAAAACGTGAAGACTATGATAACTATTCCTCGGACCCTCACTCCATTCCCCGGCTAGACCCTGTTATGTTTTCATCTCCTGTTGAAAAACAATGGAACAAAAGAAAGGGTGAGCTCAAATAGCCCAGTAAAGAATATCATGACTAAGATAATGACGAATAAATTATCATTAGTCTTCAACAGTTGAGTTCTTGATAGAATACAATAGACTACAAGGTTTATATCAAAAACTGCAGTTAAATTCTTAAACAACGTTCAGATCAATAATAGCAGCGGAATGAGTAATCTATTAGAAGAATAATGCAGACTATAATGTCCACTCGGTTCTCTTTTTAGGAAAAACATCATCAACTTTTATCATCTGAAATATCATTAGTCAAGATAATACAAATTCACAGTTCCTGATCATAATCATGCAGATCAACAGTTCATCTTTGCACTACGGGCCAAAGACATTCAATATAACACCAACGGTCATGATTATACCAGATTCAGCCTTTGGTCATAATCATACCAAACAACAGTTCATCTTTGCACTACGGGCCAAAGAGAACATTCACCACGTGCCATAAAAGACACCGAACAGATGTATCGCCTTTAACCTATTATATCGCCTTTAACCTATCATCTGTTCAACAAATATATCACATCTGTGCCCCCGGCCACAGATATTCACAACAGCTTGATTTTTGGATGATTAGAATGATATAAATGATGAACAGAAGAAATAGGATAACAATAAGTATCGGAAGTTTACTTTGTACAGATTCAAATAATGTCCAAATTGTCAACATGATGTGGAGTGAAATTCAAGATCCACAGTTCAGAATAACGGTTACAATTCAATAGAAAGGTTCACGTAAATAGGAAGGTTCAGTTGAAATAATGAAGTTCAACTATTATGGAACATATAATATTTTCAGGAATTATAGAAGCAATAGTTCCATAATAAATTTCGATTTAGGAGTATGAAAGAAAATAATATCCCTTACCGTAGCAGGTTTGATTAACAAAAGGTGAAGGAAATTAATACAAGGGTTATTCACCAACAGGCGGCAATCCGCTCCGTAAGGTTATTCCCACAATTTAATAGAATTTGAGTACAAAGAGTTATTCACCAAACAGGCGGCAATCCGCTCCGTAAGGTTATTCTCAGAGATTAATAATGAATGAATACGAAAGGTTATTCACCAACAGGCGGCAATCCGCTCCGTAAGGTTATTCCCACAATTTAATAGAATTTGAGTACAAAGAGTTATTCACCAAACAGGCGGCAATTCGCTCCGTAAGGTTATTCTCAGAGATTAATAATGAATGAATACGAAAGGTTATTCACCAACAGGCGGCAATCCGCTCCGTAAGGTTATTCCCACAATTTAATACATGGAAATAAAAGGCACGTCTTATGAGTAAGGAAGAAACAATATTATTATCGAGAATCAAATAATGATAATCCCTTACCATAGTATGTTTGAATAATGGAAGATGAAAAAGAAGGTATCCCTTACCATAGTACGTTTGAATAATGAAAGATGAAAAAGATGGTATCCCTTACCTCAACACGTGACTGGATATTGATTTAAATGAGGTTGATTAACTTGAACAATACACGTATACTTATAGATCTTCACAAATACTCAAGATGACTTAAGCACACTTAGAGAGAACTTTCACAAGAAGTATTTAGAGAGAGAAAGAAAGAACAAGTAAGGAAGTTTATGAAAAATCCTTAAGTTAAGGCTTCTATTTATAGCCAAAAATCTTATCATTCATTTAATCTAAACCATTCATTTAAAGATCATCTTTTAATCTACACCATCCATTTCAAATATTATATTATCTTTAATCTACACCATTCATTTCATATCACCTAATAATCACCTAACTTTATATTATAAACAAATCAATTCAATTATTCAACAATAATTCACACTTTAATCTACACCATTCATTTCATATTACCTAATAATCACCTAACTTTATATTATAAACAAATAACTTTATCAATTCAATTATTATGACTAATTGTTATAAATACAGTATAGTTAGCTCTTAGATATCAAGTCAATAAATTAATGAAATACAACTGTTTAAATAACATCATAATAGAGATAACAATAATGTAAAATAAAGCATACGTTACTGTGTAATGACAATT
Source organism: Hedera helix (assembly GCA_947179155.2). NCBI lineage: Eukaryota > Viridiplantae > Streptophyta > Magnoliopsida > Apiales > Araliaceae > Hedera > Hedera helix. The sequence continues at coordinate 2,551,658 of OX359280.1, read as the reverse complement.
ATTGATTCAATAATGTGAATTACTGTGCATATGTTACTGTGACAATTATTAGGTTCAATAATTTTAAAAACAGTGCAACAACAATTATTGACTCAATGATATAAAATACAGTGTAATGACAATTATTAAATCAATAATGCAAAATACTGTGTAACAACAATTATTGAATTGATAATATAAAATATTATGCAGTGACAATTATCGATGAAATGATGCGTAACAGTTACGGTGTCAATTATCAGACCAATAATATGAGACACTATGCAATACCGTGTGTTACTGTAGAGTACCGTGTGCTACAGAAAATACCATAAACTACCGTATGCTACTATTCTTTTATCACCGGTATTTTAACAGTTCCGTTGACTATTTTTATTTAAAAAGGTTACTTCTGTCGTTTTCTATATCCGACAAATATTCCGTTGTGGGGTCCACCAATAATTTATTTTTTAGGCGCCGTCATACGGCACGAATATTCCCCGACCAAACGAATATTCCCCGACAAAGCGAATATTGTCCGACAAAATAAAATTTGCACATAACATCCTTAACTTTCAATTTTGTTAATTTAACCACTTACTGTTTCAAAAAATATATATATGAAGAAAAATTAAATTTTGTATTTCATAAAATTCGGGGTCTTACAAAAGCAACATGAAGCAACACAAGTCACCCCATGTGGGCCCCACATGTGCCGGCCATATGGCCTTTTTGTGGCCATTTATTTAATTTTAATGCTACATTGTACATATATACATCTATATATATATATATATATACACTTATATATATATATATATATATATATATATATATATATATATATATATATATATTGACCAAAGTTTTGACCTCATTTAGACTCCACATTGGACTTGAAAGTAAGTTCTATTGGGCTCATTTAATTAAATTGCTTGAACTCAATTTATATAACACACTGAGCTAGCATTTAAATAACTATGCTACCTTTAATAAGCATTGGGCTTGTTTAATTAATTACATGGACTAGTAATTTAATTAATTACATGAGCTACTAGGTTAACATCTTTGACCTAGTTTAACAACTCATTTGGATTTAAAAATATAATCCAATTAGATTTGTTTTAATTAATTATACACATTGTTTTAATTCTTTAAATAAATACACATACACATAATTACATTTATTTAATTATCTAATGTACAATTAATTAGTACAAAAATTTTAAATTCATTACTAATTATTTATTAATTATAATTACAATAACTAATGAAATTCGTGATCATTACAGTGATGGTGGTGGTAATAATGATAGTTCTAATAATACTAATACTAATAATATTAATAATAATAATAATCATCATCATCTTTGGTTTTGGTCACCAACTTCGTCTGTCATTGAAGTTTTTGTGCAAGGCTCTGTGGTATTTTTCATTTAGTCTACTTGACATAAATTTTGTTAGACATTTTCAGCGAGAAAATAATAATAATAATGATAATAATAATAGTAGTAGTAATAGTAGTAATAATAATAATAATAATATTAAGAATCTTTGGTTTTGGTCACCAACTTCGTCCGTCATTGAAATTTCTGTGCAAAGGCTGTGTGGTATTTTTCATTTAATTTACTTGGCATAAAATTTGTTACACATTTTCAGTGAGAAAATAATAATAATAATAATAATAATAATAATAAGTGCAATGAAATTTACTTTTAATGAAATTTAGTTTTAGTATAACTTATTTTCTTTATAATTTAGTTTTAATATTATTTATTCTGCATACAATGTAGTATTAATATGATTTATTTGAAATGCAATTTAATTTTCATAGGATTTATTACAATTTATTTTGATTTAGTTTTAATGTTAACATAAATTATTTTTTATATTTTGATGGAGGAAATTAATTTATTTTATATATGATTTATTTTTTAGATATTTTAAATAGATCTATTTCTTGGAGCATGAGTAGTTCAAATAGTACGGGTTCGATTTGCATTTTCTAAAAGAAAGGGTGTCCAAAGTACAAAAACCCGTTTTTCCTTCCCATCCAAAAACTGAAACACTAGCGAAGGTTTTCCGCTCCTTCTCCCTCTTTGCGATATCCCAACTCCTCTGTCCCTCACAATAGCGGCGTCGCCCAGATCTCCTTGTTCCCCATTTTCGCTTTTTTTCACTGGTAATTGCCTTCTATTTCTCTACCTTATTGCATCTACTCTTTCCTTTTTGTTAGTCTCTTCACTTTTTATGGGTTTTGAAACTATTTGGGAAAACTGACTTAAAACAGACTATAATGAAAGTTCCTTACATGTTTTAGCAATTTCTGGGTTAATTTACCCACTCTTATTTTTGGGATTTTTGTTTTTGGATGCTTTAGATTTATTACTCCAAAGTCTCTGGCAACTGGACTTCTTCTGGTGGAGCAACGCAACAGGTTCGGTTTCTCTCTCTCAGACTCATTTAATCATATATATATATATATATATATGTATGTATGTATGTATGTATGTGTATTCCCCAAATGCCTTTTCTTTAACTGTCATTCAGTTTTGCGTTAAATTTGAGGAAAGACGTGTTTTTTGTTTCCTTTTCTGGGTTCTCAGTTGCAGTTGAAATTTATCCGTTCTGGGTTCTTCTGTTTCTTTAGAAAATTTGATGTTAAGGCTGATTATGTTTTGCTATTGTTAAACTCTAATTATCTATTTTGGTTTCGTTCTTGCTCCCTTGGTAAAGTTTGTCCCTTTTCATTTCTATATCTACGGCATGAGATCCTCTATAACCAAAATCAATCGTCTATACGTTTGTGTCGAGATTTATGATGATTGTGTCGAGGTTTTTGGCGACGGTATGTACCATCGCCGTAGTCCTACAAAAAAATAGGGCTATGGTGACGGTACATACCGTCGCCATAGATCCTAAAAACCGTCTCCATAAGTATTGACATAGAGAAACAGATAATTTAGTTACAGAGGATCTCATCCCCTATTTTACATGTATATTGTTTGTGGGAAAGTTAGGAACTTTAATATTTAATTTTCTTGTTCAACTTTAATCTTTCTCTGTCATGTTTGTATTTTGTAGCAAAGATTTGCTTTTGATTCTTCAGTGTTTAGATATACGCAAGTGTTAGCAATTTGAAATTTGGAAGTTTTAATAAATTGAGTTTTTGATTCTTCGTGTAGATTGATCAATGGAAAATCAACAAGGAAAAATTGAGAACACTATTTATAGATGAAAATGAGCATTTGGAGGAACAAAAAGTGTTAGATTCTAATGAGAAGCCAACTGAAACTCAAAATGCGGAGGTTATCAAGACTAGGTCACTAAAGACAAAGGCTAAGATAGATAAAAACAGGTCATTTGAATGGGATCATTTTAAAAGATAGGATAATGATATGGCAGCATGCAGATGGTGTAAAAAATTATATGCTGCAAACACTAAGTTGAATGGAACAAGTAATGTCAAGGCTAATTTGGAAGTAAAATTTTGAAATATCCTTATAATTTGGAAGTAAATTGCTTATGACCCTGAGGAGATAATGAAGGTTTTAAGAGGCTCATTTAGAGGTTAGAGTCGAGGTTTATGATGCCATTTTGTATGATTGTCGCGAGGGATGTTATAAAAACTTGTATCGAAGAGAAGGGAAACTAGAAAAAAGGAAATTTAAACTCTCAATGTGTGTGTCTTATAACTGTTACTTGGAAGATGTATATGTGTTGCATTCCATTGGATTGATGTGGATTGGAAAATACCAAAAAAAATAAAATTTATTAATCTTATCTAACTTTTTGATCACAAAGGGGAAGCAATAGGTAAGTTTGCGGAAACATGCTTGCTAGACAGAGCAATGGTTTTTGTTTTATATACTGAATGGGTTTTTGCAAGTTTTTTTCCCCTGGTTCAAAGTTGCATAAGATATTTTCTTTTTCTTTCTCTGATCTTCCATATGTTTGTGTTAAAGCTCAAATGGGATAAGAACTTTTTTTTCTTGAGCTGATTAGTTTTACTTTTAATTTTATGAATAAGTAATTGTTTGTGCTTATAACCATATAAGCCCTATACATTGAAAGAAATTGGATTAGAATATGGCAATTTGGTATTCTTTTGCACTTTTTGAATCTTATAAATTTTCCTTGTATGTTCCCCAGGTTATATAAGCTGAGCACTATTATGTTTATTTCTAAGTTTTCTCAGCTTGGAACTCAGGTGGTCAAACGTCTAATTACAGGTATTTTCTCTTTTCTTATATTATTATTATTATTATTATTAGTATTATTATTATTATTATTATTGTTGTTGTTGTTGTTGTTGTTGTTGTTGTTGTTGTTTTGCTGTAATAGTTGCTGTTGTCTTTTTTATTTGATTCATATGAATTGATTTTAAAAGCATACGACCGAAAGATCTACATTTTTCTTTATATTAGCTGAACTTGTGTATGGATTCCGTTCTTTCAATCATCTGTTAGTATTTCGAATCACATTTTGGTTTCATTCAGTCGCACCGGCATATGTGAGGCCTTGAATGTATGTTATTTAGAATGCATTCTTATATAGTTTTGCACTATCAAAGATGCTGAATCAGTTCCCTGTAAGGAAGACACATCTTGTAACGTCCTAACGAGTCCTTATCCTACATGTAGTTTGTGATTGAGCAAGTAGCATACATTTTTAGGAGAAAAATAAAAGATAGGGGACATCTGGGCGGAAAGAGAGAGGACAGAAAGGATCAATATGAGGGAGAGATATGAAGTGGTTAGATACGAAAAGAAAAGAAGTAAAGAACTGTGAAATATTGAGGAGAAGAAGCAATAGCAATAAGATATCAATCTTAAGTAAATCTCCCATGTCCAAGGTCAATGTGGGTGTTTTTTAATCTTACAACATTAGTGAGTACTGTTGTTTTATAGCTTGTTATTTATGTCATTGAATTCTTTCAGATGTTTGAAACTTTAAATTATTGAGAAGGGAGAGCTATGAAGTGGTTAGATAAGAAATGAGATACTGAGAAGAACCAACAGCTATAAGATATCAATCTCAAGTAATTCTTCCATGTCCAAGGTCAATGTGGGTGTATTTTTAAGCTTAGAACATTAGTGAATACTGTCGTTTTATAGCTTGTTATTTATGTCATTGAATTGTTTTATATATATATATATATATATAGTTTTTTTTTTTGTTTTGTTGGGGGGGATTTCAAAAAATTAGTAATTCAGCTTAAGTTCTATTTGCACAAAAGAATTCACATGGTTCAGACTCTGGAAGTTGTTGGTATTTGCAACACTGAATGTACTTCTGTACAAAGATTTGCCAATCATTATGTACTCATGTGTTTTCTTTTCTAGTATGATTTTATGATTTCTTCTCCATATAACCATAACATTATAGACTATGTCTTCATTTCAGATTTAGAGTGCAGGTCCTTTCACCTCCTCCTCCCCTCCTCCCCTCCTCCCTTTTAATAGTTTTGGCAAAACTCTATTTGATTTTCTTTTTGATTGTTATACAGCTCCCTCACTATCTGCACCAAGAACAACATATTTATATGCAGTTCAAGATCGGAATTTGCAATTCCTGGTTAGTATTTTGAAACTAATACTAGGTTTTTTCCTTGCAATTTCCAAGCATAATTTTCCATCTTTAAAGTAGCTAGTTATTTTATAACCAATATTAATGCAACAATCAGGAAATGAACCACATTTTGTCTACTGTAATTACTTTTAATGCTGTATGTGGTTGAATTAAGTTAGTTCGGGTGCTCCTAAAATCCAACATGCTTTGAAGTCTGATTAGGAAAGGTAGTTGCTTTACAAAGTAAAGCTAGACTAGCTTTGAAGCAATGTTTAGAAAACCGAACCGGTCATCGAACCGGAAAAGTTACCGAGTGGATGGGTCACTGCCGTTATTGAACCAGTGACGTCATAAATACATAAAAAAATATATTATTAATAATTAATAAAATTTTAAAATATCTAATTTTTTATAAGCTAAAATATAGTAAAATAATGTTATAATATTATTAAAAATATTTTTGTAAAAAAAAAAAAAAACTTGAAAACCGGGTCACCGGTTCAACTACCGGTTTTACCGGTTGAACCGGTGGTCAACCGGTTCGTTGAATTTCCGGTTTTTTGACCGGACCGGACCAGAAAGTCGACCGGTTCCGGTCGAACCGCAGTCCGACCGCCGGTCCGGTCCGGTTTTCTCTACATTGTTTTGAAGTCTGATCAGCCTCAGTGCCTCAAATACACAACAGAAAGGAGTTTGAAGGGGAGTAGCAAATTAATAATTTATGCTTCTTTTGACAGCTGGGATTTGAGTTTTAGGAATGAGAAAAGATTATTATACTTAAATAACATCCCTTCTTAAGAAAGATGAATAAAGAAAAGTTGATGAACAGGATGTGTAAAGGTTTAGATTGTTGGATTCTGCTTTCCCTTGAGTTGTCTATTGGGGAATTTGTTGCATCTTTCTTCATATTATTTTTGTAATTTTTTGGTGATTAATTAGTGCTGATCAAGCTTTTTCTTATCAAGTTGCAGTTCTATGTGCTATAGTGAACCCTGTCTCTCAATTGGTATATTAAATTGGCTCTATAATTCATTTTGTCAGATGCATGAACGTTTTTTTTCTACGACTGATAGAGCTCAGGAGAAAGGGAGTGAAGAAAATCAAAAGTAAGTTTTGGTTTTACACAAACTACGGCCTCTTTTCTCCTTTCTTTCTTGGTACTGGAAAAAAAGGTACGATTGTGTAGGAACCATATAGACTGAACAAAAGTAGCGAAATTAAGAGAATTCTATAAGGAGGAAGCTGAAGAAGGAACAATGAAGATAATAACAGCGAAAAACTCAAATGAATTTGCTACGCTAGACAAAGTGTTCTCTTCACTGAAATTTAGTATAAAGGAGTTGTATGTTTAATAAAATAGATATTTGCAATCTAATTCTATATTTTATGTATGCCGGCGCGTCAATGCTGTTAAATTGAAGGCATAAATGTCTAGTAATGGAACTAGCTTGTAATTCTTAATACCGGTTCACTTAGAAAGACTGGATATGACTCTTGAATCCTTTATGTAGTCAATCTCCCATGCTCAAGGGTATGGCTAGCTCCAGTTATTTTATTTTGCTGATTTGGTAGTGATTGGTTATGCAGAATCTCTGTGACATTTGTGGGCAGTGATGGAGAGGAGACGAATATCAAGGTCCCTATTGGTATGTCTATGTTAGAAGCAGCCCATGAAAATGACATAGAGCTTGAAGGTAAGCACTTCAAGGCATGTGATTTTGCATGTCTACATGTTGATGCATTAACATACCTCTTTATGATCTAAAACTTCATCAATCTGTTTTTGAGGGGGTTCAAAGATATATGCACTAGTAGCATCAATTGGTCCAACTGTTGAAGTTGATATTTTATTCGCTGCACTTGAGATCATATCACAGAACGTGGCAAATCTTAAATTTGCAATTTAGTTACTGCTCATTCTAGTAACTTCTCTCTACATATCGAAAGCTAACTGACTGGAGTCTGATTACAGGAGCTTGTGAAGGATCGCTTGCCTGTTCCACGTGTCATGTAATTGTGATGGTATGTTTCTTCTGTATGCCTGGGCAGTACATGGCCAAGGCAACATTTACTGTTCGTTAGCAGCTAACATGATGACTTGGCACAACCTGTCCAGTGATATTCCCTTGATTGCATGACTGCATGTATTTGTCTCTAAGCTCTGTATTTTGTGTTTTCTAACATTTACATGTATATCAATCACGTGAAATTAACTATCAGTGATCTTGGTTTAGGATATGGAGTACTACAATAAACTAGAAGACCCAACTGACGAGGAGAATGATATGTTAGACCTTGCTTTTGGCCTCACAGAAACGTAGGTTCCTTGTTCCTCTTTATTTGGAATTTGATTAGCATACGGTAGTCCTCTGCCTAAACAAGATTGATCCTGTTAAACGATGATCTTTTGCAGGTCTCGACTAGGTTGTCAAGTCATTGCTAACCCTGAACTTGATGGACTTCGTTTAGCGCTGCCAGGTGCAACCCGAAACTTTGCTGTTGATGGGTATAAACCAAAACCGCACTGAAGTATTCTGCTGGGAAGAAAATGGAAAGCTTTTGAAAGTAAAGGGCGGGAGTCTTCCGTTCTTGTAGCATCTCTCTCCATCAGAGACTCAAGGGTCCTGTATGGTATAGTAGCTGAGTTTATGATTATTTCTCAACGAATTTAGAATTAATTTAAAATATATTTTTTGGTATATACAAATATAGGTTGCCCTTGTATGTATTTAATTATATCTACATCATGCAAGGCGGCTTGTTCACTTGTATCAAAATTGTCATGTAATAAAGCCCTACAATACATTAATTACCGAACTACTACTGTAGATCTAGCTATTAAATTGTTGAGGCTCAACTTTAGAAGGAAGTCCATCTTATTTGGAGGGCAGGGTAATTTTTTGTTATATTAAAGGACACAAATCAATTGTATTGTGTTTTGACCTATTTCTCCTTCCCTAGAGCTTCAATTGATTATTTATTATTGTGTTGCAGAATGTATTTCTTGCTTTTAGTTAATTAACAAATTCCTTTGGCCAACATGTGAAATCCTAAAATTCATAATTGAGATTAATTTTTGTAAAGGCTGCCTTAAGATGCAATAGAGTAAGGACTGGGAATGTATTTTTCACTAAAACAAAAAATCATTTCAGGACCTGCACAGAAAACATTACTTTTCCTACTAATGTAAATAACAAGTAAATTCATCTTTGTAACCAAATGAATTGAACTACATGTTTGTAACTCCTAGTGCAAATTCAATATAATGTAAATACAACCCTTCAATCACATAAATCAATACAACAGTTTGCATCTTCACTCACCCAATCTCTCTATTCCTTTAGAATACTTTTCCCCTATTCCTAGGTAGTTACAAACCAGTAAAAAATGCTTCAATCCCGCCTGGAAGTGCTGTCACTTGCCGAAGGCTTCTTCCCCTTGTACTTCTGTTACAAGTTCAAGAACCCAAAATTACAAGATCAATTACTTTATCATTGCAGTTGCACCAAATTCAAAAATAATCCAAAGTATACTTAAACTGCTAAGCTCACCTGCTTTCCAATGCTGAATGGGACATACTTGTACTTAATCATGTGCATGATTTGGCGCTTCATTGTAAGGGCAAATAGAACTATCCAATAACACAGTAGTATAGGCCAAAAGACAGGGACATCGAACATAGAAAAGAAAGTCATTACAAATGCTACACATAATGCTTTTGTTATTGCGTACCTGAAACCACAAATACAAAATGAGAAAATGATCACCTTTCATATAAAAAAATTACTTACTATGAGCTGAACCAATTAGCTGAAAAATATCTTCCTTTGTGTACATATAAATATCTATATGCCTCTATATCATTGCCATAGGTATAACAAAATTGACAGTGAGCTGAATGACGACCCAAAGAAAACATGAGCTGAACCAAGTAGATAGGAAACTAATTTGCTCAGCTATGTATATATGTGGCTATATGCTAATACATCAACATATATCCAGTTTACATCCTCCAAGTAGCCACATAATTACCCAAATGATCACACCAATTGCTACAAGCATTTATACAGGAGTAGATATAATTAGACAAGCTCATTGTCACCAAAGAAAATGATGATGATAAAACTAGCCATATCTATATGTACCATCCATCATCTATGCGTGTTTTTTCTGTACATCTATATAAATATACTTTCCTATCAAACAGAAATTGTACTCCATAACCATTTTCAGGTATTTTCAAGGTCCACAAGGAACCAGAAAACGCCTTCAAACATTGTTTACATTGCACTTGGCAAAGCCAAAATATTCAATATAACTCCTCAACACATAATGAAAAATAGTTAAGTGAAAATTCAGACTAAGAACTTTTTGCTCAATATTTATATCAAGGTGAATGGTGGCCAAGAATGATCTTACATGTTAAGTGAGATGCTAAATGAAAATGAGGACACCTTTGCAGACCATTACCGAAACCCTTTGTGAAACTGTTCGGTCTCCAAAGCATCAGTTACTATAAATTGACAGATGACAAGTATAGATCAACTTGCCACAATTAAACAGTAATGGGGGAGAGAGATCATATTTATGCTAACTTTCAGAAATTTAAAATCATAATCAGGCACTTGTAAAGAAAGACAGTGTAGGACCACCAGGAATAGAATATGAATATCAAAGCATTTAAGTAAACAAACGATAAGCAGTCTTTAAAAAAAGGCAACTAAGGAGATAATAAACAATTACCAGAATTTAAACTCCGGGAGGCGTCGAATGAAAGGCTTGAATTCATCAGAACCTTTTGTTGGCAACAGAGGGCCATTCGAAGGTTCCAGTTCCGGGTCAACAAGAGGAGACAAAAACCCAATCAACAAATTCAGTAGATAGATTCCCAGACCATAACTAACAACGTAAAAACCTTGTACATAATAAATCCGCAGCACGTAGAGAGATGCTAAAACTGCAGTTCCAACCCATCTGTAAACCGCGTGTGGGGTAGTTTTGTCCAAATAAAATTGGAAGAGTTTCCACATATCATGTCTCCACTGGTTCAGAGGTGCTGCAGCAGAGGCACCCTCACCTCCAACACCCTCCATGAAAATAGAGCCCCACAACCCTGACAGATCCAAACAAACCCTCAATCAGCTCCAGCACATATACTTACATACATAATCAAACAACAACTCATACACATAATTACTCATTCACTCCCACTCTACTTGTTTAATTACTGAGGGAGAACAAACAAATTAATCGGGGCACTATGATATCCCAATGTTTGAAACAACCAAATAGGCATTAAATCCAACTGCTTGACTCGCTTAAGGTGACCTTTCATACTTAAAAACAGAAATATAAATCCCAAAATATAAATAAAAAATCTTCTCGACTATAGTATAATTTTACTCATTTTCACAGTAACCAAACAGAGGGATAAAATGTTTCTTTGCTTGGAGGGAAAATGTAGTTCGATAAAACACAATAATTGAGGAACTGAGACAAAGAATTGTGTAAAATATCCAAATATTACAATAAATCCAACTATTTCACTTGGTTGAGTTGAGTGGCCGACTCCAACAAGCACATAAATAATACCCAAATTTCTTCTTCTCTATATTTACACCTTATCTCGGTAACCAAGCAGAAATGTTTGAAGCAGGTATAATTAAGTAAAATACTCTTTCACATACACGCACTTCGAAGAAGCAGATCTGAAATGGGTAAACCCCAAATCAAGAACCCTAACTTTAATTTCTAGTTCGTATGCACATATAAAACTATATAAGATACTGATATGGACAGAATTTATAAAATCATTGAGCTAGGGTTTTAATGATCGAAAAATGCATCGAGTAGAAACAGAAAACTCACCTCCGATCAGCGTGGAGCAGTTGAGAGATTGGTAGTAGAGGGTTTGGAGGGCAAAAATTGAAAGAGATCTGTTTGGAAGGATGGAAATTAGTCTTTCAAACACTTGTTGTGGAGAAATTTATCATTTTCTATCTCTTTCTCTCCGTCCTTGTATCGTGTTTGGACTACTGGTGAGCTGTGACGATTGGTTGGAGAATATCCTTTATGCTTCATTTTCTTATTATTTTTATTTTTTGGTTCAAACAATTTAGTCATTTTCTTCTATTTTGACTTTTCATTTTCTCCAAAAATAAAATAAAATTTGGCAGGTTAAAAAAAATATAGGTTACCTAAAAGAATATCGATAATATTTTGATAACTAAAAAGTAAATATAAAACAATATGGATGATTGTAATTGGTTATTATTATTAGACTCATTCATACGTGATGAATTGTCAATTAATTATATATTGTCAAATCTTTTTGTAAGATTCTTTTAATGATATAGCAATAATGAAATAATACAAGGGCATCAAATATACAATTAAATGGCATGACGATTTTTTGTAATATTTTAAATTATTTCTCACATAAGCGTGTCAGAAAAATATTTGTAAGAATAACAACCAAATATACAATGAATTTTTTTTTAAAATGAGCATCGGTAACAAATTTCCAAATATTTGTTACAAGACATTATTGTGTATTTATAATTGTACCTAAAAATTTGAAATTATAAAATTCAATCTTGCCCTCCCAAAAATAATTTGGGGACTCCACTACTAGTAGTAGTGGTCCTAGTGGAGCTCACTTATGTTGGAATAACCTTTTTTGTATATTACACTTTCATAATTCATCTTTGTCGAGTCATAAATTGCCTATTTGTAATTGAAAAGTATTTAAAAGGGTCTTTAAATTAAGATACCATGTTGATATGTTTGGGGTACGAAAATGAGTGAAAATTCCGAGTATAAGTAACGCTCTTCATATTTCTAAGTGTTTTTGTTCTTTTGTGCATGCCATTCAAAGTTATTGGCAGCACCGGCTTCCAGCTCAGAATGATCATATGATATATTTGGGAAGTAGTCCATCTGTTGGGTTCTTCCTCATTTCTCACGTTCTGAACATTAATTTGTTTTGTTTTAACACTATATGCATGCATGCATATATATATATATATTTTTTTCAATTTCGAAGGTCGTTCCTTTTTATTTTATACGGTATAAATAATATTTATTTATTTTTAATTTATAACAAATACGTAATATGGATCATATATTTGGGATATGATCTATAGTACGTATTTGTTATAAATTAAAAATAAATGAACATTATTTATACCGTACAAAATAAAAAAGAACGACCTTTGAAGTTGAAAAAAAATAAAAATTTAAACGTCTGCTACTAATAATAATGGATGTCTATTTTCAGTTTTTAATTATGAGGTTTATACTAATTTTTAATCTATAATAATTATTTACTATGGATCATTTTCATATATATATATATATATATATATATGGTGTAGTTAATTTAAGTACTTGTATTTAATACTTATACTTTTTTTTATGACCGAGATTGAAAGATAAATAATTAAATGAAGCTTAAAACGAGGGATTGGCCTAATGAAAACTCATATGTCTAGCCGATCACACACACGGGTGGATCATCTAAACGAACATACAATTGAAAATTAGAATTCTTCGAGACAATAGCCTTGAAGAGGAAAAAGAATACAACGTATAAAAGAATTATCGGAAATATATTATAGTCTTTGTGACACCCCCAAATTTGGGCCCACACAGTTCAAACTTGAGTCGTCAAAAGACTACAACAAAATTATTACAACAAAACACAACGTACAATAATACAGTGTATAATAATACACAACTAAGTCTTCACTATTATTGTCACACTATTTTACAACATGTGAAGACTATGATAGCTATTTCTCGGACCCTCACTCCATCTCCCGGCTAGACCCCGTTACGTTTTCATCTCCTGTTGAAAAACAATGGAACAAAAGAAAGGGTGAGCTCAAATAACCCAGTAAGAAATATCATGACGAATAAATTATCATTAACCTTCAACAGTTGAGTTCTTGATAGAATACAATAGACTACAAGGTTTATATCAAAAACTGCAGTTAAATTCTTGAACAATGTTCAGATCAATAATAGCAGCGGAATAAGCAATCTATTAGAAGAATAATGTAGACTATAATGTCCACTCGCTTCTCTTTTTAGTAAAAATATCATCAACTTTTATCATCTGAGATACCATTAGTCAAGATAATACAACTTCACAGTTCCTGGTCATAATTATGCAGATCAACAGTTCATCTTTGCATTACAGGCCAAAGACATTCAATATAACACCAACAGTCATGATTATACCAGATTCAGCCTTTGGTCATAATCATACCAACCAACAGTTCATCTTTGCACTATGGGCCAAAGAGAACTTTCACCACGTGCCATAAAAGACACCGAACAGATGTATCGCCTTTAACCTAGTATATCGCCTTCAACCTATCATCTGTTCAACAATTATATCACATCTGTGCCCCAGGCCACAGATATTCACAACAGCTTGATTCTTGATGATTAATACAAATAACAGTGATACAAATGATGAACAGAAGAACAGGATAAACAATAAGTATCAGAAGTTTACTTTGTGCAGATTCAAACAATGTCCAAATTGCCAACATGATGTGGAGTGAAAAAAAATGATATTCAAGATCCACAGTTCAGAATAACGGTTACAGTTCAATAGAAAGGTTCACGTAAAATAGGAAGGTTCAGTTGAAATAATGAAGTTCATCTATTATGGAACATACAATATTTTCAGGAATTATAGAAGCAATAGTTCCATAATAAATTTCGATTTAGGAGTATGAAAGAAAATAATATCCCTTACCGTAGCAGGTTTGATTAACAAAAGGTGAAGGAAATTAATACAAAGGGTTATTCACCAACAGGCGGTAATCCGCGCCATAAGTTATTCCCACTATTTAATAGAATTTGAGTACAAAGAGTTATTCACCAAACAGGCGGTAATCCGCGCCGTAAGGTTATTCTCAGAGATTAATAATGAATGAATACGAAAGGTTATTCACCAACAGACGGTAATCCGCTCGGTAAGGTTATTCCCACAAATTAATACATGGAAATAAATGACACATCTTATGAGTAAGAAAGAAACAATATTATTTTCGAGAATCAAATAATGATAATTCATTACTTTAACACGTGACTGGATGAGGTTGATTAACTTGAACAGTACACGTACACTTATAGATCTTCACAAATACTCAAGATGACTTAAGCACATTTAGAGAGAACTTTCACAAGAAGTATTTAGAGAGAGAAAGAAAGAACAAGTAAGAAAGTTTATGAAAAATCCTTAAGTTAAGGCTTCTATTTATAGTCAAAAATCTTATCATATCCAAGATTTTCTAATTTAATCCAAACCGTTCATTTCATATCACCTAACTTTATATTATAAACAAATAACTTTATCAATTCAATTATTCAACAATAATTCACATTTTAATCTATACCATTCATTTCATATTACCTAACTTTATATTATAAACAAATTATTCAACAATAATTTACACTTTAATCTACACCATTCATTTCATATCACCTAACTTTATATTATAAACAAATTATTCAACAATAATTTACACTTTAATCTACACCATTCATTTCATATCACCTAACTTTATATTATAAACAAATTATTCAACAATAATTTACACTTTAATCTACACCATTCATTTAATATCACCTAACTTTATATTATAAACAAATAACTTTATCAATTCAATTATTCAACAATAATTCACACTTATTCATTATTATGACTAATGTAAGACCCCGAATTTTATGAAATATAAAATTTAATTTTTCTTCATATATTTTTTTTTCTGAAACAGTAAGTGGTTAAATCGATAAAGTTTAAAGTTAAGGATGTTATGTGCAAATTTTATTTTGTCGGACAATATTCGTTTTGTCGGGGAATATTCGTTTTGTCGGGGAATATTCGGGTCGTACGACGGCGCCGAAATAACAAATTATTGGTGGACCCCACAACGGAATATTTGTCGGATATAGAAAACGACAGAAGTAACTTTTTTAATAAAAATAGTCAACGATGATAACTGTTAAAATACCGGTGATAAAAGAATAGTAGCATACGGTAATTTATGGTATTTTACTGTAGCATGCGGTACTCTACAGTAGCACACGGTATTGCACAGTGTCTCATATTATTGACACCGTAACTGTTACGCATCATTTCATCAATAATTGTCACTGCATAATATTTTATATTATCAATTCAATTATTGTTGCTACATAGTATTTTGCATTATTGATTCAATAATTGTCATTACACTGTATTTTATATCATCGAGTCAATAATTGTTGGTGCACTGTAGTTTAAAATTATTGAATCTAATAATTGTCACAGTAGCAAATACACTATAATTTATATTATTAAATTAATAAAAATATGTAACGTGTTTCTTACATTATTGTGGTAACATTATTTTATATGTTGGACTCACAAGAAGAATAAATAAAT
This sequence comes from Hedera helix, assembly GCA_947179155.2. Lineage (NCBI taxonomy): Eukaryota > Viridiplantae > Streptophyta > Magnoliopsida > Apiales > Araliaceae > Hedera > Hedera helix. The sequence continues at coordinate 2,535,664 of OX359280.1, read as the reverse complement.
AAATAAAAAATAAAATAATTAATTTTACTATTTGAAATAGTAACGTGAATAGTGACGTGAATAGTAACGTGAATAGTAAGAAACATGTGGGACCCACTGTGGGGCCCACACGAAATGTGTAAAATGAGTTTTGGCTGGGAAGAGTTGGTGGAGGCTGCGCAGCAGCCTCTGCTGAAAAATTTTCTGCCCACCTACCACGCATAGTAATTTCTTTTCTCCTATAAATAGCTTGCTCAGCTGAATAGAAAAATCACACCTAAAACATAGAATTTTTCTATAAGAATTTTATGAGTTTTCTCTGAGAATAGTAAGGTTATTTTGAGTGTTTGACAGCCAAAAGGAGTGCAAAAAATTTTCAAGTAAGTCTTTTATTAAAGAGTAGTAATTTCATAAATTCCTATTTTTCACGGTATTCATAAATCTTCCTTTAGAAGACTCTTCTTTAAGAAGATTCATTTTTAAAAGCTTTCTTTGAAAGATTTATTTTGAAATATTATTTTAAAAACTATTTTAAAGTTGTTATATTATACTACAAAAATTATGTTAAATATATATAATTTTGATAGTTCATAATATATGAATTATCATACACCTTGAAATTTATATGTGGTAATTACTAATTTTATTAAAAATATATAGGTTGATCAAATTCATTTAAATCAATATCCAGTCACGTGTTAAGGTAAGGGGTATTATTCTTTTCATCACCATAAATGGATATTATTTTCTTTCTTACTTGAAGGGATTATCATTCTTTGATTCTCGAAAATAATATCGTTTCTTTCTTGTGCCATTTACTTCCATGTATTAAATTGTGAGAATAACCTTACGGCGCGGTTTACCGCCTGTTGGTGAATAACCTTTTGTATTCATTCCTTATTAATTTTTGAGAATAACCTTACGGTGCGGATTATCGCCTGTTTGGTGAATAACTCTTCGTATTCAAATTGATGGGAATAACCTTACGGCGCGGATTATCGCATGTTTGGTGAATAACTCTTCGTATTCAAATTGATAGGAATAACCTTACGGCGCGGATTACCGCCTATTGGTGAATAACCCTTTTTATTTGTCTCGTGTGGAAATAATTTGTCTACACGAATTATCACATGACACTTTTATTCCATATTCGTAAGTGATATCATTTTCCTTTATACTCATAAGGGATACCATCTTTTTCATCTTCCATTATTCAAACTTACTATGGTAAGGGATATTAATTTCCTTCACCTTTTGTTAATCAAACCTGCTACGATAAGGGATATTATTTTCTTTCATACACCTAAATCGAAACTTATTATGGAACTATTGCTTCTATAATTCCTGAAAATATTATATGTTCCATAATAGTTGAATTTCATTATTTCAACTGAACCTTCCTATTTTCTGAATATTTCTATTGAACTGTAATTGTTATTCTGAACTGTGGATCTTGAATATTATTTTTAAATTTCACTCCACATCATGTTGGCAATTTGGACATTATTTGAATCTGCACAAAGTAAACTTCCGATACTTATTGTTTATCCTGTTCTTCTGTTCATCATTTGTATCACTGTTATTTGTATTAATCATCAATAATCAAGCTGTTGTGAATATCTGTGGCCGGGGACACAAATGTGATATAATTGTTGAACAGATGATAGGTTAAAGGCGATATACTAGGTTAAAGGCGATACATCTGTTCGGTGTCTTTTATGGCACTTGGTGAATGTTCTCTTTGGCCCGTAGTGCAAAGATGAACTGTTGGTTGGTATGATTATGACCAAAGGCTGAATCTGGTATAATCATGACCGTTGGTGTTATATTGAATGTCTTTGGCCCGTAGTGCAAAGATGAACTGTTGATCTGCATGATTATGACCAGGAACTGTGAAGTTGTATTATCTTGACTAATGGTATTTCAGATGATAAAAGTTGATGATATTTTTACTAAAAAGAGAAGCGAATGGACATTATAGTCTGCATTATTCTTCTAATAGATTGCTTATTCCGCTGCTATTATTGATCTGAACATTGTTTAAGAATTTAACTACAGTTTTTGATATAAACCTTGTAGTCTATTGTATTCAGAACTCAACTGTTGAAGACTAATGATAATTTATTCGTCATTATCTTAGTCATGATATTTCTTACTGGGCTATTTGAGCTCACCCCTTTCTTTTGTTCCATTGTTTTTCAACAGGAGATGAAAACGTAACAGAGTCTAGCCGGAGAATGGAGTGAGAGTCTAAGGAATAGTTGTCGTAGTCTTCACGTGTTGTAAAATAGTGTGGCAATAATAGTGAAGACTTAGTTGTGTATTATTATACACTGTATTGTTGTACGTTGTGCTTTGTTGTAATAATTTTGTTGTAGTCTTTTGACGACTCAAGTTTGGGCTGTGTGGGCTCAGATTTGGGGGCGTCACAACTAATTGTTATAAATACAGTATAGTTAGCTTTCTGAGTTAGATATCAAGTCAATTAATTAATGAAATACAACTGTTTAAATAACACCGTAATAGCGATAACAATAATGCAGAAAGTATGTAAAAGAAAAATACGTTACTGTGTCATGACAATTATTGATTCAATAATGTGAATTACTGTGCATATGTTACTGTGACAATTATTAGGTTCAATAATTTTAAAAACAGTGCAGCAACAATTATTGAATTGATAATATAAAATATTATGCAGTGACAATTATCGATGAAATGATGCGTAACAGTTACGGTGTCAATTATCAGACCAATAATATGAGACACTATGCAATACCGTGTGTTACTGTAGAGTACCGTGTGCTACAGAAAATACCATAAACTACTGTATGCCACTATTCTTTTATCACCGGTATTTTAACAATTCCGTTGACTATTTTTATTTAAAAAAGTTATTTCTGTCGTTTTCTATATCCGACAAATATTCCGTTGTGAGGTCCACCAATAATTTGTTATTTCGGCGCCGTCGTACGACACGAATATTCTCCGACCAAACGAATATTCCCCGACAAAGTGAATATTGTCCGACAAAATATAATTTGCACATAACATCCTTAACTTTTAACTTTATCAATTTAACTATTTACTGTTTCAGAAGAAAAATTAAATATATGAAGAAAAATTAAATTTTGTATTTCATAAAATTCGGGGTCTTACAGTCTTAGAATTTGATGAACAATAGTTTTTTTTTACCGTTAAGGCCTTGACCTAATAATTATCTTAATTTTTTATATATCAAAAGTGTGAAAGTTTAAATTTAAATTTAAATAATGTCTTAAATTAACACAGACATAAATTAGAAATTAGATGAGAGAGGAGAAATTGTTAAGAGAGATTTTCTTTGGTGGAAGGAAGGGTTCTTCATCTCCTTTTGGTCCAGCATTCCAAGTAGGAAATAAAGATATTTTATTTGTTCCTTCAACTAGCTAGCTGGACCATGGACAAACCATTTCAATTATTATTTAAAAAATAAATCATATAAGAATAAATCATATAGAGTATAGTGGATTAATTGTCACAAGTCATCACCCGTTTGTCAATATTTTCTTTCCCAGTTGCAGATTTTTTTGGAAAGTTGTAATTTTGACAGATAAAATGCTAAAATATCAAAATAATTATTAGTGAAAATAGTAAAATATCAAAATCATTACTAATAAAATTTCGCAAAATTATAAAATACACAAACTTGTGTGCGCGTCTGCAAAACATTATCATTAATTGAGTTGGATTATTTTTGAAATTTAAAGCAGAGGAGAGAAATAGTTGCTGCTAATCAAAAAAGTGCTTGTAGTTAATGCTGATTATAAATAATTCTCTAACACACACACACATACACACACATATATATAGAATATCGATTCATAGCAATCGATTATTGGAGTACTAAATTGACTGTGAAAATGTTTGTCACTAAAATTTTTAGCGGTAGAGAAAAAAAATAAAAATTTACCTTATTTTCTGTATGCGATAGTACTCCCAGTAATAAGAGCATCTCCAGCAATGGCTTCCTAGACTATATTTAGTCTAGGATTTATTTTTCCGCTCCAGCAGATGGACTAAATATAGTCCATGACTATATTTGATATCCTCAAAAGACTATATCTATGAATGAGATAGTCCATGGACTATAAATTTACTAATATTTAAATAGAAAAGTAGAAAGATGATAGGAGTTTTGTTGAATTTATTTGATATTTTAATCTTTTTATATTATAGTCCATGAGATAGTCCATCTGCTGGAATGATGGAAGACTAAAGGACATTTGCTGATGTCATATGGACTAAATATAGTCCATAGGATAGTCTATCTGTTGGAGATGGCCTAAGTTGTTAGGAATGACTACTCATATATGTCTGTTAAAATATTCATTAAAAGGAAAATAAAAGAGGGAACAAATGAGAAAAGTGCAGAAATGTGGGCCTGAAATTGTAAATAAAAAAATAGAAAAGGCAAGCACAACCGCTTGGAATAAAACTGTGGATGAGGTGGGGGGACACGAGCAGTAATACAAACAAACTCTGCAAGATGCTTCTCCATCACTTTTTCCGATAAAACTCTCTCTTCTCCCTCTATTTCCAATTTCCTACTACGTGTACGTATACATGTATAGAAATTACAGATGGATGTATATATGTATAAATTCTGGATGCTCACATAGCCACTTACTATCTTCTTCGAATAATGTCAAGGTACACTCAACTTTCTCTCTGTATGTACATCTTCAAATATTATGAACTCCGATCATTCTGTTTATCTATTATTATGAACAGGTCAGTTTAATAAACTACTTAATCAAGCTTTCTTCTTTCATAAAGATCAAAAGTAAGTCAAATTAGGTTGTGAATTTTTAGAATTAGAAATTACTTTGTGATATTTATGATTAATTGTTATCAAGTGTGTAGGACTTGCTAGTTGTTGAAACCAAATGATTTTTTTGGGGTTAAATTTCAGGAAATGTTTTAGTAGTCTTTGATTTTATAAAATTGTAAATAAGGTTAGAGAAAGAAATTGTGTTAAGTAGCTCAAAGCCAGGGTAAAACTTTATCCGGCGTCATAGTTATGGATCTACAAAGTCTCTTTCTTCTTACCACTGAGGTCTTTTTGCTGGCTCACTCATACGAAGTTATGTGTCTTAATGTGATTGTTTTTTCATCTCATAGAATCATTGCCTTTATATGCCAAGTTTTGTATAGAAAATTTTCACCTTACCATGGTTATCAGATTGACTTTCATCTAAAACTATGGGAGAGCTATCTAGTCTTATGGGAGGATATATAAACACACTGTTACAATTAAATTTGTTGGATTGGAGGATGCCTAACCCAAAAAGAAAAAGTGTTGATTGATTCATTTTCGAACGTCTTAAAAGGGTCCTGTTTGAACTCGTATAGTATTTTCATAATTTTTTTTATGACCAACTCTGTATGTGGTGTTACTGCTATGTTACTTGAAAATCAAACTTCAATATATTTGTACAATATCTTTTATCTAAATCTGTTTCTTGGAAAAGGAATGGCTCTAGTTCAATATAAAAAATCCCGAATTAGTTGGGTTGGAGTAGGCTAAAAATTCTCCTATGATATGTTTTTTTTATTTTATTCAGGACTGTTAATATCTTAATTTGTCTGGTTGTAGTAAACTTCCTGTGAGCATCTGAAGAGCAACTACTTACATAAAGGAAAAGTCTTATAACCATCTCATCATGTCTGATCGTTTAACAAAACCATATACTGGTACTGTTGAGAGAGCTAAGCAACCATTGCATTCTTATCAATCTCTTTGGATGTCACACTGGACAGGAGCATGTTCTAATACAGCACTTCAAGAGCAAAATCAATTATCTAGCCCTCTTGGAAACAATGAGGATGATCGTGGTACCAAGCAACACCATTTACTGAGTGGAGCAGAGATTGCATCTGACATTTCTGAATCTGCCAAAGGACCTGCAGAAGTTAAAGCCATAAATTTTGAAATCATAAATAAGAGCCCGCCAACGAGTTCAAGAAACTTGAGTAACGATATACTGGGTTCCCTAGACTCTCCAGTAGTCAGTCTTTCTAAGAAAAGTGGGAGTAGTTCCATTTTGAAAATGGACCACGACATAAAAGACACCCAAGTACAGAACTTTGAACATGGTGCTATGGCTCTGTCTACAAGCGGGAGTCTTTTTCCTTCAATACTTCCAGTGGCTCCACCAGCAACTGAAATTTCATCAAGGGAGTGTTGTATTCAGCATCAAAGTGTCTTAGAAAACCCTAAAGAGTTGATGGAGTCTCGTATGATTTTTGGTAGCAGCTTTGCTTTCTCAAAATCTTTGCAGGACAATTTTACTGGCACAACATCTCATGTTCCCCCCGCAGGATTTGATCATGGAGAATGCAGATTTGATAGTGGAAGAATTGCTGCACCATCCTTCATATCCAAAAAACACTTATCAGATACTAAAGTGACAGTTCTGGAACAGGAAAAGTGTGATTATCACAGCTATTCTGAATTTTTGGTTGGTAAGAAAAATATGGATAAGTGCTCCACCACTGGAAAATCTGTAATACCGTATTTAAGAAAGGAGAATGACTCGTCACTGCTTGTAAATGATCTGTCTATGAGCAATAATTATTCACCAGCATTTTGTGAAGAACAGTACCAGATAATGAAGAATCATCCTGCCATTAGTTTGTTTCCAAGTTGCAGCAGTTTGCCAAAACTGACAAAATTGGAAATGTTACATCATGGGCGCTGCTTGCAAATAAAGCCAAGTTCTTCTCATAATGCGAAGACTACAAGAATATGCACTTCTGTGGATTCTGTGGAGGAAGTAGGTGGTCCTCCCAGAATTTCTCAGACAACTCATAGCTTGCTAATCACTAAAAACACTGATGTAAGCCCGTGTAAAGAAAATCAAATTTTCAGGGAGTCGAGAGTTCTTGCCCAAGTAAAAGAAAAGTCCTTAGGTGAACTTCACAGCTTCTACCAACTTTGTGGTCATGGTCGGGAAGGAGTAAATCATCAACTTCTGGGTAGCACTGCAGATGGTGGAGGAAAAGATAATGTTCAAGATGTCAATGCTCTTGAAGTTGTTCCAAAGAATGAATCATCAGCTGAAACTGACACAATGGACATGGATAAGCTTAAAAAGAACCATCTTTGTGGTATGTATACTATATATATCTTACTTATTAAATGAAAAGTATATATTATATAATATATATCTGGCTTGAAGACATAGTTTGAGCACATAATTGTTAATCGGAGGGTTTCCATTTATTGATTTTAGTCGTGTCTGCTTCAGTGTAGAATGTATTTTCAGAAAACTTTCTTGGACGACCAGTTTTCAAAAAGTTAAGGTGTTTATTGCCTTGCCTAGTTCTAATCTGGAATCTAACTTTATATTTTTATTTTTTTTCACAAAGATTTTGGTATATCTATTAAACATCTTTATCCTTTTTGATTGTTACAGGTGTAGATTCTTCCCCACAGGATAAGGTACTTCTCTCTGTCTTTGGTTCTTGTAACATATCCTATTTGCTAGGTTTTAAAAACATGCTTGTATGTTTAGTAACGCATCCTGGCTGGATACAAGTGTCTTCAGGTTATTCATAGTGTTGTGTATTTTGCACAGACACACACTTGTTTGTAGGAGAACCATTTGCTTGATGGAGAAAGGACTAGAAATCATTTGAAGCTAACAAAGTAACAATCACTTTAAACAAAATTATAATAATGTTGATACAACATATAAATGTATAAATAGTTTAGGCAGGAATAATCAGGAAACTCGAAACTGTTAAATTTGTAGTCATAACAATATAAATTTTGCAGGATGTTATAGCGGGTATGTATTTACCACCTTATGATGCAGTTGCTTCAGCCCGAGAAGTTAGATGCAAACTTCCTATCCCTGAATTACCTGATATAAACATAGAGCTTCCCGCCCTGCCAGTTGCTGCAAACTCGTTTGACAATGCAGAGTCAAGCACCTCAAGAACTCAGAGTTTGGACATGGATTTACTTCTGCATGATGAGCAACCCAGTAATGAAAATTCTAACTGCCAAGATGGTCATCTGGGACCAGAGTCAAGCGGCAGATGGATTAAGCGGCTTAAGTTGGGTGGTTCATGTTCCTTTTCTCATGGTACTAAGAGCTTGAATATGGGTGAAGCATCTCATGAAAAAGTAACCAAGTTTTCCAGCAAAATTATGAAAGGTGAAATAACTCGCTCAGCACCAACATCGCCTAAATGTACTGGTAAAGAATTGATGGGGCTAGGTCAGAAAACAGCCTCGTTAAGGAATGGTGATTCCTCTTCAGTAGAGAATGTGGATAAAGGTGATGACATAACACTTTCACATTTTTGGATTCAGAGGTGGCGTCATAATAAAGCAGCAACTCCACATAAGAAGCCTGAAGCAGTTGTGGTTTGTGACCCACAAAGTTCCAAGGTAACTTTGGAAGACTTTCAAAAGAAGCAGTGTCCAAGCTTAGCTGCTATGGCCCTGATGGCGAAGGCCATGAATGGTTTTCAACCGTGCGAGTTCCAGAATAGGGGTTCATTCATAGTCTGGAATACCAAGGGTTTGTGAAAAACTCTCGTACCTAAGCAATCTATGCTGTGTAGGAATACTAAGCAGTATCGAGTAATACAGTTCTTTTGATGGTCAAGATTGGTCGACAAGTAGAAGAAAATGCGTTTACTGTTGACCAGTCGAACCATTGGAAGTTTTTTTTGGATATTGAAAACCTGAATGTGTAATTACCTGTTTGTCTCATCAGAAATGAATTTTCACAGTAAACAAATTGATAAAGGAGAGGTGGGGCTACTGGTATGTGAAAAGGTCCAAGTACACGGTGCTATCTCACTAAGTTACACTTGGTTTCTTTACTCGTACTAAATTTCATTGACATTTTAGCTCTAGGATCAGATCATATGACATTTTTTTCTGATGATGCTTTATCCCTGGGTTTACTGTTTACATTTCCCGTGTGGATCCCAATTCCTTCGGACTTGCGCGAATGTTCTCACGGTGGGTAACAACGTTGGCCGCCGCGGGATGCTTTTGGTGTGGTCGTTTGTAAGTGGGGAAAGAGATATAATTACAATCTTCAAGGGTTTCAAGTGTAAAATGAGTGTAACTTTTCTACAGTGGTTGGGCTTCTCTTTTATGTGAGAGATCCTTGGAGGTACACATTTCATCGTGAGGAGCATTTGCACGTGGAGTGTACAGAACTGTCTCATCATAAGACAATTACACTGCACTATACTCTGCACAGATGGTTGGCGTGACTTCTCAAAGGGTTCTAGCTATTTTCTTCTACGTCCGGTCACCTCTATCAAGTGGGGTCATCATCGAAGGTGGGCGTTTGACTCTGGATCGGGTAACCCTGCTTTCGGGTCTTCGATTATATGGGCTTGAGGGTCTATATACTAACATCAAGTATTAATCATTAGTAACTATAATACTTTTCCCAATAGGTTTAAACACAAATCATTAGTACCTATAATGTTAGAGAGTTAATGAGAACAATAAATTTAAGTAATTTGTTAAAGAAGTAGGCAATTACAGTCTCCAGCAAACCAAATCACCACATTTGCATGCATATTATGCATTCTACCATGCCGTTGCTCAATCGGGTCATCATTGCGTTGTTAGTTACACCTCCAGTCGATTGACAGCATCAACTACATCACATGGAACAAGGGTATATCGACCCTCCCGAATTGGCACTTAACTTGATTGAACAAGTAAATACCATTAGTAGGCTGCCGTTGTCCTCTTCTTGTTGTCGTGCATATCAATCGAAATGACATCGAAATAGGGGTATTGGCCTGAAAAGTGTTATTGATTTAGACATGAGAAAAACTTGTGACAACTGCTCCTAAAGGTGAGATAGTTGAGGGTAGGAGATCTTCCGTCAATATATTGGCATTTTAAAGGACAATATTAGCATTAGTTTACGCAAATGCTCTTAGACTCACGTCCACATAGGTTTTAACCATAACCAACATAAGAGCACTGTGAAACAAGTGCTCCTTAATGACCAGATGAAATTGGTTAATAATTAAATATGGTGTTACAACAGTTATGTAATCATCTATCCTCGACCAATTAAGCAAACTTGGTCAAAATTTATGAACTTGATCAAAAACCTCGTGATCGCTATTAAAAAGGGCTATTAGAGTATTCACAACATCTCTAGTGATAATAGTATAATTAAAATCCGTCACAGAATTAAGGCAAACGCCGAGGTTGACCAGCTGGTGGAAGACTGATTGGAAGACCAACAACTATGCACCCTTGATCAGCTCCCCGCGACTTACGATGGAGGTAGAGTCCATATATCCGATGTGACGCCCCCAAATTTGGGCCCACACAGTCCAAACTTGAGTCGTCAAAAGACTACAACAAAATTATTACAACAAAGCACAACGTACAACAATACAGTGTATAATAATACACAACTAAGTCTTCACTATTATTGCCACACTATTTTACAAAACGTGAAGACTATGATAACTATTCCTCGGACCCTCACTCCATTCCCCGGCTAGACCCTGTTATGTTTTCATCTCCTGTTGAAAAACAATGGAACAAAAGAAAGGGTGAGCTCAAATAGCCCAGTAAGAAATATCATGACTAAGATAATGACGAATAAATTATCATTAGCCTTCAACAGTTGAGTTCTTGATAGAATACAATAGACTACAAGGTTTATATCAAAAACTGCAGTTAAATTCTTAAACAACGTTCAGATCAATAATAGCAGCGGAATGAGTAATCTATTAGAAGAATAATGCAGACTATAATGTCCACTCGGTTCTCTTTTTAGGAAAAACATCATCAACTTTTATCATCTGACATATCATTAGTCAAGATAATACAAATTCACAGTTCCTGATCATAATCATGCAGATCAACAGTTCATCTTTGTACTACGGGCCAAAGATATTCAATATAGCACCAACGGTCATGATTATACCAGATTCAGCCTTTGGTCATAATCATACCAAACAACAGTTCATCTTTGCACTACGGGCCAAAGAGAACATTCACCACGTGTCATAAAAGACACCGAACAGATGTATCGCCTTTAACCTATTATATCGCCTTTAACCTATCATCTGTTCAACAAATATATCACATCTGTGCCCCCGGCCACAGATATTCACAACAGCTTGATTTTTGGATGATTAGAATGATATAAATGATGAACAGAAGAAATAGGATAACAATAAGTATCGGAAGTTTACTTTGTACAGATTCAAATAATGTCCAAATTGTCAACATGATGTGGAGTGAAATTTAAAAATGATATTCAAGATCCACAGTTCAGAATAACGGTTACAATTCAATAGAAAGGTTCACGTAAATAGGAAGGTTCAGTTGAAATAATGAAGTTCAACTATTATGGAACATATAATATTTTCAGGAATTATAGAAGCAATAGTTCCATAATAAATTTCGATTTAGGAGTATGAAAGAAAATAATATCCCTTACCGTAGCAGGTTTGATTAACAAAAGGTGAAGGAAATTAATACAAAGGGTTATTCACCAACAGGCGGCAATCCGCTCCGTAAGGTTATTCCCACAATTTAATAGAATTTGAGTACAAAGAGTTATTCACCAAACAGGCGGCAATCCGCTCCGTAAGGTTATTCTCAGAGATTAATAATGAATGAATACGAAAAGTTATTCACCAACAGGCGGCAATCCGCTCCGTAAGGTTATTCCCACAATTTAATACATGGAAATAAAATGCACGTCTTATGAGTAAGGAAGAAACAATATTATTATCGAGAATCAAATAGTGATAATCCCTTACCATAGTATGTTTGAATAATGGAAGATGAAAAAGATGGTATCCCTTACCTCAACACGTGACTGGATATTGATTTAAATGAGGTTGATTAACTTGAACAGTACACGTATACTTATAGATCTTCACAAATACTCAAGATGACTTAAGCACACTTAGAGAGAACTTTCACAAGAAGTATTTAGAGAGAGAAAGAAAGAACAAGTAAGGAAGTTTATGAAAAATCCTTAAGTTAAGGCTTCTATTTATAGCCAAAAATCTTATCATTCATTTAATCTAAACCATTCATTTAAAGATCATCTTTTAATCTACACCATCCATTTCAAATATTATATTATCTTTAATCTACACCATTCATTTCATATCACCTAATAATCACCTAACTTTATATTATAAACAAATCAATTTAATTATTCAACAATAATTCACACTTTAATCTACATCATTCATTTCATATCACCTAATAATCACCTAACTTTATATTATAAACAAATCAATTCAATTATTCAACAATAATTCACACTTTAATCTACACCATTCATTTCATATCACCTAATAATCACCTAACTTTATATTATAAACAAATAACTTTATCAATTCAATTATTATGACTAATTGTTATAAATACAGTATAGTTAGCTCTTAGATATCAAGTCAATAAATTAACGAAATACAACTGTTTAAATAACATCATAATAGAGATAACAATAATGTAAAATAAAGCATACGTTACTGTGTAATGACAATTATTGATTCAATAATGTGAATTACTGTGCATATGTTACTGTGACAATTATTAGGTTCAATAATTTTAAAAACAGTGCAACAACAATTATTGACTCAATGATATAAAATACAGTGTAATGACAATTATTAAATCAATAATGCAAAATACTGTGTAACAACAATTATTGAATTGATAATATAAAATATTATGCAGTGACAATTATCGATGAAATGATGCGTAACAGTTACGGTGTCAATTATCAGACCAAAAATATGAGACACTATGCAATACCGTGTGTTACTGTAGAGTACCGAGTGCTACAGAAAATACCAATAACTATCGTATGCTACTATTCTTTTATCACCGGTATTTTAACAGTTCCGTTGACTATTTTTATTTAAAAAGGTTATTTCTGTCGTTTTCTATATCCGACAAATATTCCGATGTGGGGTCCACCAATAATTTGTTATTTCGGCGCCGTCGGACCAAACGAATATTCCCCGACCAAACAAATATTCCCCGACAAAGCGAATATTGTCCGACAAAATAAAATTTGCACATAACATCCTTAACTTTTAACTTTATCGATTTAACCACTTACTGTTTCAAAAAAATATATATATGAAGAAAAATTAAATTTTGTATTTCATAAAATTCGGGGTCTTACAACCTCCCCTCCTTATGAAATTTCGTCCCCGAAATTGACGTACCTGACATATCGAAGAGGTAATGATACTTAGATTTCATCTCAGATTCTAGCTCCCAGGTCATTTCCTCAGTATCTTGGTTCCTCCATAAAACCTTAACTTGAGGTATAACCTTTGAGCGTAGGATCTGCTCCTTCTTATCCAGGATCTTAACAGGTACCTCCTCGTATGTTAAATGCTCTGCTATAACGTCTGGTTCTAACTCAATGACGTGGTTTGGGTCCTTCACATATTTACGTAACATAGATATGTGAAAAACGTTATGGATGCGAGACATACTTGGTGGTAGGGCTAGTCTGTAGGCTACGGTTCCTATTCGATCGAGGATTTCAAATGGGCCAATAAATCGAGGGTTGAGCTTTCCTCTCTTTCCGAATCTCGTAACCCCTTTCCATGGAGAAACACGTAAGAATACATGATCTACGACGTTGAAACTTTCGTCTCTCCGATGAAGATCAGCATAACTCTTTTGTCGTTCTTGTGCGGTCTGTATTCGTTGTCGGATCATTTGGATCTTTTCGGTCGTTAAGCGTACCAACTCGGGTCCCAACAATTTTGCTTCTCCTACCTCATTCCAACATATTGGAGAGCGACACTTCCTTCCATACAATGCCTCGAATGGAGCCATGCCTATGCTTGCTTGGTAACTGTTGTTGTAAGAAAATTCCACCAACGGCAAGTACTTATCCCAACTTCCTTTGAAGTCTAATACACAAAGTCTCAAAAGATCTTCGAGGGTCTGGATCGTCCTTTCCGATTGTCCGTCCGTTTGAGGATGGTATGCAGAACTAAAACGTAGTTCAGTGCCCATAGCTTTTTGTAGACTGATCCAAAAGCGTGAAGTGAATCTAGGATCTCGATCAGAAACTATGGAAACTGGCATGCCATGCAATCTCACGATCTCATTTATGTACATACCGGCAAGACGTTCAAGTGAAAAGTTTTCTCGTATAGGCAAGAAATGAGCAGATTTGGTCAATCTATCTACGATCACCCAAATTGCATCTAAGCCTTGAGAAACTTTTGGAAGACCCGTCACGAAGTCCATATTGATGTGTTCCCACTTCCATTCGGGAACTTCAAGTGATTGTAATGGACCTTTAGGAACTTGATGCTCTGCCTTGACACGTTGACAAGTTAGGCACCTTGAGATAAACTCCGCAATCTCTCTTTTCATATTGTTCCACCAAAATGTATGTCGAAGATCTCGATACATCTTGGTACCTCCTGGGTGGATTGCAAACGGCGTGTTGTGTGCCTCCATCATGATTTTATGCTTTAATTCAGGATCGTTAGGAACACAGAGTCGAGAGTTGACTCGAAGTATTCCTTTCTCGTCGATTCTTGCTTCGGGAATGACACCTTCTTGTACTTTCTTTATCATGTTTATCAGTTCCGGATCGGTAGCTTGAGCAGCTTTAATTTTATCGATTAAAGTTGGTTCTACTCGCACGTGAGAAATCTTCGAGTGGGTCCCTGGTGTCTTTAGCTCTATCTCCATCTTTTGTAAGTCGTACAAAATACACTTTTGTGTTGTCAGCAGTGCACTTGTACTTGCATAAGATTTTCTGCTCAAAGCGTCAGCTACAACGTTCGCCTTTCCCGGGTGATACTGGATTGTGTGGTCATAATCCTTTAACAGCTCAAGCCAACGTCGTTGTCGCATGTTGAGTTCCTTCTGGGTGAAGAAATACTTGAGACTTTTATGATCCGTATAGATATCCACTTTTTCTCCGTACAAGTAGTGTCTCCAGATCTTCAACGCGAAAACGACTGCTGCCAACTCTAGATCATGAGTAGGATAATTTTTCTCATAATCTTTGAGTTGTCGAGAGGCGTAGGCTATAACCTTTCCATGTTGCATAAGGACACAACCTAGACCTTTGCCAGAAGCATCGCTGTAGATAACAAATTCTCCTGATCCTGATGGTATGGTCAGAACAGGAGCTGAAACCAGTCTCTTCTTGAGTTCTTGGAAACTTTTCTCGCATTCCTCGCTCCATATGAATTTTGTGCTTTTCCGAGTAAGCTGCGTTAATGGAGTGGCGATTCGAGAAAATCCTTCTACGAATCTCCGATAATAACCAGCTAGACCCAGAAAACTTCGGACTTCGGTTACTGTTTTGGGTTGTTCCCAATTTAGTACCGTTTCAATCTTCGCAGGATCGACTGATATTCCTTGACTAGAAATCACATGCCCAAGAAACGCGACCTCTTCAAGCCAGAACTCACATTTCTTCAACTTGGCATATAATTTGTTTTCACGGAGCTTTTGTAGTATCAATCTCAGGTGTTGTTCATGATCCTCGCGACTCTTGGAGTATATGAGGATGTCATCAATAAAGACAACCACAAAATGATCCAAATGTTCCTTGAATATCCGGTTCATCATGTCCATGAAAGCTGCAGGAGCATTAGTTAGTCCAAAAGGCATGACTAAGAACTCATAATGCCCATAACGAGTTCTGAAAGCAGTCTTTGGAATGTCCTCAGCTTTAACCTTTAACTGATGATATCCAGAACGGAGATCAATCTTTGAGAAATGTTGAACGCCTTGCAATTGATCAAACATGTCATCAATCCGAGGTAACGGGTACCTGTTCTTGATGGTGACATGGTTCAATTCTCGGTAGTCAATGCACAATCTCATACTCCCGTCTTTCTTCTTCACAAATAGAACAGGAGCACCCCAAGGTGATGCACTCGGACGAATGAAACCGGTATCCAACAATTCCTGTAGTTGGACTTTTAACTCTTGAAGTTCAATGGGAGCCATTCGGTATGGAGCTTTGGAAATGGGCTTGGTACCGGGTTCAAGATCAATATAAAAATCAATTTCACGGTTTGGGGGTAAGCCAGGAAGTTCTTCAGGAAAAACGTCAGGAAACTCATTAACAATGGGAATATCATTCAAGTTTGACGTATTTTTGTTCAAATCAGTGACATGAGCTAAAAAGGCTTGACATCCGTTTTTCAATAAACGAATGGCTTTATGGCTAGAAATAACAGTTATAGATTTCAATGGTTTAGTTGCTTGAATTTGCATGACAGGTTGATTAGGAATATGAAAACTAATAATCTTATGAAAACAATCAATTTTAGCATGATGGGTAGTCAACCAATCAATTCCTAAAATCACATCAAATTCATGCATCTCCAAAGAAATAAGGTCAACAGGTAATGTGAGGTTGTTGATTTGAACTAGGCAAGATTTATAGACAGTAGATGTAATGGTCATTTCTCCTAATGGGGTTTCAACTGATAAGTCAAAGTCCAAATTTTCAGGAGTTAAGTTTAAACGCTGAGCACATGCAGGTGAGATAAAAGAATGGGTAGAGCCAGTATCTAACAAAGCGTAGACTTCACGAGAATTTATGAATAGCTTACCGGTTATCACCTCGTTCGAGTTTCGTGCCATTTGGGATGTCACAACAAAAGCTCTCCCTTGAACTACAGATTTTCCTTTATCCGCGCTAGCTTTTGGTATCATCATTGCAGCTGGACTTGATTTTGTGGCAGGACAAAACCGCGCAAGATGACCCTCTTTCCCACAACTGTAGCACTTTTTGGACTGCAGTGTACAGTTTGGGCTGATGTGACCTTCCTGACCACACCTATAGCATCTCACTGGTGGTCGATCTTCTCCCCTTGAAACTGGGGTCGGTGCTGGTGTTGGTACTGGTGCTGGTGCCCTTCCATAATTATTATGGAATCTCTTTCTTTTGAAATTGTTCCCACTAGATTCTCCTCTTCTGTTATTTGGTGTGGAATTACCACCGAAGTGTTGGTTACCTCCTCGATGGTTCTCGTTCCTGTGGTTGTTGTCACTCCTTTCTCTATGCTGATCATTAACTCTTGGCTGCAATGTTTCATCTGTTTGCTCCACCCTTTGAGCCCTATCTACAACATCTGAATACAAACTGAATTTATGAGAACTAAGTTGTTGACGAATTTTGAGTCTCAAACCTCTCAGGAACATTCGACTCATTCGTGCTTCGTCATCTACTAGATGAGTCGCAAAATGAGACAGTTCAGCAAACTTAGCTTCATATTGAGAAACTGTCATATTTCCCTGCTCCAGCTTAATGAATTCCACTTCCTTCATATGGCGGATGCTTTCTGGGAAGTACTTCTCGTTAAACAGTTCTTCGAATTCTGTCCAAGACATTTCGAGTGCTGAAGGTTGGATACGTTTTACCGCTTCCCACCAATGGTCCGCCTCACCTCGTAACATAAAAGTGGCAAATGACACCTTCTGATCATCAGCGCATTGTAAGACATCAAGTATTTTTGTCGTCTGCTTCAGCCATGCCTCCGCTTTGAGTGGGTCAGGCTTCCCGTGGAATTCAGGTGGTCCTAATTCTTTAAATTGCTTAACAGTGACCATCCTCAAATTGCCAGCGTTTCTACCGTTATTATTGACTGGATTTCCTCTTCCTTGATTCTGTATGAACTGCATGAAATTCCTAAAGAATCCATCGTTCATCATGTTATCAGGAACATTATTTCCTGAGTTGGCAGGAGGATTGTTTGGGGCCTCTTGATTCTCGGCTACATTTGCTTCGGGTATTCCATAGTTAACCTCTTGATTTTCAGATGTCATACTTAACTGTGGTCACAAAATAAATGTTAGTTCAAATAAACTGACTCATCACTTCATGTTCCTACATTCAAATCGACTCATTAGATAATAAAATCTATTTTATGTAGGACACACTAGTGACTGATTCTATTCGTCTCTCCCCTCCTAGTTCTACCCCAGATCTCCATTAAAGACCATATCCCTAAGCTCTGATGCCAACTGTGACGCCCCCAAATCTGGGCCCACACAGCCCAAACTTGAGTCGTCAAAAGACTACAACAAAATTATTACAACAAAGCACAACGTACAACAATACAGTGTATAATAATACACAACTAAGTCTTCACTATTATTGCCACACTATTTTACAAAACGTGAAGACTATGATAACTATTCCTCGGACCCTCACTCCATTCCCCGGCTAGACCCTGTTATGTTTTCATCTCCTGTTGAAAAACAATGGAACAAAAGAAAGGGTGAGCTCAAATAGCCCAGTAAGAAATATCATGACTAAGATAATGACGAATAAATTATCATTAGCCTTCAACAGTTGAGTTCTTGATAGAATACAATAGACTACAAGGTTTATATCAAAAACTGCAGTTAAATTCTTAAACAACGTTCAGATCAATAATAGCAGCGGAATGAGTAATCTATTAGAAGAATAATGCAGACTATAATGTCCACTCGGTTCTCTTTTTAGGAAAAACATCATCAACTTTTATCATCTGAAATATCATTAGTCAAGATAATACAAATTCACAGTTCCTGATCATAATCATGCAGATCAACAGTTCATCTTTGTACTACGGGCCAAAGATATTCAATATAGCACCAACGGTCATGATTATACCAGATTCAGCCTTTGGTCATAATCATACCAAACAACAGTTCATCTTTGCACTACGGGCCAAAGAGAACATTCACCACGTGTCATAAAAGACACCGAACAGATGTATCGCCTTTAACCTATTATATCGCCTTTAACCTATCATCTGTTCAACAAATATATCACATCTGTGCCCCCGGTCACAGATATTCACAACAGCTTGATTTTTGGATGATTAGAATGATATAAATGATGAACAGAAGAAATAAGATAACAATAAGTATCGGAAGTTTACTTTGTACAGATTCAAATAATGTCCAAATTGTCAACATGATGTGGAGTGAAATTTAAAAATGATATTCAAGATCCACAGTTCAGAATAACGGTTACAATTCAATAGAAAGGTTCACGTAAATAGGAAGGTTCAGTTGAAATAATGAAGTTCAACTATTATGGAACATATAATATTTTCAGGAATTATAGAAGCAATAGTTCCATAATAAATTTCGATTTAGGAGTATGAAAGAAAATAATATCCCTTACCGTAGCAGGTTTGATTAACAAAAGGTGAAGGAAATTAATACAAAGGGTTATTCACCAACAGGCGGCAATCCGCTCCGTAAGGTTATTCCCACAATTTAATAGAATTTGAGTACAAAGAGTTATTCACCAAACATGCGGCAATCCGCTCCGTAAGGTTATTCTCAGAGATTAATAATGAATGAATACGAAAGGTTATTCACCAACAGGCGGCAATCCGCTCCGTAAGGTTATTCCCACAATTTAATACATGGAAATAAAAGGCACGTCTTATGAGTAAGGAAGAAACAATATTATTATCGAGAATCAAATAGTGATAATCCCTTACCATAGTATGTTTGAATAATGGAAGATGAAAAAGATGGTATCCCTTACCTCAACACGTGACTGGATATTGATTTAAATGAGGTTGATTAACTTGAACAGTACACGTATACTTATAGATCTTCACAAATACTCAAGATGACTTAAGCACACTTAGAGAGAACTTTCACAAGAAGTATTTAGAGAGAGAAAGAAAGAACAAGTAAGGAAGTTTATGAAAAATCCTTAAGTTAAGGCTTCTATTTATAGCCAAAAATCTTATCATTCATTTAATCTAAACCATTCATTTAAAGATCATCTTTTAATCTACACCATCCATTTCAAATATTATATTATCTTTAATCTACACCATTCATTTCATATCACCTAATAATCACCTAACTTTATATTATAAACAAATCAATTTAATTATTCAACAATAATTCACACTTTAATCTACACCATTCATTTCATATCACCTAATAATCACCTAACTTTATATTATAAACAAATCAATTCAATTATTCAACAATAATTCACACTTTAATCTACACCATTCATTTCATATCACCTAATAATCACCTAACTTTATATTATAAACAAATAACTTTATCAATTCAATTATTATGACTAATTGTTATAAATACAGTATAGTTAGCTCTTAGATATCAAGTCAATAAATTAACGAAATACAACTGTTTAAATAACATCATAATAGAGATAACAATAATGTAAAATAAAGCATACGTTACTGTGTAATGACAATTATTGATTCAATAATGTGAATTACTGTGCATATGTTACTGTGACAATTATTAGGTTCAATAATTTTAAAAACAGTGCAACAACAATTATTGACTCAATGATATAAAATACAGTGTAATGACAATTATTAAATCAATAATGCAAAATACTGTGTAACAACAATTATTGAATTGATAATATAAAATATTATGCAGTGACAATTATCGATGAAATGATGCGTAACAGTTACGGTGTCAATTATCAGACCAAAAATATGAGACACTATGCAATACCGTGTGTTACTGTAGAGTACCGAGTGCTACAGAAAATACCAATAACTATCGTATGCTACTATTCTTTTATCACCGGTATTTTAACAGTTCCGTTGACTATTTTTATTTAAAAAGGTTATTTCTGTCGTTTTCTATATCCGACAAATATTCCGATGTGGGGTCCACCAATAATTTGTTATTTCGGCGCCGTCGGACCAAACGAATATTCCCCGACCAAACGAATATTCCCCGACAAAGCGAATATTGTCCGACAAAATAAAATTTGCACATAACATCCTTAACTTTTAACTTTATCGATTTAACCACTTACTGTTTCAAAAAAATATATATATGAAGAAAAATTAAATTTTGTATTTCATAAAATTCGGGGTCTTACATCCGAAATTAATTAAGGTTGCTGATCCGAGCTTAGAACTCGTGGCCATTAATTTTTCTATCGAGCTTAAAACAATAACTCGATAAACTGATGACAAAAAGAACAACGTCATAATAGGGGTCGTCCAGGGATGTGGGAAGGCATTTGGATATGGCTGGGGAGATTGAATAAAGTCGATAAGGAGACGAACGGGGGTGGATGTACCTCAGGAGAAAGAGCAGAAGCAAGTAGTGGAATAGGGTTGAGAAGACGGGTTAACCACCCTGTGGATGGTGGAAATTGCTGAGCTTGGGGTGGCTGAATTGCAACAATTGTTAGGTGATATGAGGTAAAAGTATGTTGTCTGCGGCTTGACATTTTACGGTTCAATTGAATCTTAAATGTAATTTCGTAACGGCGTGGATTAATAATCAACAAATTTATCGGACGCGTAACATAAATAGGGTGAAGGCGGGTAACATAAATAGGGCGAAGGCGCGTCAAATACTAAGAGGTGTGTTGAGGGGACGGAGGTGTGGTCGAGGGGGAGGAAGTAGTCGACTGCACGAAGCTGTTGGTTTTCCAGTCGGCCCTCTACCAGCTTGTCAGTCGTGGTGTTTCTCTTATGCTGTGACGGGCTTTAACGACACTCTTGTCAATATAGATGTTGTGAATGCTTTAATGACCCTGTTCAACGAGGTTTTCCAGCAAGTTCATAAATTTTTGCTAAGTTTGCTTAATTGGTCAAGGATAAATGATTACACAACTGTTGTAACACCAGATTTAGTCATTAGGGAGTACTTATGCCATAGCGTTCCTATGTTGATTATGGTTGAAACCAATGTGGACACGACTCTAAGAATATGTACGAAAACTAATATTGATGTTGTCCTCCAAAATGTTAATATGTTGACGGAAGATATCATACCCTCAACTATCTCACATTTAAGAACGGTTGTCACATGTTTTTCTCTTGTCTGAATTAGTACCAATTTCCTGGCCAATACCCCTATCCCAATGTCATTTCGGTTGATATGCACAACGACAAGAGGAGGACAATAAGGAAGACAATGACAGCCTACCAATGGTATTCGCTTGTTCAATCAAGTTAAGTACCATTCGGAATGGTCAACGCACCTTTGTTCCATGTACTACCAATACCAGTTGTGATTGTAACTACAAATGTGATCCTAACCTGATTCGTCAATAACATGGTAGGATGCATAATATTCATGCAAACATAATGATTTTGTCTTCTGTATACAGGAATTGTCTACTTCTTTAGCAGATTGCTTAAATTTGTTGTTTGCATTACACTCTCTAATATTATAGTTACTAATGATTTGTGTTTAAACCCAAGGCGTTCAGACCCGGACTAGTCATCGAACCGGAAAGGGTATCAGATAGATGGGTCACTGGTTCAACTAGTGATCGAACCGTTATTGACTTAGTGACGTCATAAATACATAAAAAATATATATTATTAATAATTAATAAAAATTTAAAACATCTAATTTTTTGTTAGTTAAAATATAGTGAAATTATGTTATAATATTATTAAAAATATATAATTTAAAAAAAAAAATTGTACAAAAAAAATATTAAAAAATACTTTAAAACCGGTTCACTAGGTCATTTCTACCGGTAATCAACCGAATTTTGACCGAGTCACGTCAAAACCAGTTTTTTGGGTCAAATCGGATCAGAGAATCAACCGATTCTGATTTTTACCGATCGGACAGCCGATCTGGTTCGATTTTTAAAACTATGTTTAAACCTCTTGGTAAAGTCATTGTAGTTACTATTGATTAATGCTTGGTGGTATTATATGGATCTTAAGGCCCAATGATTAGGCCCATATCATCAAAGGCCCAATTATCTGGTCCAGAGTCAACATCTACATTCAATGAGGACTCTACTTGTCCTATGATAGGACAACTTTGCACTCCTCCGTGGGTTAGCCCCTAATTGCTCACTGCTCTTCTGTGGGACATGTTCGAGGAGACTTTCCGAGGTTGTCTCACGTAAAAGAGATGGCCAATCACTATAAAAAAAGTTAGACACTCATTTTTAACTTGAAACCCTTAAGATTGATATTATCTCTCTCCCGACTTACTAACTACCAAATGACCACACGGAGGCGTCCTACGGCGGCTAACGCTGTTACCCATCGTGAGGACGTCAACACCGGCTATGTACACCCGGATATGTACACCAGAAGAAGGGTCCTCTTGTATAAGCATTCTTGATTACATCGATCATTTAAAGTTTTTGTTATTCAATATAAATTATTCTTGCTTGTTTCATTATTTTACCCACCACCGAGAAACTTGTTTTCCGGCGGTGGTTGGTTTTGAAATATTTGAGAACAAATCTTGCTGAGTAATTTCTTTGTAAAGAACTTGGTGTCTATTTAGATTGATACTTGAAAATGGTTAGTACTCGAAATAGAGCCGGCAACAACGATGGCATAGGCCCCCATCACTACAAGCCCAATTATTGTGACGAGGCTCAACATGGTGAACGTGTTGAACCATTCGTCCACTCGCTAGTTGAGCTCAGCATGCTGAACCATCCGTCCAGTCGTGAGTCAAGCCATATCAGAAGCAATAGTTAAGCAAGAATAGGACCTACGACGCCATGGCTTCAGGCAATGCTGAAAGGATAGAGGCAGCACTGCTGAAAGGATAGAGGCAGCACTTTGAGAGGCTGAAAATGCCAAACGACAAGCTCGCCTACACGACCTAGAAGCCTTACAAGCACAACATGAGGAGACGGGAAGAAGGATCCTGAATATGGCAGCTCAAATCGCAAAGGACAGAGAACAACAAAACAACCCTCATATAAATGCCGAGGGCTCTTGCTGAGGAGAGTCCCACCACACTGAATGCCACTCTCGTGCATATAGAGAGGAGAGGCATGGTACACAGAGAGAGGAGGGGAATGGTAGAAGGCATACCAAGCCCAGGTCACCTACTCCTGAGGTAGACATAAGGAGCAGGCCTAGCCGGAGAAGGACTCCTTCCCCTCGGAGGAGGGATAGGGACGAGCACAGGCATAGTAGGGGCACATCTCGTATTTACACACATTGGGAGAGATGCGAAAAGTCGTCCTGTTGTAGAGAGGTGTGAGGGATCGCCAGTGCTTCCAACCGTCAAACAGAGCACAACACAAGGGCTCCGCCCCAGCCCCGTTTGGATGCACCACCTCCTCCACCTAATGACTCGTGGGCTCGGAGGTTTGAGGTTTGTAGTCCTTGAGATGAGGGAGGTTAGAGGAAGAGGACAAACTGTTTCCAGATTGAATCCAAATCTAGATTTGATAGTACATTGCAGGCGTGAGCTTTGTATAGTTAACACTTTGTGGATATTGGGTGCATTTAAATGGTATCGTGATTTCCTCATGTTATTCTAATTGGGACACTACTGAAAATTAGACGTATGGCGCACATGCACTCTAAAATTTGAAGTATAAGCTATGTCATGCACTCTGAAATTTGAAGTATAAATCTATTTATTAGTCATAAATTAATCGAAAAGTTCAGTTCATCCTGCTATCTGCTGTTTTTATTATTAATACTATTCAATCCTACAACCAAAGTATCAACTCTTTCATAGGAAGACTACTAAAAGAAAAGGAAGAAGTATCCAGTTGGTGCAGCCTTCATGTTTCATTTATGGAACTTCTATTATATGCTCAGTTTTACGTATGCTGCAACTTCTAGCTTCTGACAGGCAAAAGCAGCTTGCTTCTTAGTTCTCGTGAAGTACTCTTGCCATCTCCAACCCTCAAGATTCTCAAATATGGTTTTCCAAGCTAAGCCACACCACAGTTTTTTGAGGTCCCATTATATAACCGTGCCGTCATTGATTGTGGCCTTCTCCGTTATGATAGTTATCCCTGAACGAATGTAAAATCCTTCCTCAGGTCTATCTGCTTCTTGAACACCCTGGATAGGCCAAAGCATTTGAAATTATACATAAAACTTTGATACTTACTCAATTTGAAAAACTAGATTTGTAACAAGAAAATATTCACAAGCATGAGAAAATTAAGCTTACATCCTTATTTATGATGATCACGTCTTTCCCAATCTTTGCATTCTTGTCGATAATACAGTTGCTTCAAAGAAATCCAGTGACCTTTGTCAGAATCTGATATTCTGATACTTCTTAAAAGCTTAAAGATGATTTAATTTCTGTTCATTACCTTATTTTTGAGTTTTGACCAACCCCAATGGGGACTTTCCCCTGTGCCAGCAGAGATGCAATCTCGGATTCAGTTTGATAGTAGTCTGCTCCCAACATCAATGTATCCTAAATGGAAACGGAAAAAGAAATGAAAGAAGTACAGACTCAATTTTAGTTGAATTTAATTCTTTGCAAGGAAAAACGAACCAGAAAAAATACATTTCTTCTTTATTCAAGGAGAATAAATCAGGAATAGCTATATAGCTCACCTTAAGCTCAACACCGGAGTCTAAACGTGAGCGTTCACCCACAATTGAGTGAACAACACTACATTCTTGTAGAAAACACCCATGTGATATTATTGCATCCTTGATCTGCAAAGCATAGTGAACCATGAGAACCCAAATGCTCAACTTAAGCAAGGATCTTTCCCAAGTTTACTGGCTTACCCGACTTTTTTCAAATTTGGTTGGCGGCAAGAATCGAGGAGAAGTGAAGAATGGTGTCTTTGGATCATAAAATTCAAATTTTGGCATCTGCATCAGTCATCAAGTTAAGGAGCTAGCATTGCATGGATAAAAATGTCTGAATTTCCATTTAGGTAGTCGAAAATCTTTAATTATGGATGTCTTATTCTTACTTCAAAATTAAAAAATTGCTGTAACTTCATACAAACCTCATCTGTTAGGGCCAAGTTAGCATCATAGAAAGATTTTATTGTTCCAATGTCCTCCCAATAGTCTCGGAACAAATAAGCCTGTCAAGGAAAGTTTTAAAGTTAACATTCAGCATATGACACCATATGATGTATAAAAAATGACAAACACGAGGTATCTACTATCTATCCTCACTTGCACATTGTGAACCATAACAGCTGAAGGAATGATTTCAGATCCAAAGTCATTGGATCTGGGATATCTCCACCTCAGAAGCTGCAATAAAATATCTGTCCTAAAGACATAGACACCCATTGAAGCAATATATGGAGATTTTGCAGCATCTTGTGGAGACAGCCCTAATAGAGTGGTATCCACTTGCTGCAGTAGGAAAACATAAACATGATCACATAAAATCGATAAAAGTCACTGCATATCAGCCGGAATAAGGTTTGCAAATAGAAAGTTTCTGACAGAAAAATGAGTATAAGAATTCCGACTCTTTCTACAGTGTGTTTTAACCAACTCAAAATGTAATTGTTGTAAGATGCAGTGTTGAGAGGAATCCAATGAACCTCAACAAGACTGAATTACTGAAAGCAAGACCTAATAGGGAAATTATCATGTGAAATAGATTTTAGACTGGAAAAGCAGACTGATAATTCCCCACAAATTATATAGTCTTAAGGTATTATTAAGAAATCGGTTGAGTCTCCAAAATAGGATCCAACATGTTGTGTAATACGATATCACCATTCATGAATAGTTTAATTGTATGAGATGCCTGGAAAATAATCCCCATGATAGTGATAAATATTTGTATTGGAAGGTCAAATGAGGATTTTGTTAATAAAGACGCCATTGAAACAGAGAAGCATTCCTTTTCGATCACTACATTAATAAGATAGAGGACTTAACCTGGATAAAGTTTCTTTAAGGATCAAGTATTGGCTTACCATTGCTTTCAGATCGGCGCCTCTGGGTTTCTCAACAAATTGGATGACTTGCCCTCTCTTGTCAATCTTCATCAATCCATACTCGGATGCGCGTCTGTCAAATATAAAGTCAACTTGAGATGGAATACAAAAGCAGTGAGGTGTAAATGATCGGAAGAAAGGCAGTAAAACTTTGGGATTTATCTCTATTACTTGTGTCTATATCAGAAGCAATAGCTGTAAACTTGAGAAAATATTTGATCATTTAACTCTTAAATACTAAGAAAAATAATCTATTAGAGGACATCTGACTGGAAGCATGACATTCTCAGGTGAGAAAGTAAAAGGTATAACAAACCTGTCTCCCACAGGTACGCACGAAACTGTAATATCAGCATTTCTGTCGATGTGATTCTGTACAGGTATTGTAAACAATTAGCACCTTTCAAAAATGTGATGATAATAATTCATTTGTTCCATCTAAAGAATATACATATGCACCTGTACAAAGTCCATATAGTCCATCCGGTAAAGTTGATCGCCCGATAGAATCAGTATATTCTCAATGTCCTTGTTCTTGGCATCCTAGAAGTATAAATGGAACTTCTAATTAAAAGAACATAATAATAGCGATATACTACAATTTATATTATCATGAAGCTATGGGAATTCAAATCTAATTATCTGTGGATTAATAAGATAAGATTTTGTTGACAATTTCAAACACCTACCTCAAATACCCATGTAAATTTCCTCACTGCATCTGCAGTTCCTTGGAACCAATTCATGCCTGCCTCCCCTGGCGTCTGAGTGGCGGCCAACACCTGCATCAAGAGTTGCGTATATATATTAGATCTTTAAATAGCTGGGGGAAACTTGGTTTTGTACAATCATTAATCACTTGATTATTTTTAGATAATAAAAGATAGAAACAACGCTTGTAAGGAGGTTGATAAAATCAATTAGACAAGGATTTCCCTCATTTTTTTCTTCATCCATTTGAGATAATGATAAATAAAGAGGAAGGGATAGAAGAATTTGCGAAAAAAAGGATTTTTGTTCTGTTTTAAAGTCTCTAAACTTATGAAGTATCGTTTCTGTAGTGGACCAATTCGTCAACTAAATAATAACTATGTTCTTTCTCCTTATATCCTTCACAAGTTTTGTTAAAATTCATTGTCCTAAACTAGTGGGATATCTCAAAATTTCAGGGAGAACAGTTCCAGTTGAGTTAATTTCTTAAATGATCTAATAGAACTATATTATATGTCAACTTTTCTACCAAAACCTTCTACAATAGACAAAGCCACTAAGCTGATCTACTAAAAAAAATGCACTGGTTAGAAAGATTATCTGTCTTATGCCTATTCTCTTTCCTGCTAATATGACTTATGCTTACCTCGACAAAACCGTCCCCAAAGTTCACACCATTTCCAAAATATGTACGAGCGAGGTGACGATTCAAAGAAGCAGAGTTGAACTGAGTAAGAACAAAAATCTTGTTGATGCAGCTGTTGATGCAGTTGCTCATGGGAATGTCTATAAGCCTATAGCATCCTCCAACTGGAACCTGTACTCATATTACAGAACAAAAAATTCATCTTGACACTTTAAGCTCATAAGTTAGGAAACCAGCAAATCATATCAATCAATTCCACATTTGAAAGATCAAGTTTCTCCCAAGAGTTTGTTAAAGAATAACAACGCAATGAAAACAATAGCAAAGAGAAAATCAAAAGAAAAATACACAAGACACACAATTTAAGTGGTTCACCCAAACGTTGAGCTAGTCCACGGTCGGCGGCTGATTAGTTTCACTAATAACAGAGTTTTTGTGAATCTACTTAAAATATAAATATAAATATACTCCCTCCATCCTAAATTAACGAGTTAAGCATTAACTAAGAAAGTTAATACTATTAGAGTCTTTTCTCTAGTAGTGGGCTAAATAATGTGTATCTATTAATGAGATTTGAGTAACTTATACATAGTGTTCTCAAGTTTTGTAACTGCGACGCGAACGAATACTTCTACATTTTTTCCCACTTTAGCCATTCTTTTTTCTGAGGATGGAGGGGAGTATATATCTTCATATATTCAAATCAATTAACAGACACTTAACAACTAAAAACCATAAGAGCTCATTAGAATAAAAGTGTATTGTACTTACAGCAGGTGTTGCTGATTTACTTGTAAGCGGAAACAGTTTTGTCCCAGCACCTCCACCCAATATGATAGCAGCCACATTTTTGGGGTTTGCTCTTTCTCTCTCAAATCTTGGTACTTGTATGGTCTAATAATTAAATTAAACAACTCTAAATGAGAAAGCAGTTCTATCAAGCATAACAACCACATAAATACCAGTAAATTTAACAGAATAATATGTACATAAAAAAATATCAGGTCTCACACAATGCTTCCCACAATTTAATTCAGGACAACTGACATAGATCAATGACCAGAAAAAAAATAAAATTACTCACCAGTGTTTCTGTACTATTATTTGATGTGAGGACAGAGAAAGCAGTCCCAGGTTTGTTCTTTCTCACTCTTTTCTCAAATTTCAATTTTTTTGCCAATTGGTTATACCAACCATTGCTATTAAGACTCCCTCTAATTCTCTCCCCCCAAAACCCATTATCCCCATTATTGACAAAACCCCTGCTTACATTTGCCAAATGGATACTGGATTTCAATGTTACACAGCAAAAATCCATTGGGGTTGATTCAAACAATACAACTACTCCAGAAATAGAAACCCCAGATTAAAACTATGATCAATGGATTAAAAATGAAGCATTAATACACTAATCCAAGTAAAGTAGAACCTGTACGGCTCTAAGCGAAGTAACGTATAAATCACAAGAAAATGCAACTACAATTAAGAAACAGAGAGCCAGTAGTGACCCATGTACGAAGATACTATAAAAATATACTATATAATAAAATTTATTCCAAAAGCTGCATCTGGGAATCTAATGAAGGATCTTTGAATTGTTAAAATTGGAAAATCTGAAAGTACCCCGATCAGCAAGGTGAAAACTTTAAGTACCCTAAGTAAGAAAAAATAAAATCTTGAGGGGAAAGAAGAAAAAAGAATATGATCAAGAAGACTTGAAGAAGATCTGTCGCAGTTCCACCAAGATGGCTGGAAATGCAGAACTGGGTATTTATGAGGAAGTGATTATAATGGAATTTGGTTTGCAGATTAAAGGGAAGGAAATGCGTGTGTAACGTTGAAGGTGGTGGTGGTATATAGCTTTTGTGTCACGAGACATATTGCAACATTGGGATAAATATTTATATTGTGATACAATACTGTATCTATAACTGCCACTGGGGCTATATATCTGTGATATACTTATTTTAAAATTCAAATTATGTTGTGAAGATTTAAAAAGCTAGTTAACAATAGTAACTATTCTATTTATTAAGATAAAATAAAATAGTATTAATTTTAAAATTTTGCAAATAAACTTGTAAAAATGAAAATAAAAATCAAATGAGACAAATTTTTGTTTCTTGGTGCGAAATGAGACAATTTTGGTGTGGAAGAATATCATTTTTCAACATAAAAAATGATTTATATGTCGGTTAATTTATATTAAATGTGGATTATAATTAGCGTGAAATTGTAAGCGAACAAGAATATATGAGAATAAATTATATATGAATGACTTGTAAAATTAGAGTTTTACACATTCCAATAACAACATATCATATAGGGAATTCAAGAGAAAATTAAGGAATTTAAAATTCAATATGTTTTGTTAAACAGTTTTACCATGGAAAATAATAAATACAAAATGTGTCGGTACAATTCAAATTTCTTGATTTTCTCTTGAATTCTCTACATGGCATGTTGTTATCGGAGGGTGTAAAACTCTAATTTTATAAGCCATGGTAAATATATATACTTTATTCTTAGAATATATTATGAGTAATTCTTTTACACCTTTCTATCCCATATATCTCTCTCTATACGTCAATATTTAATAGAGAAGTGATATTTTTACATGATTTTTTGATATTTTCACATGTAAATTATCATTATAGACCTATAATAGCGTTGGTCAAAACTGTCGTTATAGACCCATAACGATATTTTTCAAAATATCAATTTCCTATTTAATATCAACATAAACTTTTAATCATATATAGTTCTACTCTTTCAACTTTCATGGTCCGCATTTCTAGCCACCTCCAGCATTTGGACAAGAAGAAACCATTATACATCAAACACCCGTCCATTTCAAGCCATAATCATTCATAAGATATATAATAGAATTTGTAGGCAATTCAATGTATATGTAAATTTGTAGTTTTCTTCTCTCTTTGTAGGCAACCTGAAATGTATTATATATATATATATATATTAATTCTTCTCTTTTTTTTTTTAGCCAAGTTGTTTTATGAAACACTAAAACCGAATATAAAGTCTATTATTGGGTAAGATTATATGTCTAACTATTTTAATAAATACTAATAAAAATAATATTACAAAGTAAAACTAAATATATATTTTTCATTTTAGTCTGATCTAAAATTATAAATACATTTCTATTTTAATATTATAAAGTGACATGATACTCTTAATTTGACATTATTTTTTCATTATCATTTATTGCATCACACTACCATTACTAACTAATATTAAGGGGACATTTGATAATATAAATTATAATTAATAAATAAAATATAATTGTTTGGCACGAGACACAGAGTTAGTGTAGCATATAAGAGTTAAATTCTTTGCTACATGTAGCTGGGTTTTTTTTTGTTGCTAAATTAATAGTTATCGTAACGTCTCAATCCCACATCGTAATATATATGATAGTTTGATATGTATATAACAACTTAAGTTACTATTATTACCTTTTGAATGAGCTTATAGTGAGTTAAAATGATCCCAAGAATATATTATTGAGAAATCGCATTGCGCTTTATTATATTATAATTTGATTCGAATTCGAGATTTGACTCGAATTGTTACGGTCACAATTAAGAATAATATTTATTTCTTAAACTTTTAGATCAACGGTCTAGAAGCAATTCTCAAGCTTTTAGCCTCTTGATGCTGATTTTTTGTTTTGTTTGGGCTTTCAACTTGATGGTACTAGTTAAGTAGAAGTGGAATATTATAGAGATCCAGCCACTTGCCAAATTGCACATAAATTTGTACTGACCTTGATCTTTTAAGTGTTTTTATCATATTGATGACAATTATTACCTAACTGGCTAGTACTCAAAGCTTGAATTTTGTCTTCATTAATTATCAGTTACAATGATTTAGTAACAAGTATGAAATGCCATGCAATTTACTCTATGAGGACACAGCAATGCAGGGAAGTATACAACTAAAGCACGTTACCTCCAAAGCCATGTACTAGCAAACTTTAATTGTGGAAGGAAGATAAAGCAAAGCCACAAGTTGGGACCAATTTCATGTGCTTATGACTTAATTAGTTACAATTTTTATGCAATTGGACATCCCATGTTACTTGCTATTAGCATAAGACAGTAGCTCAGTGTTAAATGTACTTGTTCTTTCATGTCTGGAACCTAATGAATGTTATTTTCTTTTTCCCTTTTGTCAATTTGCAACATGATCAGTTGATATTTTAAAGTATATGTGCCATGTCAAGCTCTTTCTTTTTATTACCTAACATTTTGATGGTGAAAGTTGGGATCTACACGATAAGATAAGGTCATTTTGATGGAAGCATTAGTGTGTATATATATATATATATATATATATATATATATATATATATATAGAGAGAGAGAGAGAGAGAGAGAGAGAGAGAGAGAGTATGCCTATAGAGATTACAACTAGTTGACTGTGACAACTATCTTAAAACGACTGAGTTTTGATTAATAAAATAATAAAATGATCACACAATATGATTAATAAAAATGGTTAAATGTCATATATATATATATATGGTAACGCATCAACAACAAACGGTTGCTGCCAACATATTACCGCTAAAAACTTTAGCGGCAGCTCAAAAAAAAAAAATTAACGCTTGCCGCTAGAGTCTCTAGCGACAGGCGTTAATTTTTTTTTTGGCATGCCGCTAGAGCTTCTAGCGACAACAAACAAATTGTTCTCTGTTTTGGTTGTTGTAACAATATTCTCGCCATATGTTTATTGTGGATGCGACCCCTATATATGTATGTATGTATGTATGTATGTATTATGCGTATATATTGGTTATCAATACACTAGTTCAAAAAATTTAAAGCGACATTTTTCGAGAAAAAAGTTTCCATGTTAATTGATCTTCTAAGTTGAGAGGAGTAATAGGGAGAGTACATTGTTCTGGACTAGCATTGCCCTGTGACAACCAAAATATTGTTTTTTACCCTCTGGCCTCTTGAATTGAATAGAACATAAAAAAATAATTAGAGATAATTAGTGGCAATGGCAATTTGACAGGATTATTATTAAATATTTTAAATGAGGCCTAAGGGACAAAACTTTAAATTTTCAAATACCATCAACTTGGAAACATATTCAAAGGATAATAGAGTTGGAATAGAATTAAGGTATGTCCAAACAAACATATCTTTCAATCAATTTGTCAGCGTATCCTCAGACTCTTAGCTGCATGGACGGTTGTAATTAGACAGGCCCATGATGTGCCCCTTGGCCCGTGCTTCGGTCTGGTGCCACTGAATGAACGTGCAAAATCTACCTAGCTTCGTTCCTGGGTCCTACTAGCTCCTTCGATAATAAACCCCCAGTTACTCACCGTCTCAACCCCTTGGTCAGCAATAGGTGCAACCCATTAACCATTGCCTATAAAAAATCTAAGCTTCATGGCTAATAAAATTAGACTTGTTTAAGTTGGGTTTGTTGACGTTGGGATTTTTTTTCTTTTAAAAAGAAATTTATTATGGGTGGTGATTTTGAAAAAACTCAACTTATGCCGATGAGTTTTGATTTTTTGATTTTAAAAATAGGTTAATTAGATAGAGTCGTTAGTTGGTAAAAATTTAAATAGTTGTACTAACTCATTCGGAATTTGAAATTTAATAAATCAGATGGTCCACAGATGATTCCGTAAAATTGACCCACAATTGAGATTTCTAGAATTCAGGAGTTTGTTTAAGAGAGGGGAATGTGTTAGGCACCATCTGACTTCCGTAAAACACGATTGCCACTTTCCTAATATTTTTTCTAAAATTTAAATAAGTTGTCTTGAAAAGAAGTGTAAAAATGTGTGTTTAGTGTCTGTGCCTAGGTGGATCGTGTCATCTAGAGTATCCAATTTGAGTCGTAAAACTAAGGAAACCTAGGGTCTCGTATCCTAGGAACTCTAGGTCGAGATAGAAAAGGAAATTTAGAGTTTAGTTTCCTAAAGTCATGAAAAAGAAAGTCTAGGGTATTATTTTCTAAACTGTCTAAGTCACCATAAAAGGAATCTAGGGTTTTATTTTCTAGAGTCAATATACAAATAAAGTCTAAGGTGTGTGATGACAAGGTAGAAAGTCTCTTAAACCTTCTAAGTTAAGGTAAAAAAAAAAATCTAAGGTATCATCTCTTAAATCACCCAGGTCGTTGTGAATATATTCTCTTGACAGTAATTTGAGCATCTTTTTCGAGTAATTTTAATTTGAAAGTTTTTTAAACATTTGAATTTTCGTGAGTATGTTTTGGAAAGTTATTTTCATTGAAAAGATCTTTTACCTTTAAAAATCATCTTTTATCATTTTCTCAAAACAATCATATATATATATATATTTATTTATTTATTTATTTATAAGAAATTAATATTTTTTGAATTTTCTCTTCATTAATTATTAATTACAATGATTTAGTAGCAAGTATGAAAGTTGTTTTCCTTCTCTAAGCCTCCAAATGAACCTTAGATGATATATTTGAGTATTTTGGTTTAAAATAATGAATATAGGGTTTGCAATTTCTTCCAAGAGGGTTTTCTCTCACAATTTTCATGAATTTTTGCTCTATATTTTCGTTCTAGGCTTGCTATATCTCATCTTTATGCATTAAAAGATGAAATGAGAGGATTAAATGGACCTAGGAGGCTAGGTGTCAACATGGTAGTGCCTGGGCGCGAACATGGCGGCACCTGGCCAACTCCCCCTGGTCCATTAGTTTTAGACAACCATACCTTATTATCTTTCAATTCGGGAGGAGTTAGAAAACTATCACCCCAATTCAAAAAGCTCTTTCTGAGACATTCGCAATGATACCCAAATTGACCCCGTTTGAATTTGTTATGGAGAAAAATATTAAAAAAAATCATCTCCATGCAAACATAGGTGATACCTTAGATCCTTTTATTTATTTGTTTATTAATTTTTATTTTGGTATCCCAAGGTATATATATGCTCTTCAAGTAATTACCTTTGTGAGCTATTATTTGACATCCCCAAACTTATTATGACTTTACATTATTACCCTCCTGTTACAAAAAATCAAGAACACGTGCAAAATTTGAATATTAACGTAGTTCAACTCCTCGTTTAACTACCCAAATTCAAATTGACCATCTAATGTTATGTATAATTTTGATATCCTACCACAATACAAAAAGTGAAAATTTTGAAGTTTTGATACAATTATATGAATTGTATAGAGGTTCTTGATTTCTTCAAACAAATATTTGTACCAAAATGAAGTCATCACTCCATACATTGCAAGCTAATAATATCACATCTTACAATTGTTGAGATATTAATTAGTGAAGCTACAGTTTTACATTGACAGGGAGGGACAATAACTTAGAGCATGATGATGACGCAGCTAGGAATCAGGCCAGGCCAAAGGTATGTGTTCCAAATCCGTGAAATACTCGCTTCATTTGATTTTAATAGATATTTTAGCTTCTTCTTTTTCCTTCATAATATTAGGCATTTTTATTTTATTTTTCGAGGAGAGTAAAAAATTTACTTATCTAAATATATCTACTAATTTTAATTTTTTTAAAAAATTTACAACAATTATAATTAAAAATTAATACAATACATAAAACGTAAAATTAAAAAGTCACATTAAAATTAATCAATAATTATTATTATTGACGAGAGACTTTAATATTTGTGTTTTTCTCTAAAACATTTATTAAAATGAAAAGGAGGGAGAAGAATTGGAGAGAGAAACGTGAAAGAGCGAAAGTGGCCGTGAAATATTTTATGGAATAGTGATATTGATCAATCACGATTTTAGTGATTTGACGCTGATTGGGTTGTTTTGGCTTACAAAAGTTAGACAACTAGCCTAACTAAATAATTGACGTGGCTGAGCTTCCATAACCGTACACGTGTCCAAAAACTTGCACCTAATAAGATTTTTTTTAATATAGCTTTGAATAAAGAGAGTATCATTTTCATATAATTATTTTTTTCGTTCTAACGATTTTTTGTTTGAATTATTAAAATTAATTTGAAAAATTTTAAAATTTAAAATTAATATAATTTATTTAAGTTTGCAATAATTTAAAGACAATTTATCATTTTATAAATTAAACTTTCATATACCGTCAGTAAATATACTATATATTAAAATTTACAACACCTCATTAATAAAATATTTATATTCGACAAAATTATCTTTATTTTAATAATATGTTATGTCGTGACCTTAGCTCTGCTAGTGTGTACACTCTCAGTGCATTAAAGTTTTTCTCTTTTATTTGATTAGTTATAACCATACAAATTTAAAATTTTAAGATGCGTAAATTAACATTCAAAAAAAAATAAAAATGAGATCCTCTTTTGTGAGGAGAAAAAAAGGATTCTTTTTTCTACTCAAGAGGCACTCGTGTAGTAGATATGTGCAAGTGCACCATGTTCATATGTTATTTCCAATGACTTAAGAAAACAAAGATAGAAAATTATATAGAAAAATGATATTTTCATAAGTTTTTTTGATATTTTCACATGAAAAATATCGTTATAAGTCTATAACAATAATTTTGACCGTCGCTATAAGTCTATAACGACAAGTTATATATAAAAATATTTAAAAACTCCGTAAAACTATCACTCCCCAATTATATATTGTGTGCTACATGTACTAAAACAAGAGCTCCAGCTCATTCGGTGTATATGTTAACTCACACAAATTGAATTTTTGGATTGCGTAAACTAGCAAGATAGCTAGCTCATTTACAGCAATTTGAATTTTAACATTTCTTAAATTAACCAAAAGTATTTACAAAACAAATTCACTCTCTTTGTAAAACCAAGGGTGCACAAATTTCTTTTGTTTACCTAAGAAAAAAGTTGAGGGTATCATGGAATGACTAACCAACCTAGAGGTCATCCAAGTTTGCTCTTACTATGGAATCAGTTCATAAATAGATCAATGCAATATTAGCACAATTGCCACCACCATCCACTAGTAACTGTAGGCTCATGCTTCCATGTGTGCAAGTTCTGAAAAATTTCACTACTTAATATCATTACATTGCATATTTGGCTGGGTCGATAGGATAGAAGAGGCAGAGATCCAAACACATGCTACTTCATTTACATTACATTCCAAAAAATAACCACCAAATTACGCCGAATATGAACCAAAAAAAATAAGGCACAAAATTGCATGAATAGTATATGAAAATGAATTCAAATTGAAGAAATCATTGCAATACTAAATACTGGCCAACAATTTTAAATGGTTCCAAAATTCACCATTAAACATGAACAAAAATGATTGAGAAATAATATGTCATTCTAGCAAAAGCTGAAGCAACATCTCAAGTAAACAGAAAGGTAAAAATAAAACTAACTCGAGACATAACTGCAGTTTATGTTTTGAACTCCATGGCCTAGCTCCCTAGAAGGAAAGTTCATGGAACTCTAGGTGTTAGTAGCCCTGGTGTATATCTGCTGGCTGGAATGGGATGATACCATCCTGATTGAACCTCTAGCCATCAATTCTCTAATTGCCTTCCTTGCAAGTGATCCATTAATCTGCCAGGTCAATACAAAAATTTATTGGAACAAATACGGCAAAAACTCAGGAATCCATGTAGAACTTGAGAATGCAAAACTGATAATAATTTGAAATGGAGAATAATTAACCAACAATAACCAGAATCATATTTATGATCAAAGTATTTAAATAAAAACAGAAAACAAAAAATCCCAATTTTTTTAGTAGCTGATATAAGTTAATTCTTCACCAAACACCAGATGCCTAATGGTAGGCTAACCGTGCTAGGCTGATGCTATTACAAACATTCAAGATAGCTGTTTGTAGTTCATCATATGGAACACAATGTCAACATTAAACTAAAATCTTACGTACAAGAGCACAAGGACCTTCATCATGAAAACATCTAGCGTAGGAATTCAATCTTTTAAATTTCTTCAAGCAAAGGAAGTCAATTTCATAAACAAAAATTAGCTTATTCTTTTCAAATGACGGGAAATTTTTATAACAAGAATTGTTTGACAGAATAGTTACAAGTACTTGAGATATTTTACTTTCCAGTATATAGGTTATCTTTTAATCAAGTATATATAACAGTGTGACCAATTACAGATAGATACGAAGGAAGAACAATATAGAAGCTATAGAAATATTTAGAAATAGTAAAAAAATCATGGAATATAAAAGATAATAAGAAAAATTTGGGGATTGTGTTACCCTTAAACGATCAGAGAGAATGGAAGGAGTGATGAGCTTGAATTTGGGAGCTTCAGAGAGGAGCTTGTCATATGTGGCCTTGTCAAACAATACCATGTTGTTAACCTTCTCCTTTTGCTTTCCCTTGCTCCACTTCTGTAATCATTATCAACTTATTCATTACAAAGGCATCATCAATCACATTTATACAATTTTGTGTATAAAAAATTGCGAGCATGTCTTCATGCAAAAGGTTTGCGTGTGTTAGTAGTTTAGTTTAAATTGCTTACTACCATTTACTTCAGTAAAGCTTAGTTTGGAACCCATAAAGAGCTAGGGAAAAAAATCATGATAAGAGCTTAAACATCACTCAATTATTAGATTAATTTAAATAATACCCCTCTTTCCAAAAAAATAATCCCATTTGCGATAATTTTTCCCATTTCTCTATGATGGTAGTATAAATGACACTAATGTTCACAATTTCACGGTAGTATAAATGAAGCTATCGTTTACCATCAAAATTTCATAATTATGCATCAGTGCCCAGCGACAGATCCAGCTTATGGGATTTTGATTTTTTTTAAATATTATTAAGATAACTATTAATTCGTTGATCCACATTAAGTGGATAAGATTAATTAGATATAAACATAGTCTATATGTGTGATAGACTACTTCAGCAAAAACAATTACTCATTTTGTTGTAAAATTAGAGATATTTTTTCAGTAGTTTTAAAATTAAATATACATTTTTAATTTTATATTAGAAAATGACATCACTCTCGGGATTTTATTTGAAGTAGATAATATACTATCATGTTTCTAACATATGTTAAGAGAAGTATTTGAAAAATAAAAAGTTTTCTTAAAATATATATCTTCTATTTTGTAATGGTAGATTAAATCACTAGCTTTGACATTATGACTGTTATAATATGTTTTGGACTTCTCTTCCAGTCTTCCTCACTGGAAAGTCTGATACTCTCAAGATTAGCTCTTCTTCTAGTTTAGTAGTTCTGCAAAAAATAAAACTTGGGCGAAGACATCAAAAAATATAGGATTCTATTTTTCATTTTGATTATTCTTTCCCTACACAGTTTTCTAGAAAAATGTAAATTTAGACCGACCAATAATAAAAGCAATAAAAAATCACGAAGTTTATATAATCATTTTTCAATATGTTGCCTACACTCAATGCAAATCCTAGATCCGCCACTGTCAGTGCCAAGTTAACACCAGTAAATTTAAGGGTAAAAACATGGAACGAAATACATAAAGCTTGTAAATTTATGCAAATGGGTATCTTTTTGTGGAAAATATGTAGTATATATTTGGGCCTGTTTCATTAATGGTGTTTTTTTTCCTGCTTCCAAACACAGATTAACATCTTCAATCAAATATAGATTTCTGCTTAAACGTGTGTGAAGAAAGAGAAAATGACCTTCTTCTTCTGCTTGCCACCGCCGGACTTAGCCGGCTTGGAGGATGGAGGAGGAGCCTTTTCCTTCTTTGGAGCCTGTCATCATTATGTATGTATTATCAATGTTAGTAAAATTTATACAGAAAAACAAGATATAGATAAATCATTCAGTATCATATAATATGAACTGCTACGAGGCTTACCATCTGATCTCTAAGGAGAGAGGAAGTGGAGTGAGAGCGGCGGACGCTGGATCAGAAAGAAGTGACGAAATATAAAAGAAGGCGACTCTGCTCGGGGCAGAACCCTAGGGCATTTTATAGTAGTCTGCTAATCGAGTTAACCGACGTCGTTTTATCGATTATCGTTTCCTGCGGGCTTATATTGTGAATTTAAAGCCCAAATGCAAATGGTCTTCTTTGGTCGGCCAACAAAAAAAGGTTCAGCCTTTAGGAAGTAGTTGTCCTTACAAATAGCCCATAATATTTTGGATAAATTACACATTATAATACTTTTTAGAAAGTAATTACAGAAAAGATATATCTTAAAAGTATTTATAAAAAGAGTACTTTTTAAAAATATATTTATAAAATTAGTGCATTCTTATTCCTTTAATTTAGTTGGATAATTTTAAAATTCAAAATTTAAAAAATCATTATATAAAAATCATTCTTATCGAGATTTGGGAAACTTTCTTGAAGGTACTCGTCATTGTCTGGCAAGACCCCTTTCCAAGAAATGGAACTGTCACCCAAGCCAACATGCTTCACGGGAAATGGATTAATGGGGAAAAAGAACCTTTCAATATCTCCTACACTCTGGCCAACAACCGTCTCATCACAACTTTCATCATATCTCTTCTTCTTGATTGGGGAACTCAAAGTCGCATCTTGAATACACGAACCATCTCTAGAAGAACTTGAACGATCAATACATCCATATAAATAACTGAAGTCCATCTTCGGTTTATCGCTTGCACTACCTCCATCAACCAATATACTATTTACGTCATTTGAAAGTACTATCTGACTAGAGTCAGCCATAGCAACTTCGGATTTTGACTCTGTATTATCGAAGTACGATCATTTCCTGTGATTCAAAGGCCAGCTGTTAAGCTCCTTAAAAGTTGGAACTCTCATCGTCTCTCTCTCCAGGACAACTTCTGCTTCTAATAATCCTACCATTTTCAAATTACTCTTCAATTTCAATTGACCTTTGCTAGTGCCCATCCTATCTTGTATATTCTCCTCACCAACACCCTGCAAAGTGGCAAACTCTTGTACACCAAATGAATCTTTACTAAATCCTGAAGGTGTAGTAATTACTTTTTGATTACCGTTGTATTAAAGGTTGGTTACATCTGTATTAAGGTTTGGTTATTTTTTGTATTAAGGGTTGATTACCTTTATATTAAAGTTTGGTTACCTTGGTATTAAAGATTGGTTACCATTGTATTAAGGTTTGGTTACCTTTGTATATATTAAAGGTTGGTTTTCTTTGTTTTAAGGTTGGATACCTTTTGTATTAGGAGTTTGGTTACCTGTGTATTAAGAGTTGGTTACCTGTGTATTTAAGGTTTGGTTACCTCTGTATTAAGGTTTGGTTACTTTTGTATTAATGTTGGTTACCTTTGTAGTAAGGTTTAATTACTTTTGTATTATAAGTTGGTTACCCTCCTTCTCAAATCCTTTTCCATCACGACGACACAGCCGCCGCCGTCCATCGTTTCCCAGCCCTCCCTAAAGCCACCAATGAGCTTCTCATCGGCTTCATCGAGGATAATCACCGCTTCTTTCTGTCTCAATCACTGTCCGACTTCCGCCGCCCCATCTACGCCTCTTCCCGTCCATGTCCACCACTGGAACGCCAACTGTCGTTCACGGTCACTAAAGGTTGGTTTCCTTTGTTTTAAGGTTGGATACCTTTTGTATTAGGGGTTTGGTTACCTGTGTATTAAGAGTTGGTTACCTGTGAATTTAAGGTTTGATTACCTCTGTATTAAGGTTTGGTTACATTTGTATTAATGTTGGTTACCTTTGTAGTAAGGTTTAGTTACTTTTGTATTATAAGTTGGTTACCCTCCTTCTCAAATCCTTTTCCATCACGACGACACAACCGCCGCCGTCCACCGTTTCCCAGCCTTCCCTAAAGCCACCAGTGAGCTTCTTATCGACTTCATCGAGAATAATCACCGCTTCTTTCTGTCTCAATCACTGTCCGACTTCCGCTGCCCCATCTACGCCTCTTCCCGTCCGTGCCCACCACTAGAATGCCAACTGTCGTTCACAGTCACTACGAGAGGTTGCTGGTGAAGATTCGGTCAACCATTAATGGCGACGAGGAGAGAGAAGAGAAGGAGGAACGAGGAGAGAGAGAGAGAGAAGACAGGGGGTGAGTGGGAAGATCCGATCGGCCATTAATGGCCATGAGGAGAGAGAAGGGAAGGAGGAAGGAGAAGAGAGAGAGAGGAGGCAGGGGGGGGTTAGATAATTATTTAATGAGTTTATTCTTGTTGCACTTTTTTTGTAATTATTTTGTATGTGTTTTATTTTTGTAATTACTTTCTAATTGTTGTATATTAATGTTAAGGACCCTAATATTTTTATTCTCAATTTTTCAAGAAATTACGTCACCATAAGTTCCCAAATAAGATTTCCAATTATAAATTAATTTGTGATATTTTTAAATTTAAAAATAAATTTATTGTGCTATTCTTTTTTAGTCATAGATTAAGGAGATAATGCTCGAAATTATAATTGTCCAATATTATGACATTTGAACATAAAACAATAGCATAATTTTCTTATACACGAACGAGTTGAAATTTGGTGCATACGATGGCTATGAAATGAATGATAAATTCAAAATAAATATTGAAGGGAATTACCTAAATATGTAACGATATTTATTTATTTTGGTTCACCGGATATTTAATTTTATGTATTGTGCAAGGGAATTTTATGTATTTAATTTTTCTCCCTTTAGTTTTGCAAATTGTGAAGTGTTAAGTCTATTTAAAGCTCGGGCCCTCATGGAATCCACTTGGGCTACCATAGCAAGGCTACACAAACTTAACTGGGCCTAAAGTCTTGGATATGGGATACTAAAATCTATCTATCTTTATTATAAAGCAACTATCCGAAACCGTAAACCATATAATCATGTCATGCTATTTTTTTTTATCCTTGTAACTTTAATTATATTATTATTTTGTTTTTTTATATTATTTTTTTATCTTTTTAT
Organism: Hedera helix; assembly: GCA_947179155.2. Classification (NCBI taxonomy): domain Eukaryota; kingdom Viridiplantae; phylum Streptophyta; class Magnoliopsida; order Apiales; family Araliaceae; genus Hedera; species Hedera helix. The sequence goes on along the minus strand of OX359280.1, from coordinate 2,492,736 downwards.
TTTGTCCTCCAAATTTATAAAATATTATTTTATCTCACATAATTTATACAAACATGGCGTGTGCCATCGGATGCTGGTCAGAGTAATGACTGTTTGTCTGTGAGGTTAGCAAAATCATTTGTTTCATAATATAAGCATTTCTAGTTGGGAGCTTGTTGAGCAAAGAATTAAATAGAGAATGATTTCTAGGCACTCTTAATTCAATCATTATAAAAATGGTTCCTTTTTTCTTCTCTGCCTTTGAATTCAAATTTAACCATATACTTGTCTCCCCTAGTGTTTAGTATCTTGCATATAGACATTTAGCTCACATGGTACGTAATAACCACTTTATAAAATTTAGTTAGGTTTGGGATTATCGAATTTATCTTACGTTTGGATTAATGTGCGTTTGAATCGAGAGAATAGAATAAAAAAAAGAATAAAATAAAAATAATATATTTGATAATTATTTTGGAGGGTAAATCATTCCAATAGAATAAAAATTCATTACATTCCTTTGTTTTTCTATTCCATATGGAAAAGGTCAAAGGTGGAATAAAATTTATTTCAATGTAATGGATATATATATGTAATAATTTTGCTATTATATGACAACACCCACCATCACCACCAACCAAACATAAACTTAAAATTATTCTACTCCGTACTCCATTTCATTCATTCAATCCAAACGCAGCATAAGAGAATAAAATAAAAAAAAGAATAAAATAAAAATAGTGTACTTGATAATCATTTTGGAGAATACACTATTCCAGTGACATGAAAATTCATTTCATCCCCTTTATTTTTAATCCATGTAGGAGGTGGTAAAATAAGATCTATTCCAATAGAATAAATATATGTGATAATTTTGCTATTATATTATACCGTCCATCATCATCAATAATAAAATATATACTTGAAATACCTTAAAATTATTTTATTACCTCCTCTATACTATTCCTTCAATCCAATCGCAGCCTAAGGAGTTGACAAAAATGATATGTAAATATTTTTAACTTCATTAACATTTTTACCCCTTGTGTGATGTATGTTGAGTTAGCATACACAATTTTTTTTTTTAATGTTAATTATGGAGTAAAAGATAGTATACGTTAGCTAAGAAGCATTTCGTTTTATTTATTTATATTGCAGTACTAATAATAACAAGGTATATAATCAAATTAAATACTACGAATCGATCTAGGAAATTCATAGTACGCATGCATTTTCATGCATGCATGGTTTCCAATTGCCTCGTTCGTTTGTGACATGCTCGCTCCATGTTTTGCAGATTCGTTTCTATAAGCTTAAGATTGATGACAAATTTTGTGACAACTTCATGCAATCCTAATTCTCTACGTCAAGACTAAATATTTATTTATTATTTATTATTCCAGCTTTTTTCGAGTAGGTTTAACTTTCTGTTGAATAGTCTTAATGAAAGTTCTGATGAGATCTCGTGCAGTGCACCAACACTAGTATGATCATTTATAAACTTTTACAGATATATATTGTGAAACATTGCATATTAAACTAACCAAAAAAATTAACTCCCAACATGATTATGAATTAATGAGAATAGGGATGGAATTTTAACCAACATATTTCTGTCCGGTTCAGCTATACATATATGAGAGGAATAAAATGATATATAGCCAGAGAGGGAGAGGGAGAGGGAGAGGGAGAGGGAGAGGGAGGAAACTTTCTTAAAATATTGCTCGAATCATATAATACTGTAGTTATTATTTTATCAAGAGAGTGAGGACGGTTATAAAAGTAAAAAAGAAAGAACTTGCCTGAGAGATCATGCAAAGTGCGTTACAAAAAAGGCTCAGAGAAGAAATATTGTGCAGAAGATGAATTTCTCTTATAAGAAAAAAAAATGATGAAAAGTTTTATTAAAACTACATAGTTTTACTAACAGGTGTAGATAAGGTTATCTAGTACTAGTACTAGAATGGATTTTCTCTCACACACAACACACACACACACACACGCTATATATATATATATATATATATATATATAAACATCAAGGTAATTGAAAGTTTGAAACAAAACCCTTGAAGTATACTTTCAGACAAATATATATTTAAGAACAGAGAGAAACAAGTCTTTTATTCATACAACATGGAATATTCAAACCAATATTTATGCACATGATCTAAATTCCTTGACAACTTATAGCTATCATACATAGCTAGCTACTGACCCATGAAATTGCTATTAACATGATAATAAGCATTTCATTTTATTTATTTAGGTTACACTTGTACTAATAATAATAAGATACTAATCAAATAAAAATAGTACTAGGAAATATATATGCATGCAATTTCATGCATGCATGGTTAAGTTTATTGTTCCTTGATCAACAATCAAAGTAATAGAAGCATTTCCAATCGCCTCGTTTGTGACATGTTCCATGTTTTGCAGACTCCCATGTCTGGCACTGCTTGTCACAGTGCCGTGTGTTACCGCACTTCCCGGACCATGTCAAGCTTGGTTTTTCACATATTTGCCCCTCAACACCTGTTTCTGCAAAATTAACATACCAGAAATTAATTTAAGAAATTCAAGCACACATCTATTTACTAATATTGTTGATAATAATTAACAAAAAAAAAACCTTAATTTCCAACGGGATAGACATGAAATAAGAATGAAATTAAAGCACAAACTAAGTATTCACCTGTGTTAGCATTAAGAAAGAAAGTGAGAAAAATTGCAAAGAAGCTAACAGGGCTAGTTTTATTTGCCATCTTTGATCTTATCAAATTAAGTTACCCCGAATAGAAAGAATATTAAAGGGTATTTATAGTCCTTTTTTTTTACTTTTTTTTTAAAATTTTCTGGAAAAGATAACGTGTCGACGCCGGGTTTTTTCTTTTTTAGAAAAATATGTCGCTTTTCTTTTCCTTCTTTCCAAGTTTGAAATCCCTTTTCTTTTTGTCTTGTTTCGTAAAAGGGTGATTTTGGAAAAAAGTCGGCTTGAGTGTCAACGAGATTTGAAAGATCGATTTTATGATGAGCCAATTGACCAGAGTCGCCAGCTAGTATATTTGAAATGGATGTACCAACTCATCCGATTTTTAGTTTTCGTAATCGTGATGGCTCATATGTGACTCTTAATTAGTTGGTCTGCAAACCGAGATTCATAGAGTTCGGGGGCTTGCTTAAGCGAGGGGAAGGTGTTAGGCACCCCCCGACTTCCGTAAAATACGGTTACCGCTATCCTAATGCTTTCATTTCCTTTAAATCCTAAAATGTGTGTGTGCGCATGTGTGTACGTGTGTGCCTATGAAAATCGTTGGAATGCTTTATTTCCGAAAGTACTTCTGAAATCTCGTTAACCCTATGCACGAAGGATTCGATTCGTTTTGAAAAGTTCATTTTTAAGCTTTTATTTTTTTGATAACAAAATCTTTAATGATGACATTTGTGAAATAAGGTTTTCGAATCCTTCGTCAAATAGGAATGAAACTCATCCGATACTTCCAATTTTATCTTACGGATGATCTAATATTCTAGTTTGCTTGATTTTATGAAAAGCTTTATCATTTCATTCCAAAATCATTTTTCTCGCGTCGAAAGGGAAAACCAAGCATTAAAATGACGTTGGAGCTATTTGTGGGCATGTAAGCCGTCTAAATAGCCCCAAACACCCATAATAACATATTTCACTATTACGGGGCCTTAAACCCGATTTTCAGTATTGATATCGTTTTAAGGCCCAAAATTTACATATTTACAATAAAGGTGCATCGCAATCGTTATATTCAAAAGTAAGTTATAAAATAACTAAAAGGATATCATCGAGAGGTTAGGAGGAGATTTCATCCGCAATAAATCCTCTCTAACCGTCCCTAATCCATAGATATAAAACATATATCGACTACATCGGATTTAACTTCAAAATACACAAAATCAAAATATTTAAAATCACAATGCGCCAAATATTTCGGATCTACAGTAAATCCACCCAACAAATGCACAAATATTATATCTATAACAACTTAAACAATAAAATGAAATAAGGACTAGATCTAACTAGATTAAAACTCGGATTTTCACATTTCAAATGATGAAATAATTGCTTTTTCACTTGGAGATCATATAGGATACAATATATAGTGTAAAGATTGAACTAAAGATGGAAGAACTCTCACTTTTTCTCTCAAACTCGTAGCTCTCTCTCTCTCTCTTTTTCGCCATTTTTTCCTCTCTTTCTTTTTCCTCCTCCTCTAGGCTGAGCAAATGGCGTTGTATAGCTGACTGGGAGCAGTCGCAGGTGCATCTTCGGCTGGCCGCAAATCCATCTACGGCTGCCTGCTCTCACCGACTGAGCCGTCTCCTCGGTTGCCGTGTGTTTCATCGAGCTACGAAAACGCCAACTTGTCGTTCGCCGCAGATGCATTCGCGACCACTTGGCTTCCTTTTCTCGATTTTTGTGTCACGCGGTCTTAAATCATCATTTTTGCTGTATTATTTCGGAAGGCTGTTACTTGATATAGAAATTACTCTTTGTGCTTGGCTTCCAGGGGGCGCTGCCCCCTTACACTCCCGACTACCGTAAGCGTAGTGGTCATTCGTCGTCTTTGGTGATCAAATCAGGTTCTTCTGGATCAGCTGTTTGCCTTGCCTCAAGTGACCCGATGCTTGTTGTTCGTTGTAACAGCTTTGACCATAAGTCGTTGTGGGGGCTTCGTGTTGGGGTCCACCTTCCTTTTCGTATGTCGGGTCAAGTGACGATTTTGCCCTTCTGTCAGGGTTAGTGTAAAAGTGCAAAATTTGGGTGTCTACATAACGCATGAGGGTATTTATAGTCAAAAGTTTCTTAGGTTCATGTTTGATTTGTACTTGCTCGGTTTTAAATTATAGAATTATTATTGAATTTTTAAAAGTTAATTTAAAATTGATATAATTTTTTTAAGTTTTTAAAATAATAAATTTTATAATTGATAATATTTTTTAAATAATTTATAATATAACTAATTATATTGATATAAATTAAATAAATTTATTTTAATTTTAAAATTAATATTGTTCATATTATTTGGAACAATGGAGTATTTTGTATGGCTATGCTGTGACGACATACTGCATGAAAATGTTAGGAGAGAAGCTGCCACCTGGCAGAATACAAGACAGTTGGCACTCTCTGAAATCATATGTTGACTTAATATAATTTATTAAAGTTGGGACATGATGGGTCGTATAGTAAGGATCAATTGGCCCATTCGGACACTTTGTTTCCAACTATGTTAAGGTATTTGGGTGGTTTACTTGGGCTAGCGTAGGCAGGTTGCGTAAACTAGTTTGGACCTAAAGTATGGGCCTATCTAGTCCTTCGGAGTAAGTACTCCTTAATTTCGTATTTAGTTTCCTTAATTTTGGAGTTTCAAATCAACTTATTAAAGTAAAATCAGTAAGAGAATGTTGGAATTGACTCATATGTCAGTGGTTTTGACTAAATGTATTTGGACTTGAGAATTTATTAGTAGTCTGGTCTTAAGTTTGACTAATGTTTTGGGCCTATGGGTTTGAATTCATGTTATAACAGTTAAATTTTTTAGTTACTATAAAATTTTGACTTGAAAATTACTGTAAAGTGTGAGAAGCACATAAATGAATACATCACTACTTCACTAGTCATAATTTTATGAATCTAGGTATATTATGTTATTTATTTTTCCGTTTTCTTTTAATTTCTGTGAAATTATTTGCAATATTTGTTTTCATTCTTCTTTAATTTCTGTGAAATTATTTATAATATTCGAATCTTAAGTCTAAAGCTAAATACCATGTCAATTAACTACTCAACTTGGAATACAACCAATTAAATACAAATAATATCCCGTGAGCATCGATTAGACTGTGGTTCTAGTCGACATATAAACACAATATTTTTCTTGAATTAGTTATGATAACCATAACTATCAAGGTAATTAAAGCAAAACCGTTGAACTATAAATGAATTTTGAAACAGTGACTCGAAAAAACTCTAGAAAAAATAAAGAGAGAGACTTTATTTATTCATAAAACATGAAGTATATATATATACTAGGGAAAACCCGTGCCTGAAGGCACTGTGCAATTAATATAACAGTTGTGTACTGTATTTAATATTTTTAGATTGAAAAATCTAAAACTGTTGTGGACTCTTAGTTTCATAATAGAATTGAGAGTCCAACCATTAATATAAAAAGATTGATACTCAATCCAGTCATAGTTTATTTTTTAGGCAAATATTAGTGTGCTACTCATTTTCAACTTAAAATTAGTTCTTGGCATGTTTGAGCAATTAATTGATTGATGATAGCGGGCTCAAATTTGTGTAATATAGTATTTTCGGGTATCCCACACACCTTTCCTTTATTGACAAAACAGAATTAGAAGTTTGACATCATTTATTTGCCTCCAGTATCTCTAACCATTGATCAATATGATCCATGAACAGTATTTCATGTGAAAAAAATGTAGTACTACAAGTCATTTGGTGGGATCCAATAAAGAAAAAAAATATGTAAAAATTCAAAAGAAAGACTTTTACATATATATCCAAAAGTATAAAATGAGCCCTCTAAGTCCAAACAAAAAAATATTGTCATAACACCAACTAAATCGCATCACCATAACGTTTTTTTCTCTATATTTTTTTTTTTAAATTGGATAAAAGATTCTCATACTATGAGTCAGAGCCTACTATAATAGTTGCCCTCGATATAGCCCGCAAAAACATCAAAGAAATGACACGTAATTGTCCGTGCCTGAAGGCACGACATAGATTAAAATTCCAAAAATACTTTATTACCTAAAGACTCTTTGCAATCTAAAATAACTTACAAATCAATTAGAATGAATCTGAACCGTCTATGCGATTTCCCACCCAAATCAATTTGCATGTGGAAACATAACGACTGCAATACCCGAAAAACAGGAAAATGACGTCAATGCTGAAAGGGTGACCCATGTTATTTACATGCAATTTTCTTTTTTTATTTACTTATTATTATTATTATTATTATTATTATTATTATTATTATTATTATTATTATTATTATTATTATTATTATTATTATTACTATTACTATTACTATTACTATTACTATTACTATTACTATTACTATTACTATTATTATTATTATTATTATTATTATTATTATTATTATTATTATTATTATTATTATTATTATTATTATTATTATTATGATTACTACTATTACTATTACTATTTTTTTTATTATAATAATAATAATTATTATTATTATTGTTATTATTATTATTATTATTATTATTATTATTATTATTATTATTTTTACTGTTATTGTACTTATTATTGTTGTTGTTATTGTACTTATTATTGTTGTTGTTGTTATTATTATTATTATTATTATTATTATTAGTGATCGTTGGATGTTGAAGTCTTAAATGATTTTAGACTGTTGAATGTTGAAGCCTAAATTGATTTGAGACCGTTGGATGTTGAAACCTTGGAATTTGAGCCGCTCTGTTTTATTATATAGATACTCGTATATGTATGTGCACACATTACACTACAAGAAAGGGAGTCATTGCCGATGGTATCTTTACCAACGACCACCATCCCGTCACTAATAACCATAAAAAACAACGGCACGTCGTCGCTATTACCTGCAGTCGCCAATGTGTCTTCACACCTCCTTTTGATCGACGTACAGGACTCCATCGAGAATTAATGTATGCCGTTGATAGTGGAACAAAGAATTGGTGCCAAAAAATTGCGCCAGAGGGAACAACAATAACGATGAAAATATATGTCATAGGCGACGGGATTTGCCATCGAGATTGACTTACTAAATATGAGGTCAATATCGACGGAATTGCCGTCACCATTGAGTAATTAGTGCCGTCAAGAAAGACATTTGGGATTAATTCCAGGCGTCGAGCCCTTTTCCCTACTCATCTACCTAATTAACTTATATAAAAAAACACTTAGAAAAATATAAGAAAATTAGACTAAAACGGGCCCCGGGCGTCAAAACGACACAAATCATCTTTTAGATATTTCAAACGTGTGACAACTTATAAGACTTAATTCGGAGTTTTGATAGCCAAGTTATCTGCTCGTCTGCCTACCTTATATAAAAAACACTTAAAAAAATATAGAAAAAGTAGACCATAACGGGCCCCGAAAGTCAAAAACGACGCAAAACCATAAAGGAACTACCTTTTAGATATTTTGAACACGTAACAACTTACATGACTCAATTTGGAGTTCCAGTGGCTGAGTTATTTGCTCATTTGCCCAACTTATATAAAAATCACTTAGAGATTTATTGGAAAAATAGGCCAAAATGGGCCTTGGGTGTCAAAACGATGTGAAACCATAGGCGAACCACCTTTTAGATATTTCGAACACGTGACAATTTACAGGACTCGATTTGAAGTTTCGGTGGCCGAGTTATCTGGTCATCTGTCTAACTTATATAAAAAACACTTAGAAAAATATAGGAAAATTAGACCAAAATGGACCCTGGGCAACGAAATGGCGTGAAACCATAGATGAACCACCTTTTAGATATTTCGAACACGGGACAACTTACAGGACTTGATTCGGAGTTCCAATGGCCGAGTTATCTACTCGTCTGCCAACTTATATATACATAACAACTAGTTGATTATTTAAATATGGTTATATTTATGACTTCATAAGTTATATTTTAAATTTTGTAGGGTCTTGTTAATGAGTCTCGTGGCATGGGTGGAGGCAGCAGCGATGGCAAGAAACACAAAGGACCTGACAGGACCACAAAGGAGATGGTGAAGACCGAACGATGTTGTTGATGCTACTGAGGGTGGGACCGACAGTAGCAAAGAAAAGAGAAGAATGGATCGACAATGAAAAGAAGGATGTTCAAAGAGATAAAAAAGCCAAAAATATCTTATTTCAATCTCTAGATGATGAGCTGTTTGAAAACGTTGTCAACTGTAAAACAACTCAAGAAGTCTAGCAGACTCTGTTGATCATGCACAAAGGAACAGAAGAAGTCAGAGAGAACAAACAATCACTGCTTATTGAGCAGTATAAAATGTTCACCCACATTTCAAGGGAGAACATTACAAACACCTATGAGAGATTCAACATGCTGCTAAATTCTCCCAGATTGTTTGGAAAAGTCTATCCAAACAGAGATCTCATCATCAAATTCATGAGATCCTTTCCAGGCAAATGAGATGCCAAAACCATAGCCATCAGGGAGTCAAGGAACTTACACGAGATGACTGTACAACAGTTATATAGAAATCTTCTCACCTACTAGTTGGAGCTGAATCAGAGGGCCGAGACCCTATCTAAGGGAAGAAAGAATGAGAAGAACATTGCTCTTAAAGTTTCAACTTCATCTCACAGAAGAAATCTCAAGGATAATTCTGATTCTGATAATGATGAATCAAATGATGATGAAGGTGCTGCCATGCTAGTCAGACAATTCAAAAGATTCATCAACATGAACAGACCTTAGAAGTTCAGAAGCAACAACAGCAAAGAACCAACAAATGACCTTTGATACAACTGCAAAAGCCAGGTCATTTCATTGCTAAGTGCCCTAAACCCTTAAAAGAAGAGCTGAGGAGGGATAGAATAAAAGAAAATCCAAAAAGAGAATTCAAGAGCTTCCACAAGCAAAAGAAGAAAGACAAAACGTAAATAAAACATAAACTAAACAACGACTACTCGGTTACTTTTCATTTTCTTTTATCTTTACTAGATCCACTGGCCTTCCTTGACTTAGTTGAAATATTATGTTTAAAGAAAAGGTGAACATTTAAGTCGCTTAGCAAATATAAAACAGTTTAAGAACATAATATCCCATGAGTAAAAATATTTTTTCTAATAAACTCAACAATTGTTCAATAATTGCGAACATGTTTGAATAATAGAAATGACATTTCTTTAAGTTTAAAGTCATTAACTTTCATGCTGAATGGTCATAGGACTAAGAACTCTTGATGATTATTAACAATCACGTAAACTACTAACTCTGGTTAGGTCGTGAGACCAAGTTACTCTAGATGTGTATTTTAGGGGATCAGTCTATCGTACTCTATATTGTGCACAACATAACCATCTAATTTTAAGTGTCAATAGAAATCATAAGATCTGATTATTTGGCTTTTAATTATCCCTACTATGAGGGTTGTTTGTTCTTAGCTTTAATTTTAACATAAGATTCCGCACCAAGCAATTTGGATTGAATTATCTTTAAAAATCATTATGAATTCAATAATCATATCTCAAAGGTCTAGTCAAAATAAATGGCATAGACTCACATGGTAAAACAGTTCATGCATAACAAATTTTAAATCTTTAAAACAGTTCAATAGTTGAACATTCTGTTCGAAGCACTTGCGTACAATCATGGCATACATTTATAAGAATAAATTTAAAACAAGCTTGGTTAAAATACTTGTCTCGTTCATTGTTTACGCTTAACGTTAATATCGCAATACGCTTATTGCCTACATAGTTAACAATGTCGATTCACAAGTTAGTTATACACATAGTGCATCGTTATTTATCGGTTAAGTTGCTAGTACGTATTTCTAACTCATAAATGCTTACATATAACACGTATCACATTGAGTAAGTATTTTCCCTCCAATTTCCCTTTGATATAAATTGGAATTGGCTACTACCCTTGTAATGTCCCAGATATTTACAAGAATTGTAAATAAGATTTGAAATAATTAATTAAAGGTTATGGTTTAAAACCTAAAGTTGTCGAAGTGAAATGTGTAGAAAATGGGTGAACATTTTTTTTAACATAATTTATTTGTTAGAAATTAAATGTAGAAATATTGTAATGATGCATGTAGAGAATTTATTAAGGAAATAAATTCAATTGAGAAGTGAAGGTGGTTATATTGATATACATATACTCCTAAAGTGTGCTTGTTAGCCAAATAAGAATGTGAGTAAATTGATACTCAATTAAGCTAATAAATTAATTAGTTTAAGTATGGATGAAAAAGAAGAAGGGAGAGTCAAGTAATATAATTAACTTAGTTAATTATATGAGTCATGAATTAAAGTTATGAGTAACAAGTAGAGAAGTGGAATATTGTTTGGAATGACAATATTAAGAAGTAATTAATTATTTAAATTGTTGTATAGAGTCCAAGTAATTTAATTACTACTAGTGGACTAGCCCAAAAGGATTATATGTGTTAGCCCAACATGGGAATACTTGCATGAAGGTGAGTAATTAAATATGAAAGCCCAATGAAGTTAATGTAACAATTTAAAGTAATAAGTCCAAACATTTAAAAAGTCAATTGATGGTCAAAGTGTTGGAAAATTTGGTTGAATGTAGAGAATTAACTAATGTAGGGTTAATTGAATAACCCTAGTTAGTAGACATGAGAGAGCATTAACCAAACATTGGTTAATTGCTAGAGGAATGAAAGTAGTGATGAGAATTAACTATGGGTGAGTTAATTGAGTAACCCAAGGTGGTAGAATAATTTAAAGCAAGTCTAATTGGATTATTTTTTTAAAATCCAAATGAGGTATTAACCTAAGTCAAATTAATTAACCTAGTAGTCTATGTAATTTAATTTAAACATTGATCCATGTAATAATTAATCAAGTCCAATGCTTGTTTTAATTAAATGTATCATAAGGTATTTAATGTTAGCCCAATGTAATAAATAAATTGAGCCCAAACAAATATAATAGATGAGCCGAATAAAAATATTAAATTGATCCAATGTGGAGCCCAAATGGAAGTAAATTGTTGGTCAAATAATATATATATATATATATATATATATATATATATATATATATATAAGACTAAATTGGATAAAAAGAAAATAAAAAATGATGGTAAATGGAGGGAGTTTGGCCGGATGTGTGAGGGCCCTTTTTGGGGTGTTTTGTGAGCTTTGTGCTGAGTGTTATATACTCAATTGGTTGCTTCTTTTGCTAGCTTGGTAACTTTTTAAGCAACATATCAAACCAATGGTCAATCAAGATAGTCATTCCAAGCAATAGTAAGACCAATTAAGCTTCTAATTTACTAATGTAAGATGAATTAGGAGACTTAAGAAGGATTAGGTTTGTCCTATATATAAGACTTACCTAGTGCATTGTAGAGAGTTTGCTCATTTGCTTACTTGCACTAACTTATAGAGAGACATGCTTTAGAGAAAATAAGAGCTACATTATGAGAATTGTGAGTTTGAGAGCTCAAACACTAAGGGTGTTAGTCATTTTCGGGTAGAGCAAGAAGATCGAGATGGAGTTCCAACCAATTCCAAAAAGAAGAATTCTATAGAAGGTTTAAAAGTTTCTCAAACATTATTTATTATTTTGTTAAACATAAGTTTTAGTAATCTTGGTTATGGAAGGATTTAAGTGATGAAGATCTATGGTGAGCTAAGATAGATATGTGTTATATATGTGTGATACGTAAAATGATGGAAGAAATAGTCATATGAGCATGTTTTGTTGTCAAACCTTAGTTAAATAACTAGGTTGATAATTATGAGTTGAGATGTGTGGGTTATATTTATGATCTAAGAGTCTTGAAAGATAGGTTTATGTATTGTGAAGATAACCTAACTTGAACGATTGAAAATTTTGAAGAAATAAATAAGTTATGGCTTTTATCGCAAGATAGGGCGTTTTGAAACCCTAAGTGGTTCGATCTTTAAATTTCGTGTCAAACGTTTTCAAAAATATGATTGAACTATGAAATATTGTAAAACAAGAAGTTAGGAAGACAACAACACTAAGTTGGTGTCATTTGGATGTGTAGAGTTTATTTTATTCAAGTTTGAACCATTAAAACCAAGGATTTGTGATTTTAGTTTTCACTTTATCCTTGTAAGCAGTTTTTAGTCCAGTTTCGTTCAGAATTTGGATTTATGATCTAAAGAGAAGTTGTAGAGGGGAAAATTTTGATAATAATGGACTCAAGAATTACCCCAAAATATTTTAAAATGAAGAAGTTATGACAATTTGAACAAATGAGGTAAAAATCACAAAACCAAAACAAAAGTTAGCAAACTTTCTGCCTAAAAACCCTGTAGAAGGGCGCCTAACTAAGCACTCCAGGCGCCATCTTGAGCGCCTAGGCGCCGGTGATAGCGCATGGGTCAGTTGACGTGGCATGGGTCGGGTCGGGTCATGCCGAAAATTGTTTCGAGTCGGTTTTGATTAATTTAAACGAGTCGTGTAATGTTTTAAATATTAATATAATTAATATGGGACCCAAATAAATTTAAATATTTATAAATAAAGTAAACTAAGAATATTTAAGGTTTTAATTATTATTTAAATAAAATAATAATTAAAATTAATTAATTATTTATTATTTAATGGCTATTAAATAATAAAGCTATTAAATAATAAATAAAGGAAATTAAAAGTAATTAATTATTTACTATTTAATTGTTATTAAATAATAAATGAAGGAAATTAAGAATAATTATTTTGAATTAAAAATAATTAAATAAATTATTAAATAATAAATAAAGCTTTTAAGTTCATCAATTAATACTTAAATGATAAAAAAGGTTAATAAAATAATTATTTTTTATTTAATTAATATTAAATAATAAATAAATTTAATAATTAATAAATTATTAGTTAGTTGAAATTAAATAAGAATAAAATTAATAAATCTAATTATTTATTATTTAACTAACATTAAATAATAAGTAACGATAAGTAATTAGTTATTATTTAATTAAATAATAATTAAGAAGGGTTAAAAATTAATAAACTAGTTACTTATTTCTTAATTGAAATATGTAAGGTTGTTATATTTAATTATTATTTATTGACGTTAAATAAATAATAATTAGCGGAAGATAAAGTTAATAAGGTAATTATTTATTAAATATGGATGGTTAATTATTTAATTATTATTTAAGAGATACTAAATAATAATTAAAGGGAGATGAAGTTAATAAAATGATCATTTGTTATTTAATTAATATTAAATAATAAATGGGGTTAAGTAATTAAGAAATTATTACTTAAATGATATTCAATAATCATTAAAGGACTTGAGAATAATTAATTAATTAATTATTATTTAAATGATATTAAATAATAATTAAAGAAAAATATAGTTAAGGAAATAATTGCTTATGTAAAGATAAATAAGCAAGTACAGTTAATTAAAATAATTATTTATTTAATTGATAAATAATGTGAAGGAATTAAGGATAATAAAGTGGGTAAACAATTTGTGTGTAATTGTTTAAGTCTTTAATTATTACCAAGGTTGTGATTTATCATTAAATGATTTATAATTAATGGTAAGTGGTTAAATATTATTAAAGGATTAATAATATTGATAATTAGGTGAATATTATTAAAGACTTAATAATATTAGTAACCAATTAAGGTGTTATTTAGTACTTGAGTAGCGTTTGTAATTTAGTGAAGTAATATTAATGTATAATAATACTGATCGGTAATTAAAATATTATCCAAGGAGAATAATATTGTCTTATAAATTATGAGGTAATAAATGGGGAATTCGGTGTTGTAGAGTTAATTCTTTTGTGAATGGCAGCTGAGTCCATATGCGATTTAATAATTTGCCAGATAAGCATATTAGGTCTTCCGGAGGCGGTAATTTGATTTGTATGAGCGTTAGTGATGGAACGCAGATTTCAGATTGGTAGCGTAAGTCAACGCATATATCAGGCAAGTTTTTCAGAACTTGTTTTTATGTGCATTGCTATGTTATAATATGATGTTAAATTATTTAACATGAAGATATATTGATGATATTTGTGATATGTGAATAACATGAGATATGGTTACATGTGAAATATGTACATATATGAAGCATGATTTGCTAGATGCTAGTTGTTTATTGTATGTGATGCATAAGAAGTATGAAGCATTCATAAAATGAAATGCATTATGAAAGAATAAAATGCAGAGCATGTATAATATGTGAATCATGTAATGTGTTATGTGTAACTGTTAAACTTGCTGAGCCGTCGTGCTCACTCTTGCTTAAAACCAACATTTTTAGATAGTGGAAGTTAATCGAAGTTATTGATAAAGATCAAGAAACAGGAATGCATATTACATTCACTGAAGGTCTAACACGATTATTGTAGATATCAGTCTGAATTGGACAGGTAAAATGATTGTATAGTATAAAAATTAGTTGGTATGTAATATGAGTGTTAAATACTCAAATTGATTGTAATATAATGTCGTATCATATATGATATTGAGACATACTAGGAATGTATAAAGATTGCGATTCTGGAATAGACATAGATGTTGTAAAATTATAAATAAATGATTATTTATCAATTATAATATTGTTGTAATTCATGAACAATAAGGAAAATGTAGTACTTGTGTTGAACCGAATATGAGGTTCGAGGGACCTATATTTGAGGTTGTCACAACCTTACCTTCCCTCCAACTTCCCTTTATCTTATTAAATTGAATTTCCAATCAATCAAATATTTTTTTTAACTATTACATGAATATGTGTATTTTCATGAAAATATAAATAGTAGAGAGTTATTATTAGTATTTAACTACAAAAAAAAGGGTCATTTAATGATTCTAAATTTTTGTAAAATTGATCTTGTTATTATAGTGTTGATAATTTGAATAATTACTAAAAAATATATCATGATAGATATAATATTCCGTTTTAAAATATAAGATCATTTAATTTTTTAAACTCAATTTAAGACATTTTCGCACTCTAATTGACGTGATTTTTTTTAAATTTTAATTAATACAATAATGATAACGTAAACTAATTAAATATTATTGCTAAAAAATATATATTTTATAATTTAAATGAATAGTCTTAATTTTAATTTTGAAAATATATTAAATTGACTGTTAAAAATTAATAATAATGTTATAATTTGGGAAAAAATGAATACTAATGAAAAGAAATTTGAGTTAGTTTGGTGTCCACCATAAAAGCCTAAAGATAGCTTTATATCTTGACATTTTTAGTTGGGGAAAGAAAATAACAATTTTAGTTTCTTTGGTGTCCACCATTCCACTATACTTTAGTTATCATTCATTTAAAGAAATTTGGTCCATATATATATATATTGATAAAATAAAAAATTTACCATCAAGAATAATTTTTATTTTTATTTCAAAGGAACAAGAAAATGAAATTAGAACCAGTGCAAGGGAGGAAGGAGGGGTCACTATTATCTAGGAGTGCACAACGGTTGGTTTAGTTGGTAAAATAATAACCAAACCATTTAAGTCGGTTATAAAAAATTAAAAATCAAAACCGTGCAATTTTTTTACTCCGTAATCGGTTATCAGTTAAATCAGTCAGTTTAGTCGGTTATTAAAACTTAAGCATAAGAGAAGAGTTGGTTATTAAAACTTAAAAATACGCGGTTAAGTTTAAAATATTGTATTCAAATTTAATTTAAAATAAAATGTGTATATTATTATACATGTAATGTAATTGTGTAACTAATTGTCATATCTAAATTAAATTTATTAAATCTTAAGTTTCATAACTAAACTGAATGTTTATTAGAAAAGTATATAAATTATATTATTATTTTAAATTATTCGATCGGTTCGGTCGGTTTTTATTTTTTGAGAAGCCAAACCTGTAATATCCCATATATTTACAAGAATTGTAAATAAGATTTGAAATAATTAATTAAAGGTTATGGTTTAAAACCTAGAGTTGGAGAAGTGAGATGTGTAGAAAGTGGGTAAACATTTTTTTTAACATAATTTATTTGTTAGAAATTAAATGTGGGAATATTTTAATGATGCATGTAGATAATTTATTAAGAAAATAAATTAAAGTGTGCTTGTTAGCCAAATAAGAGGGTGAGTAAGTTAATACTCAATTAAACTAATAAATTAATTAGTTTAAATATAAAGTTATAAAATATAATTAATTAGGTTAATTATATTAATATGAGTTAAAGTTGTGAAAAATTTAGGATGATTGTCTTGGATGTCAATAATGTGAAGTAATTAATTAATTAATTAATTAACTTAATTATTAAGTTATTTTATAGAGTCCATTAATGGATTTAAAACAAGCCCAATATGAGAATATTTGCTTGAATGTGGGTAATTAAATAATAAGCCCAAATGTTATGTTGATTAATAGCCCAAGAGGTAATTAATATAAGTCCAATTAATTAATGTTGGCAAGTATTGTATATAATGGGGTGGTAGTCCAATTAAATAAATTACCTAGACCAAGTTATGAAAGATGTGTGAGTTGTGTTGGGTAACCCAAGTAATTAAATAAGAAAGCCCAATGCAAAGTAAATTATGTAACATAAACATTTAAAAAGTCAATTGATGGTCAAAGTGTTGGAAAATTTGGTTGAGTGTAGAGAATTAACTAATGTAGGGTTAATTGAATAACTCTAGTTGGTAGACAAGTGAGAGCGTTAACCAAACTTTTGTTAATTGCTAGGTGAATAAATATGGTGATGAGAATTAACCATGGATGAGTTATTTATGTAACTCAAGGTGGTAGAATAATTAAAAGCAAGTCTAATTGAATTATATTTTAAATTCAAATGAGGTATTAATCTATGTCAAATTAATTAACCTAGTAGTGCATGTAATTTAATTTAAACATTGATCCATGTAATAATTAATCAAGCCCAATAGAATAATTAAAATTGTGCCCAAACAAATCAAATGATGAGCCTAATAGATTTAATTCTAAGGTCCAAAGTGGAGCCCAATGTTCATGTATAGGTCAATGTAAATATATATTGGTATATATATATGGATACGTATATAATGATATAGGATATAAAAATAAAGCTAAATTGGTGTAATAAAATGGAAATCCCGAATTTTGGGACCCACAAGGATGGAAAGGTTGCTTGTTGGTTGATTTTGGGTACAAAGTTAGTTCAACAACTCCCCACTAACTCTAGTCAATCAAATGGTCATTCAAAATGTCTATCATGTGCTCATTCCATGCTATAGTAAGCATAACTAGCTCTTAATTTGACCAATGCTAGTTCATTAGTGAATGTTGATGATGATTAAGGGAGTGCTATATATAAAGTGTTGCACCAAAGGTTTGTGTTGGTTAGTCATTTTACTAGGAATGCTAGAGAGAAAATAGAGTTTCTTTGAGAGAAAAGCAAGCAAACTCTTGTGAGTTGAGGATCCACCAAGGAGATTGCTAGAAGATAATCAATGAAGAGTCACAAGCCAAGATCATACCAAGAGGAAGAAGAGCATCCATGTCTATGAGGTTAAAAAGTGTTTTAAACTTTCTTTAATTCATTTTTATAGTCTATATATGTTTTAAACGATTAAAATGTATTTTTAACCGATCAGAAATTATTTTGATGCTCTAGAGGTCTAAAACTATGATATATAGGTATATTCATAGTTTGATATAGTTAATACAACTATTGGTATGTGTATTACGCAATTAAAGGAAAGAAAAACCCATATTGCGATTTACCGGTAAAATCCTAGATGGTTCGATCTTAAATTTCTTGTCAAAACGTTTTTAAAAATGTGATTGAATCATGAAATATTGTAAAACAAAAAGTTAGGAAGACAACAACACTAAGTTGGTGTCATTTGGACGTGTAGAGTTTATTTTATTCAAGTTTAAACAATTAAAACCAAGGATTTATGATTTTAGTTTTCACTTTGTCCTTGTGAGCAGTTTTTAGTTCAGTTCCGTTTGAAATTTAAATTTGTGATCTAAAGAAAAATTGTAGAGGGGGAAATTTTGATAAGAATGGACTCAAGAATCACATCAAAATATTTTAAAATGAAGAAGTGATGACTGTCGGAGCGTCGAAGGGTCGAATAGACAAAATTTTAAAATGTTTCTGCAACACAAGGGCCGGGGCCCTCATCACTGTTCATGGGCAGTGCATTTTTCATTTCGTGTCAGGTCGGGCCATTCGGGTCGGGTCGGGTCAGGTCATTTAAGTCCAAATTAGATAAAAATGTTTAAAAATTATATAATTAATTTGGGACCCAAGTTTAATAATTATTTATTATTTATATAATAAATAAAGTAAATAAAATCCATTATTATAATTAATTATTATTTAATTGATAGTAAATAATAATTAAAGCAAATAAATATAATAGCTAATTATTTACTATTAAATAATAAATAAATGAGGATATAAAGTTAATAAATAATTATTTATTATTTAATTAATATTAAATAATAAATAAGGATGATTAGATAATTAATTATTATTTAAAGGATATTAAATAGTAATTAAAAAAAGATGAAGTTAATAAGGTAACTATTTACTATTTTAATAAATAAGGATAATTAGTTAATTAATTATTATTTAAAGGATATTAAATAATAATTTAAAGGAGATGAAGTAAATAAAATGATCATTTGTTATTTAATGAATATTAAATGGGGTTAATTAATTAAGAGTGTATTATTTAAATAATCATTAAAGGATTTGAGGATAATTAATTAATTTATTATTATTTTAATAATATTAAATAATAATTAAAGAGAAATAATGTTATGTAAATAATTGTTTATGCAAAGATAAATAAACAATTAAGGTTAATTAAATTAATTAATTATTTAATTAATATTAAATAAATAAAAGGAAAAAAATTAAAGGAATAAGGAAGTGATTAAACAATTTATATTTAATTGTTTAAATATTAAATATTACAAAAGGAGTAAATTATTTATAGTTAATAATATAAATAAGTGATTAAAATATTATTAAATGGTTAATAATATTAATAATTGATTAAAATATTATTAAAATGTTAATAATATTAATAAGTGATTAAAATATTATTAAATGGTTAATAATATTAGTAAGAGATTAAAATATTATTAAATGATTAATAATATTAATAAGTGAGTAAAATATTATTAAATGGTTAATAATATTTGAATGTAGTTTTATATTATCAATGTAGATTATATTTTGAGATGTTTGGTACATTATTAAATGTCCAAATAATTAAGTTATGTAAAGGAAGAAAGTTTAATTGAATTAAACCAGTGTAAATAGTTTGTTTATGACTAATTTAGACAACTTATTAAAAAGTGGGTCATGCGGAGAACGTGTAGTGAAGGCGTAAGTTGGTTAAGCGTACCCGATATGTCCGAATTGTATTTGGGCTAGGGTTTTTGTCCGAAACTTAAGGGTTCATTTGTCGGACATCTTAAGAGTTAATAATTTGAAGTTAGAGTCTTATATAAAGACTAATTAATAGTCATTGTATCTAATGATCATGCCAATTTTATATAAAAATTGTAGGTTGAACGAAAGACACAAAATAAGCGTAAATGGTAGAAGGGAACCAGACAAGTTTTTCAGAACTTGCTCCTATGTTCATTTCTATGCAACCACATGTTATTAAATTATTGATATGCGAATATATTGATGATATTTGTGTTATGTGAAATGCATGAAATATGATTATATGCGAAGTATGTACAGAATAAGAAGCATGACTTGATATATGCTAGATGTGTATTATATACGATGCATAAGAAGTATGAAGCATTCATAAAATGAAAAGCATGAAAGCATGACATACGTATAAAATGCAGAGTATATTTAATATGTGAAGCATGCAAGGTGTTATGTGTAGCTGTTAAACTTGCTGAGTCGTTGTGCTCACTCTTGCTTAAAACCAATATTTTCAGATAGTGCAAGTTATTCGAAGTTTTGTTAAAGATTAAGAAGCGGGAATGCATATTATATTCACTGAAGGTCTAGTACGACCATTGTAGATATCAATCCGAATTGGACAGGTAAAATGATTGTGTAGTATAAGAATTGATTGGTATATAATATGAGTGTTAAATACTCAAACTGATTGTAATAGAATGTCGTATAATATATGATATTGAGACATACTAAGAATGTATAAAGATTGCGATTCTGGAATAGAAAGAGACGTTGTAAAATTGTAAATAAATGATTATTTATCAATTACAATATTGTTGTAATTCATGAACAATAAGAAAATGTAATACTAGTGTTGAACCGGATTCGAGGGACCCGGATTCGAGGTCGTCACAAAACCGAAATCGGCCAAACTAGTCTCAATTTTTCAATTTTATAATGTTCGGTTTTGTGCTTTTTGGTTTGAATTTTTAATGATTCAATTTGGTAAGATTGATTTTTCGATTTCTTGTGCACCCCTAGCATTATCTATGAATCAAGCCTTTGCCTGATAAGTAACAAAACGACCTTATACTTTATCAAACAAAATTTGTGGAAGCAGTTCAACTTCCCTTCTTATACAGTAAAAAAATGTAGAGTACACACAACTCCTAAGGGATATATAAGTCCCAACCTCCTTATACAGTACAAGTCCTAGCCTCCTTATACAATGAAGTGAAGAAAGGTAGGGTAGACACTACTCCTATTAAGGGATGTACAAGCCCAATAATTTTTTAAAGCAACTTTTCACCTTAACAAGCTCACTTGTTATTGGGAGTGACTCATATTTCTGCGAGTGTATTAGATTTGAGGCCATGTGTAGATCATTATAATAAAGTATGTAAGACATCTAATGAATATATCGAAAAAATAGGACCAGCCAAATTAAAGCAGACTAGTCAACTTGGTGAATTTAAGTAATCGTGTGTTCTTAATTTTCAATTCTCTATTTATTTTTTGTGTTATTATCAATTATTCGTTCTTAAATTCTACCACTTACTAATTAAGCGGCAACAAGCACTTTTTTTCTCGAGAAATGTATTCCTATATTTTTTTCCTTCTACAATTATCACGAAAAGAATTCAAACGAATGCTCTTTCGGTAAGGTGAATAAATAAAGCTCTAAACTAACCCACCCCACCGCTTAATGCTTCAGTTTTCCAAAGTGCATTTCGCCGTTTAAAGAGATAACTTGTTTGACAGCTTAATTTATATTCAAAAACATTTTTACTAAAACGTTATATCAAAAGAACTAACAGTCCATGCTAAATGGATGAATTGTATATAAAAACACCGAAGATATAGTAAATCAAAGTTTACTTGAGCATAACATAATAAACTCAAGTCATTACAACATTTTTCCTATTAACATATTTTTATATATATTGATACATGTTTAAATCCATTATAATATTGAGTATAGACAATTTTAGAATAAAAATCTTTGAATTATATTTAAATAACGTAGCTAAGTGAGAGGCTCGTGGATGTCTAGTGTTAGACATGGTGTAACTTCTTACAAGTGCACATGTTGCAACACTAAATTAACCAAATTTAACTACATTTTAAAAGAAAATTCTCAACATATCACATTTTGAATAGACGTATTTACCATACTACCTACCACCATGAAATGTGATGTTTTCCGTTCTTGATTTTATTCTCCGTACTATATTGAACTACGATTCAAATAACATTAAATTAGATCACAATGAGGGTCAAAAAAAATAAAAACATATGCAATAATGGGTAACAGCAGGCCATCAAGCTCAATTTCATCACTCGTCAGTTGTCACTCCTCCTATGGGTGATGGGAAGGCTTAAGCACTCTTTTAACACTTGAAGATTATAGCCCAGTATATCAGAAGCGACAAAGGACTGAAACCCACGGATATGCAAACCTAATGTATACTTGTTCACAGACAATATACACCAACACAATATGTATATACCACATTAATACTTCTTATGGCTCAATATACTTCTGTAAAGAGATTTTTTTCCAACTAAATGATGATTTTTTTTAACGTTTGTTCTCTCATCAAATCATGTGTAATTTGCGACTTTAATATTTTGCAAGAAATGTAACACAATTAGTTCTAAACACAAAATTCAGGAATAAAAAATTATTCAAATACACAATATTGAGGGTTGTGTCCAGGGCCACAGACAGTGCAATTAGAAGCAAAGTGCAAGTCCCTTACCCTACTACTACAGTGAATAATATAAATGACTACAGGAACCGCGACTAAAGGCCCTCAAAGTATCTCGTATGATCTGTAAAAGTCTCCCCATGTCGAATTTTGGCTATTGATCCATCTTCTTCCACCTACAAACCATCAATCTTATAATTCTCAGTAGAATAAATAAATGGTATTGAAAAATATAACCTTGAAAAACTTCTCGGAAGATAAGATCGTCATTTGGTTTTATGCGTTTAAAAAAAACACCCTCTACTTTTCAATACAGGATTGCCTACTAAAAGGATTTAATTCTTTCCCAGTAAGCATTGGCTCAAGCTTGCCTCAGGTTGTGAGGGGGTTATAATGGTGTGTATATCTCTACGTTTTAATTTCAAATCTTGTCAACAAATAACCAAATTAAAGATGCACAAAGAGTTGGCTGATGCCAGATGAAAATACAAAATAGAACAAATAAATTCAAAAACTTCAGGTATCAGTTGAATCAGAAAGACTACTCACCCAATATTCAGGTGGTCGCATCTTGAGATTGTAAGTTGATGCCATGTTCATGCAGTAAGCACCTGCATCATGGACTACCAGGCCAGCTCCCCAAAAAAATCATTTATCAGTCGACAACATATTGACTAGACAAGTAACATTGCTCCCACTATCCCCATTTAGAAAGCTAATACATTACCCTAGCTGGAGTAGGAAGCTCCCTATCCTTTCCCAAGAAATCTGCTGACTCACATACTGGACCCACCACATCAAAAGTGGAAACCTCAGCATCAAATTGTGAAGGAGAAACCAGCTCTATGTACTACATCCAAGTCAACAAGTTGGTAACTCCAAGGAGCAAAAACAGGGTTATAGGAAAGGAATTATAGCAAAAGATCAGAAGGTTATGGCAAAACAATGCATAATAACATTAAAATACAATATTGAGATGTGGATTGACTTCTCTTTTATAGGACTCGAAATGAAAAAATAAAAAATTGCTAGGAAATCAAAAATAATGCCCAAATCTTCTAGAAAGCCATCAATATTGCAAACGATACTTAACAATCCACTAAGGAAACAAGAAGATCAACTTTCTTTAAAATATTATGGTTTCAAATTTCAAATTTAGTACTGCTTCCGTTCCAAAATATAAGCTCATTATTGACCTTTTGAAGTCAGTTTAAGACATTTTTAAACTCAAAATTGACATGAATTTCATTAATTTTAGTCAATACAATAATGACTATTGTAAACTATCTAAAAAGTACTACTCATTGTAAAAAATTTAGTTTTATAATTGTTAATGAATCATCCCAATTTTGAGTTTGAAAATGTCTCAAATTGACTTTCAAAAGTCAATAATGATCTTATAATTTAGAACGGAAGAAGTAGTTTGTAACAATGTACATGTAATCTATTTCTGCATTGAAGACCGCAAGCCAAATTCTCAGACGGCTATATATAGGGGTAAATGGAAGCGTGCAAACAAATTCCAGGAGTCCATAAAGGCTTACTTCAGCCAAAGGTAAACATACATATTCGTTGTTTATCAATATGGTTCCCACATAAAACGTGCCTTCACATTCAATGTGGCAAAAAGGTTTAGTAGAGCCTTATTATGTATAGTGGGTCACCAAACTAACAAACAACACCACTATTTACCTTGTATTTTTTTTTTAAAAAATAATAAAATTTGGGGGACAGGTGGGGGCTTTTAATTTTTATTATTTTATTTTATTGACATCACAGACATATGTGGAACACAAGGTATGGCTGGACAACATTTGGAGAATATTGGCTCAAGACACATGCTCTGCAAATAATTGATAGAAAGTCTGTTACTGTAATACTCAGGATATTATCCAAAAAGATAAACTGACAGTGATAGAAATCTTACTTTATATGCACTGTAAAGACTAGGACGAATGAGCTCCGCCATGCTTCCATCAATCACAACAACATTTTTGGCACCATTAGTCTTTACTCCAATGACCTGATTAACCAAGCATCAAGTATTTTCAACAAGTGATCTACCAGGTTCAATGATGAGATTGAGATCCCAAGAAAGAACCAGATCCCTAACCTAGAACCACCACAATGAAGAAATTGTTAGCTGAACCTTCACAAATAGCATGAAACCAGAATCAGATGATATCTCAGATGTTGAGAGAGATCGGGAAATTTCTGAAATTATAGCTTGAATAATAAATGGATGTGTTCTTAAATAAGAATGTCATTGTAGCATCTATTTAGATGATGAGGTAAATCCGGGTATCTTTATGAAATTGCAGTTTCACTACTAAATGGAGAAACCTTAATACTAGTCCTTATGTTGCGTTTGTGAGTTTGGAGGGTTGGGAAGAGAAAATATAAGAGGGGAAGGGATTATAGTTTTCCTTTGCCATGTTTGTGAGTTTTAGAAAGAAAGAAATGGGATTTTAATTAAATTTTCCCATGTTTGTGAGTTTAAGTAAGGAATGGAAGGAAAAGGATTCTTATTTTTAAATTACACTATTACTATATTACCCTTGCATATATAAATATAAGAAATGATATGATTTAAATTTTAATAATGTCTACCTATTAGAATTATTTTGCTTAGTCTTTATTTTTTCTTTGGTACACACACATACATTAATATATATTGACTTGTATTATATTTTTGTTAAAAAAATATACTTGTAATTTGAAGAATCACAACAATCCATTTTAACAAGAGATTAAAAGAATAAAGAGATCTAAAATAATAATAACTTCATCAGTTACACCCCAAGAAACAAACAAGCATAAAGTTTGTTTTTCAAAAGATATAGATGAAATTAAATAGAACAATTAACCTTGGACCAAAATCATATTCAACAACTTAAGTTTAACATTGTTAAAAGGAACTACTAACAATCAATAAAGTATATCCATAGGCGATTATCTAAAATGAAAACTCTACTAATCAAGTTTGTGAAATGTGAGAAAAACAAAAATTAAATAAGTAAAGACTGCTTTGAACTTTGTTATGAAATATATCTTTTATTTGGTATTGAATGACACCACAGTATGACTTGAACAAATCCCTTTTACTATGCAAAATGAGATACGAAACAACTGTATTTGCTAACAAGTAAAACTTATAATAATAATAATAATAATAATAATAATAATAATAATAATAATAATAATAATAATAATAATAATAATAATAATAATAATAATTATAATATTAATATTAATATTAGATGCTAGTGGTAGAACAAAGGACAACGCCAAGTCAATGTTTGATCTGGTAGAAATAAACATTAGGGATCATTTGTGGCTGTATGAAGAGGGTGGTAAAACGGTAATGCTTAAAGCTAAGTATACTTTGACCAAAGAACAATTGATCTTAATATGTAACTGGAGCAGTGGACTGAAGCTCTTAGATGGATATTCTTCAAATATAGGAAGGTTTTATAAAGTTAAAGAGCTTAAGTTTCGAGTCTAAAAAGCCATAACTATCATGTATTCGTGCAAAAGTTGATCCCCGTATGTGACATTTATTGACTTGTTACCGAAACATATGGTTGAAACACTGACAGAGCTTTCCAATTTCTTTAGAGATCTATGCTTGACGGAGCTCTAGCTCAAAGACATAGATAAAATTGAAAGGCAGACAGTGAAAATACTGTGCAAGATAGAAATGATCTTCCTTCTATCGTTTTTTGATTCAATGGAGCATTTGCTTATTCACTTGCCATACGAAGCTAAACTTGGTGGTCTCGTTCAATATAGATGGATGTATCTATTTGAGAGGTAATGACATTAATATTTAACTATTTTTGATAAAATGGTCATTACTATTTTGTAATTGATATATACATTCATATATAACACATAGGTATATACGATGTTTAAAGCAAAAGGTGAATAATAGAGCTCATGTAGAGGGGTTTATTGCTGAAAGTTATATTATGGAGGAGCTTGTTAATTTTTGCTCGTTGTACTTTGAGCCTAATGTTCAAATGAGACATAATCACTTACGTCAGAACGAGACTGTTGCACATGAGGACAATGGTGAATTAACGGCATTTAGTCATTCGGTACAACCAATCGGCGGGAAAAAAAGCAATTTTTAGCCGATAGTGAGTATGCAATTGCTACATTATATGCACTTATAAACATGAATGAAGTAACACCATACATTATGTAAGTAGCCGATATTCTGTCGATTGTAACTGTTAAAACTTCTTTGTATACACATTAAGTTCATATGTTTCGCTTAACAATGTCATTTATAACTGTATTGTAGTCAGTATGATGCTAAGATACGTGAAGCAAATCCGAATATATCGGATGGGGCATTACAAATCCGAATATATTGGATACAAGAGGTCTGGCCCCCTTGAGTATCCCACAAGAGATGTCCAGATTAAGACTCTGGAGAAGTTCTCAAAGAGATGTCCAGGTTAATGACCCGGAGAAGTTCTCATGAGATGTTCAGGATAAGACCCTGGAGAAGTTCTCAACGAGGTGTTCCAGATGGAGTTCTGGGAGAAGTCCTCACAATTGTTCAAGGTCAGTAATGACCAGCTCAGCAGTAAATATTCTCCCCAGACTGGGTGTTGAATATTATTTTCAGTATTATCAATTATCATTCTGAATTTATCAACTCTTTTGATTGAGGTTATCATTCCTAATATCTGTTCGACAGTTTTCTTTCTGAAGTTACCATCAAGGAATATTATTGATGACGTCACTATTATTAATTCTCTTATCAAGGTTAATACCTTTGAGGTCACCTGTATCGGATGTTATTCTGGGGTTATTATTTCTGAGGTTAAATATCTTAAAATAGATATCTCTTTAAAAGTCATTCACGATTATTGTACATTGTGAATCTCAAGAATTTTATTCTTGCCATTATGATATATCGTTTGTTGTCATTTAAAACTTGTTGGGCAAAATTATTGCTGTAATATCCTGAATATTTATAGCACTTATAAATATGATATTAAATGAGTAAAGTGAATTGTAAGTTAATTTCGAGGACGAAATTCTTGTAAGTTGGGTTGAATGCAATATCCCAAATATTTTAAAAGTGATCTGTCAAGATATGATAAAGGTTGTTAATTTAGAAGCCTAAAAACGATTGCTCAACAATACATTGAACTATATTAAAGATTAAAAACGACTCGAAACTACGATTCGTTTACGATTAGAGGTTAAACTTTTAACTTAAACTATGTGTTATGTGATTAGTAAAGCTTGAATTGAGCTTTTAAATGTGCTATGTGAATTACTTATGTGTAGGAATTCGTGTTTCGGTTCAAGTAATTAACCTTAACACTTATTAAATCGAAAAGTTATTTAAAGGTTAAAACCTAAAAACCTAATTATAGGGTTTGGAAAACCTAAACTAGGGTTTGGTTAAACTTAGAAAAGGTTAAAACCTAAACCCTAAACCTAGAAACCCTAAGGGTTATAACCTAACCCTAATCACTATTCACATATACACGTATAATACGAAAATTATACGGGTAGAATACGAAAATAATACGAGAATAATACAAAAATTATACGGGTAGAATACGAAAATAATACGAGAATAATACGAAAATTATACGGTATAAATACGAAAAAGTCAACTGTGAATAGTAAAAGTCAAGTATACAATGTGACGACCCCAAATCCGGGTTCCTTGAACCTCGGATCCGGTTCAACACGAGTACTACATTTTCCTTATTGTTCATGAATTACAACAATATTATAATTGCTAAATAATCATTTATTTACAATTTTACAACATCTCTTTCTATTCCAGAATCGAAATCTTTATACATTCCTAGTATGTCTTAATATCATACATGATACGACATTCTATTACAATCAATTTGAGTATCTAAGACTCATAATACATACCAACCAATTCTTATACTACACAATCATTTTACCTGTCCAATTCGGACTGATATCTACAATGGTCGTGCTAGACCTTTAGTGAATGTAATATGCATTCCTGTTTCTTGATCATTATCAAGACTTCAAATACTTGTACTATCTGAAAAATGGTGGTTTAAGCAAGAGTGAGCACGACGGCTCAGCAAGTTTAACAGTTACACATAACACATTACATGCTTCACATATACTCAGCAATTTATACTTACATCATGCTTTTTATACATTTCAGTTTATGTCATACTGCTCATGCATCACATATAACATCTAGCATTTCATGCTTCATATTTTACATGTATTCATATCTCATGCATATCACAATTATCATCAATATCCTTCTAATAACAATTTAATATCACATCATTGCATGTTAAGGCACATAGGAGCAAGTCCTGAAAAACTTGTCTGGTCGCTTCTACCATTTACGCCTATTTGTGTCATTTGCTCAACCTACAATTTATATAACAAATTGACATAAACATTAGCTACCAGGACTTTTAATTAGTCTTAACTTAAGACCTTAACTTCAAATTATTAACTCTTTAGTTGTCCGATAAACGAACTCTTAAGTTCCGGACAAAAATCTTAGCCCAACAAACCTAGTTGGACATGTCGGTAAACTTAACCAACTTATTAATATTATTAATCATTTAATAATATTTTAATTCCTTATTAATATTATTAACCATTTAATAATACTTTAATCACTAATTAATATTATTAACCATTTAATAATATTTTACTTACTTATTAATATTATTAATCATTTAATAATATTTTAATCACTTATTAATATTATTAATCATTTAATAATATTTTAATCACATATTAATATTATTAATCATTTAATAATATTTTAATCACTCATTAATATTATTAACCATTTAATAATATTTTAATCACTCTTTAATATTATTAACCATTTAATAATATTTTAATCACTCATTAATATTATTAACCATTTAATAATATTTTAATCACATATTAATATTATTAATCATTTAATAATATTTTAATCACTCATTAATATTATTAACCATTTAATAATATTTTAATCACTCTTTAATATTATTAACCATTTAATAATATTTTAATCACTCATTAATATTATTAACCATTTAATAATATTTTAATCACTCATTAATATTATTAATCATTTAATAATATTTTAATCACTTGTTAATATTATTAACCATTTAATAATATTTTAATCACTTGTTAATATTATTAACCATTTAATAATATTTTAATCACATATTAATATTATTAACCATTTAATAATATTTTAATCACACATTAATATTATTAACCATTTAATAATATTTTAATCACCAATTAATATTATTAACCATTTAATAATATTTTAATCACTTACTAATGTTATTAATTATTTAATAATATTTTAAATACACATCAAATAATACCAATAGTTAACTTCTTAATTGTGTTAACTTTAGTCTTTATTTTAAACATTTAGTTACCGATTAATCATTAATGGATTTCATATATATTGGTTTAATAACCAAACACATTCATTTTACACTGATTTCAACTTAATTTTCCAAAGAAAACTCGACCCGGACCGACCCGACCCGACCCGGACCGACCCGACCCGACTCGGAGCATAAAAATCTGCTTTGGCAGATTGCTTGGGCGCAGCTGCGCCCACACCGAGCGCAGGTGCGCTCGGCCAGTTGGTCCGAAAGTCAACTTTTTGACTGCTCGACCCTCCGACGCTCCGACAGCCATAACCTCCTCATTTTAAAACATTTTGAGGTGATTCTTAAGTCCATTCTCATCAGAATTTCCCCCTCTACAATTTCTCTTTAGATTACAAATCCAAATTCCAAACGTAAGTGGACTCAAAACTGCTCACAAGGACAAAGTGAAAACTAAAATCACAAATCCTTGGTTTTAATGGTTCAAACTTGAATAAAATAAACTCTTCAAATCCAAATGACACCAACTAAGTGTTGTTGTCTTTCTAACTTCTTGTTTTACAATATTTCATGGTTCAATCACATTTTTGAAAACGTTTGACACGAAATTTAAAGATCGAACCACCTAGGGTTTTACCGGTAATCACAATATGGAATTTTCTTCCATTTATTTGCATACCACTCATACCAATACATGATTTAAACCTATCAAACCATGAATCTACCTTTATATCATAGATTTAGACTTCTAGATCATCAAAATAACTTTTGTTCGGTTAAAACTATATTTTAACCGTTTAAAACTTATATAGATTACAAAAATGAACTTAGGAAGGTTTAGAGTACTTTTTAACCTTAAGGACTTGTGTGCTCTTCTTCTTCTCCTTCCCAAGTATGTTATGAAGCTATGTGACATCCACCAAGCTCCTTCTCTAGCACTTTCCTTCAACTCACAAGTGTTCTCTCTATTTCTCTCTTTGAATGCTCTCACTTTTTCTCTCTAGAAATGCTTACAAATGAACTAACCAACACAAACCATTGGTGCAACACTCTATATATAGCACTCCCTTAATCATCATCAACATCCACTAATCAACTAGCATTGGTCAAATTAGAGGTTAATTGGGATTACTATTTGATGGATTGATTGGTTGATTGACATGGTGAATGACTAGGGTGGTTGAACCACCAACACCAAGTGTGTGATTTAAGCAACATGAAAGAAACAAGCTACCCATGTGGGGCCCCTAAAAATCTCAGCAAAATGGTCTTTTATTCTCCATTTTTGCTTTATTTTTTCTTCATTTAATATACATATATACATCTATATATATATATATACACATATGATCAATTGTTGACCAATTTTGACTACCATTTGGGCTCCACATTGGACTCTAGAATTTAATATATTGGGCTCATCAATTAAATTAGTTGGGCTCAATTTAATTATTACATTGGGCTAATATTAAATACCCTATGTTACATTTAATTAAAACAAGCATTGGGCTTGATTAATTATTACATGGATTAATGTTAAATTAATTATATGAACTACTAGGTAAATTTATTTGACCTAGATTAATACCTCAATTGGACTTATATTATAGTCCAATTAAACTTGATTTAATTTATTCTACCACCTTGGGTTACATAATTAACTCATCCATAGTTAATTCTTAACACTACATTCCTTCCTCTATCAATTAACCAATGTTTGGTTAATTCTCTATCTTGCCTACCAACTAGGGTTATTCAATTAACCCTACATTAGTTAATTCTCTACACTCAACAATATCTCCCAACACTTTGACCAACATTGGACTTTTAAGTGTTTGGGCTACATAGCTTACCTTGCATTGGGCTTTCTTATTTAATTACTTGGGCTACCCAACACAATTCACATATCATTTATAACTTGAGCTTGGTAATTAATTTAATTGGACTATCACAATACTTGCCAACATAATTTAATTGGACTTATATTAATTACCTCTTGGACTATAATCAACACAACATTTGGGCTTATTATTTAATTATTCACCTTTAAGCAAATATTCTCATATTGGGCTTGTTTCAAATCCATTAATGGACTCTATACAACAACTTAATAATTAAGTTAATTACTTAATTAATTAACTTCTTAATATTGTCATTCTAGGCAATATTCCACTTCTCTACTTGCTAATCTTAGCTTTAATTCATGACTCATATAATTAATTCAATTAATTATATTACATGACTTTTCTTTTTTAATCCATACTTAAACTAATTAATTTATTAGTTTTATTGAGTATTTAATTTACTTCACACATCATCTTGTTTGACTAGCAAACTCAACTCTAGGTATATATATATATATTCACCTTCACTTCTCAATTGAATTTATTTCTTTAATAAATTCTCTACATGCATCAATACAATATCCTCACATTTAATTTCTAACAAATAAATTATGTTAAAAAAAAATGTTTGCCCATTTTCTACATATCTTACTTCTCAAATTCTAGGTTTTAAACCTTAACCTTTAATAAAATCAATTAAGATATTATTTAAAAATTTGAAAATATCTGGGATATTACATTCACCCCTTCTTATAAGAATTTCGTCCCCGAAATTTCATCATACTCATTTCTAACAAATTTTCATCTCTGAATATATATCTTCACTCATCACATTCTATGACCACCCTTTTCTAGGAAGTTCATACTTTTCACAATTCCAGAACAATGAAATATCTTGCAGAAGAATAAATTGAAAATCAATATCTTACAAAAGAATAAATTGAAAATCAAAATATTCATTAAAACTTTCATACTATTCTGAGGAGTCATAAAGACTGTGAACATACTGCGAGAATGTTTATCAATCACAAAGACTGAAAATATACCA
This sequence comes from Hedera helix, assembly GCA_947179155.2. NCBI lineage: Eukaryota > Viridiplantae > Streptophyta > Magnoliopsida > Apiales > Araliaceae > Hedera > Hedera helix. The sequence goes on along the minus strand of OX359280.1, from coordinate 2,459,612 downwards.
CAATGGTTTCGTACGCTAGGTGATCAGCCTATCGTACTCTTGCGCTGTGCACAACGACTTCTCTCGGGGTCGAACTCTTTGGATTTACCAACCCATATCAGCATGCCACCACTGTTGGGCGCCCCCTCGCGGGTTCTTTATTCATGGCTCTGACATATCCCCCATTATGGGGTTGTTCACCTCAGACTTACTACAAAATTCCGCTCCAGCCTAAGTTGGATTGGAAAATAAAACTCGAGTCATTTCTGACCAAAAAGTGTCCAGTCAAAATAAATGACATAGACTCACATCATTGAACTGTTCGTATATTACGACTCAAAAATCATTTCAGATTAGTTAAAGTAACTAAAATTCATTTATAGGACTTCATGATACCGCACCTTTGCAACAGTGCGTTGAGGATTCCGTCTTTTTCATCTCTGCACCATGGCTTTAATGGCGTGCGATGATTTTATAAATACATTTTGATATTTTCAAATCAATTTGTCTAGCCAAAACAATTAGCATAGACTCTTTTTAAACGTTTCAAAATACTGAAAATTATTTTATGACTTTGTCATATTACATCATACCATAGTGGGCTTAAAAATACATCCAACACTAGGTTACTCTGCATTTATGACTCCGTCGTTTATCATCTCATCACAAGTAACGATGGACTTCTCCACACCTCGTGTTACTACGACTTAATAATAAAACAAGAAAATTCATTTGTCTTTTCAAAAGCACAACAGTGCGAATTTAGCACGATTTTAAGAATTTCAAAGTCTAGCATAGCTAGAAGATTTGGAATATCCTAAAACCTCAAAACACCTCAAATTTTTCCTCCACATTCTTTTCCAGCTTAATAACTATATCTAGTATAGCCTTAACCTGACTACTTAACTCTATTCATACTCACTGTTCATTAAACTTACCACGTATTTGGGTTCAGGAACTTACCACAATCATATGGTTTGAGGAACTTGTCCTAGTCAGGCCAAAGTCGCCCATTCGCTGAGGGGCTCCACCACATGACTATGAGTCACGAACTTACCATGCGTGTCGGTTATCAAAACACGAACTTATCTTAACATCCTCTACCTATCCGTTATGAACATGAGAAAAGTATCACCTTCTCAACATACATATAACGAATAGCGCGACACTATGTTTCAATCGATTATCACTATAGAAATTTAAGTGGTCGTCAAACCAAACACAATCTCCTGCCCATACAAGAAATTGGTCAACTCGGCCACTAATCAATATAGGAAGTCAAGCGGTCGTTAAACCAAGAACAAATACATCAGTTTCCCAACTATTCAACACTATAAGGAAACACGTGCCACCAGTGCATATCTTTCTTCTTCGATACACACTGATCGTGCAAGTTTCGCAGCAGCATCTCCCAAATTGGTTCGCTGACATATCATAGCCCCCGCCCATACAAGGGTTCGTTCAACTCAACCACTATATTAATATAGGAAGCTAAGCGGTTCTAAAACCAAGCATAAATTTCCCGCCCATACAAGAAATCATACAACTCAGTCACTAATATGAGTATTTAATTTAAAAACCCACAAACCTCTAATTTTTCTTACCTGAATACGAATTCTCTCCATTCATATTTTCGCACATCTGCCTCATTATGAGTTCATTCCTCTAGATCATTTCATGATCTCATTAGCATTTTCTTTATGCTTCTCAAAATCTTATCATAATATATTTTTCTATCATTTATTCAAATTAGGTACAACATGACCTTTTTCATCTCTCTTATATCTTCTCAAATCCATCTATGGAAAATCTTCTTTATATGAATTTTCCAAATTCATCTTTTATAACTTAAACTCTTCCGGAGTTTATTTATTTATCATTTTACTTATCTTCTACACGGTTATAACCTAAGGTACTCTTACCTAAGGTTTTTAACCTATCAGCTTTGATACCAACTTGTGACGACCCCAAATCCGGGTTCCTTGAACCTCGGATCCGGTTCAACACGAGTACTACATTTTCCTTATTGTTCATGAATTACAACAATATTATAATTGCTAAATAATCATTTATTTACAATTTTACAACATCTCTTTCTATTCCAGAATCGAAATCTTTATACATTCCTAGTATGTCTTAATATCATACATGATACGACATTCTATTACAATCAATTTGAGTATCTAAGACTCATAATACATACCAACCAATTCTTATACTACACAATCATTTTACCTGTCCAATTCGGACTGATATCTACAATGGTCGTGCTAGACCTTTAGTGAATGTAATATGCATTCCTGTTTCTTGATCATTATCAAGACTTCAAATACTTGTACTATCTGAAAAATGGTGGTTTAAGCAAGAGTGAGCACGACGGCTCAGCAAGTTTAACAGTTACACATAACACATTACATGCTTCACATATACTCAGCAATTTATACTTACATCATGCTTTTTATGCATTTCAGTTTATGTCATACTGCTCATGCATCACATATAACATCTAGCATTTCATGCTTCATATTTTACATGTATTCATATCTCATGCATATCACAATTATCATCAATATCCTTCTAATAACAATTTAATATCACATCATTGCATGTTAAGGCACATAGGAGCAAGTCCTGAAAAACTTGTCTGGTCGCTTCTACCATTTACGCCTATTTGTGTCATTTGCTCAACCTACAATTTATATAACAAATTGACATAAACATTAGCTACCAGGACTTTTAATTAGTCTTAACTTAAGACCTTAACTTCAAATTATTAACTCTTTAGTTGTCCGATAAACGAACTCTTAAGTTCCGGACAAAAATCTTAGCCCAACAAACCTAGTTGGACATGTCGGTAAACTTAACCAACTTATTAATATTATTAATCATTTAATAATATTTTAATTCCTTATTAATATTATTAACCATTTAATAATACTTTAATCACTAATTAATATTATTAACCATTTAATAATATTTTACTTACTTATTAATATTATTAATCATTTAATAATATTTTAATCACTTATTAATATTATTAATCATTTAATAATATTTTAATCACATATTAATATTATTAATCATTTAATAATATTTTAATCACTCATTAATATTATTAACCATTTAATAATATTTTAATCACTCTTTAATATTATTAACCATTTAATAATATTTTAATCACTCATTAATATTATTAACCATTTAATAATATTTTAATCACATATTAATATTATTAATCATTTAATAATATTTTAATCACTCATTAATATTATTAACCATTTAATAATATTTTAATCACTCTTTAATATTATTAACCATTTAATAATATTTTAATCACTCATTAATATTATTAACCATTTAATAATATTTTAATCACTCATTAATATTATTAATCATTTAATAATATTTTAATCACTTGTTAATATTATTAACCATTTAATAATATTTTAATCACTTGTTAATATTATTAACCATTTAATAATATTTTAATCACATATTAATATTATTAACCATTTAATAATATTTTAATCACACATTAATATTATTAACCATTTAATAATATTTTAATCACCAATTAATATTATTAACCATTTAATAATATTTTAATCACTTACTAATGTTATTAATTATTTAATAATATTTTAAATACACATCAAATAATACCAATAGTTAACTTCTTAATTGTGTTAACTTTAGTCTTTATTTTAAACATTTAGTTACCGATTAATCATTAATGGATTTCATATATATTGGTTTAATAACCAAACACATTCATTTTACACTGATTTCAACTTAATTTTCCAAAGAAAACTCGACCCGGACCGACCCGACCCGACCCGGACCGACCCGACCCGACTCGGAGCATAAAAATCTGCTTTGGCAGATTGCTTGGGCGCAGCTGCGCCCACACCGAGCGCAGGTGCGCTCGGCCAGTTGGTCCGAAAGTCAACTTTTTGACTGCTCGACCCTCCGACGCTCCGACAGCCATAACCTCCTCATTTTAAAACATTTTGAGGTGATTCTTAAGTCCATTCTCATCAGAATTTCCCCCTCTACAATTTCTCTTTAGATTACAAATCCAAATTCCAAACGTAAGTGGACTCAAAACTGCTCACAAGGACAAAGTGAAAACTAAAATCACAAATCCTTGGTTTTAATGGTTCAAACTTGAATAAAATAAACTCTTCAAATCCAAATGACACCAACTAAGTGTTGTTGTCTTTCTAACTTCTTGTTTTACAATATTTCATGGTTCAATCACATTTTTGAAAACGTTTGACACGAAATTTAAAGATCGAACCACCTAGGGTTTTACCGGTAATCACAATATGGAATTTTCTTCCATTTATTTGCATACCACTCATACCAATACATGATTTAAACCTATCAAACCATGAATCTACCTTTATATCATAGATTTAGACTTCTAGATCATCAAAATAACTTTTGTTCGGTTAAAACTATATTTTAACCGTTTAAAACTTATATAGATTACAAAAATGAACTTAGGAAGGTTTAGAGTACTTTTTAACCTTAAGGACTTGTGTGCTCTTCTTCTTCTCCTTCCCAAGTATGTTATGAAGCTATGTGACATCCACCAAGCTCCTTCTCTAGCACTTTCCTTCAACTCACAAGTGTTCTCTCTATTTCTCTCTTTGAATGCTCTCACTTTTTCTCTCTAGAAATGCTTACAAATGAACTAACCAACACAAACCATTGGTGCAACACTCTATATATAGCACTCCCTTAATCATCATCAACATCCACTAATCAACTAGCATTGGTCAAATTAGAGGTTAATTGGGATTACTATTTGATGGATTGATTGGTTGATTGACATGGTGAATGACTAGGGTGGTTGAACCACCAACACCAAGTGTGTGATTTAAGCAACATGAAAGAAACAAGCTACCCATGTGGGGCCCCTAAAAATCTCAGCAAAATGGTCTTTTATTCTCCATTTTTGCTTTATTTTTTCTTCATTTAATATACATATATACATCTATATATATATATATACACATATGATCAATTGTTGACCAATTTTGACTACCATTTGGGCTCCACATTGGACTCTAGAATTTAATATATTGGGCTCATCAATTAAATTAGTTGGGCTCAATTTAATTATTACATTGGGCTAATATTAAATACCCTATGTTACATTTAATTAAAACAAGCATTGGGCTTGATTAATTATTACATGGATTAATGTTAAATTAATTATATGAACTACTAGGTAAATTTATTTGACCTAGATTAATACCTCAATTGGACTTATATTATAGTCCAATTAAACTTGATTTAATTTATTCTACCACCTTGGGTTACATAATTAACTCATCCATAGTTAATTCTTAACACTACATTCCTTCCTCTATCAATTAACCAATGTTTGGTTAATTCTCTATCTTGCCTACCAACTAGGGTTATTCAATTAACCCTACATTAGTTAATTCTCTACACTCAACAATATCTCCCAACACTTTGACCAACATTGGACTTTTAAGTGTTTGGGCTACATAGCTTACCTTGCATTGGGCTTTCTTATTTAATTACTTGGGCTACCCAACACAATTCACATATCATTTATAACTTGAGCTTGGTAATTAATTTAATTGGACTATCACAATACTTGCCAACATAATTTAATTGGACTTATATTAATTACCTCTTGGACTATAATCAACACAACATTTGGGCTTATTATTTAATTATTCACCTTTAAGCAAATATTCTCATATTGGGCTTGTTTCAAATCCATTAATGGACTCTATACAACAACTTAATAATTAAGTTAATTACTTAATTAATTAACTTCTTAATATTGTCATTCTAGGCAATATTCCACTTCTCTACTTGCTAATCTTAGCTTTAATTCATGACTCATATAATTAATTCAATTAATTATATTACATGACTTTCCTTTTTTAATCCATACTTAAACTAATTAATTTATTAGTTTTATTGAGTATTTAATTTACTTCACACATCATCTTGTTTGACTAGCAAACTCAACTCTAGGTATATATATATATATATATTCACCTTCACTTCTCAATTGAATTTATTTTTTTAATAAATTCTCTACATGCATCAATACAATATCCTCACATTTAATTTCTAACAAATAAATTATGTTAAAAAAAAATGTTCGCCCATTTTCTACATATCTTACTTCTCAAATTCTAGGTTTTAAACCTTAACCTTTAATAAAATCAATTAAGATATTATTTAAAATTTTGAAAATATCTGGGATATTACATACAAGTTAGTAGAGAATTAACTAATGTTGAGTTAGTTGTTAACTCTAGTTAGTAGATAAAGTTAAAGCCTAAGCCAAGCCAAAGTCAAGCCAAAACTTGGAGCCAAAGAATAAACCAAACTTGAAGCCAAAGTTGGAGCCAAGCCAAACTTGGAGCCAAAGTATAAAGCAAACTTGGAGCCAAAGTTGGAGCCAAGCCAAACTTGGAGCCAAAGTATAAGCCAAACTTGGAGCCAAAGCTTGATTGTCATTTTTACCATTTTACCCTAACTTGGAAAATCCTATAAATAGGAGTCTTCACTCTTCATAATCCTTACCAATTCACCAAGTAAATTAGAGCAACAAAGCTAGAGAGATATATTGATAGATTAATCTTGTTGATGAGTATTGAAGCCTTGCACAAATTGTTGTCAAAGCTTGCACTCCAAGAGGTAATCTCTAGTTGCTATTATGTAATTTTTCAATTCGTAGAGTATATGTGAATAGCTATAATGCTCGATTTATTTTATGTCTAGAGTAGTGGAATATAAATTATAAGTAGTTATACTGTCCATTTCATTTCAAGTATTTAGTTAAAAAGCTCAAAACACAAGCCGTTACGATGTTCGATTTTTCTTATCGTTCTTCGTGTTCTTCGTGTTCTTGAGTGAAAGTCATAAATTTCCTTATAAGTAGGTTTATGATTTTGTTATTTTTATGTTATGAAGTGATACGAAGTGTTAGAACATGTTATCTTAGCAAATTAATGCTTGAGGTATCATGTTTTAGCAATCGGATCAAAGAAAGTTAAGTTTAATATCGTCGCAGAATATTTTTGCAAATTTCCGAAAATTTAAAGTCTTAATATGCCTTAGAAACCTAAATGAAAGTTGTAGATCATGAAATTATAAGCAATTTAGACTCAAGAATCACTCAAAAATGTTTTCGTATGACAAAGTTATGGCTGTTACTATAAAAGAGGTCAGAAATATGAATCAGTTTTAGAGCAGTCACCTTTAGGCCGAAATCTGTACAAATCTGTCAGGAATCTCGAACTTTTTTCTGAATGAAAGTTGTAGAGACGGAAGTTATGAACGCGTGGAATTTTGAACGACTAAAAAATGTTTTAAAACGAAGAAGTTATGGCCGTTTAACTGAGCCGGGGTCTGGCAGTCCAACAATCTGCCCAAATCCGAAATTTTGGCTTAAAAATGAGTTTTTGAGTTAGCCAATTTTCCAAATAATTCCACCTATTGAAAGAGTTTAAATAAGTTAATATAAGACTTATGAAGTTATATAATACGATGAATCTAACCGCTTATGCACTAAATGACTGTGTAGGGTTTAACGCTCCGCCGAAAAACCCTAGTTTCAATTTGAGGCAAGTTCTAAACTTTTATGTGTTATTAGTATGTTCTAAGATTGTTCATGTTATTATGTGATAGTTTATATGTGAAAGTATATGAATGAAGATCTTATGTGATTAAATGATTAAGTGTTAGTTATTGATTAACTGTTAAATGTTAATTGATATTTGATGATGCATATGAGTATGTATAAAATATGTTTATTGTTAAGCATAAATTAATATGATTATTAACTGAGATGTATGTTCAGTCAAAGCATGTTAAAGTTTATATGAAAGCATAAACTGTGTATGTGATAATATGTTAGACTTGCTGAGCCGTCGTGCTCATTCTTGCGAATAAAACCTTATTTGCAGATTAAAGATGAACGTTAAGAAGATCTTGAACGTAAAGATGAAGCGTAGATTAGGTTTTCATGTTTATTACTTGTATTTGTATAAGTCATAATGACTGTTGTAATACGAACAAACAAACATGTAACCGAATATTGAATGAATGATATAAATTATTATCATCAGGATGTTGTTATTTCTTTAAATTTGATATAATGTAGAATTGTTAAATATTAAAACAATGTTGATAATGATCTATTTATCTGGATGATGATCGGTAAATAACTTGTGAGTGTTGTACATCTGAGACAGAACTAAGCGATGTTGACTGGTCAAATCCATCGTTAAGGTTTCTCGGACCCAGGTATAACTCGTTATTACTATTCTGAATACCATATAAGTAGGATTATTGATATGAAGAGATATCTTTGTATATTGATACTTGTAGTACGAATGAGACCGTTACAAGTGGACGTATATAGAATATTTAAATCCTAATGTTAAAATTAAACCGTTATATATGGTTTTATCCATTTATATGGATGAAATACAAGTTGATACTTGTATACTTATGAGACTGAGATCAAGTTAAGATCCAGGGACAAAATTAAGAGAAATTTTTAATGTATAGTCTAAAATAAGACTAATTCAACCAATATGATTATGGGATCATTGGTTAAGTCGATAGAGGTACGAAGTTAACGCACAAGGTCCGCCGCGTGGAAAGCGCGGGGATTTTGGGGGCGTTACAATTGCTCACCCTTGCTATATCATAAATATTTTTCAGATAAGTCAGTTAATCGTTTAAAGACGAGGACTAAGGAAGGACGTACGAGTAAACCCTTTATAAGGGGTCGTCTTATTACCGGATTATAATAGGTAAGAGGTAAACCTTCTGTTGGATAAAGGTAGTCGTGATATTTAAAGGTTAGATTTACCTGGGGAATTATGGTGCGTTTTGCATGAATTATTTATATATTTTCCGCTAGTTAATGAATATCAATTCATGGATGTTGTTAAGTATTTTTCGTGAGCACCAAACCCGAGGTTCAAGGAACCTGGATTTGGGGGCGTCACAGGTTGGTATCAGAGCTGTAGGTTATAAACCTTAGGTGGGAGAAAAGCCTTAGGACTATGACCTATAGGAGTGTAAAGGAGAAACTCATTCAAAGTTTTAAAAGCAGTGAATGATGGAAAATTTATCTGGGAGGAAATATGTCAAGTTACTGTCAACATAAATAGTTGATGGAGGTATTTTGATTGGGAGATATTAATTGAGTGTCAAATTATGATTGTAGAGAATATCACAAAGGAAGTAAACGCAACAAGCGTTAGGAAAGGTGAAGGATAGGAATAAAGAACTAAATCAGGATCCGCAGAAGAAGTTGGTGGATATGATGTTGAATGCAATTGAACAAGGAATCAATGAATTTGAAAGGAGTCAAACGGGAAGTGAAAAGGCTGAAGAAGGGGTTGCTCCATTCAAAGGAAAAGGAACTAATCGTTCATTAAGGACGAGGAAAGGTCGACTAGAAGGAGATAGCAGTGGAAGTAGCAAGAACGTCAAGAGGGATATATATAGGTTAATGTTAGCATTTATAGAGGTATGCCACAGGTTATTACTTGATATTGTAAGACAATGGTATATGAATATAAAAGCGATTATGTTCTTTAAATCAAATGTGTTTGATTGATGAGTTAACTTTTAAATGCTTAACATTAATAAAATGTTGCATAGGTTGTAAAACACAAAGTATTACTCTAGGGTGTTGTTATACTAGACAATGTTGCCTTAAAGACAAGCCAGAACCGCGAGAGTAGTATATAGTAAGATGGGTAATAAGATCGTAGAATGAAACGATCCTAGAATAACGAGAAATCGTAAAGTGAATCAATTGTAAACGAATATCACAAATTGATCGGAATGAAATCATGGGATATCAGATGATCTGTTAAATGATTAAGAGAATGTGTAAATACCATGGTGCTATGAAAAGGTAAATACTATGGAGTAGTATGAAGTGAACTTGTAGAGAGTGGTATGTTATAAGGTATGAATTGAGAAACTTCATATCAAGATAAGGAAAAGTTAAAGGGTTATGGGATTTTTCATTGAGAACTCATGATAGTGGTTGAGTGTGCACTTCCTTGTATGGGCGGGGATTTGTACTTGGCTTCCTATAATGATAATCAGTGGAGATCCAGCGTCACGGTAAGAAGTGAGAAGGATTAAGTGAGAAATATTAAGGTTAGAGGCGTGTTCTGAAAACCCAAGCGTATGGTAAGTTCGTGACTCATGATTATGTGGTGGAGCCCCTCAGCGAATGGGCGACGTTAGCCTGACTAGGATAAGCTCCTCAAGCCATATGATTGTGGTAAGTTCCTGAGCCCAAATGCGTGACAAGTTTGATGAACATGGTTGAGTTAGAGTAGAGAGCCATAAGTTGAGAGATATAGTTCTCAGAGTTTGGCTAAGATTAAGAAAGTAAGAAAAGAGATGGCAAGATGTTCTTGTAGTTTATTAATCGATGTATTTGCTAGGTACAATCGAATTATATATAAGTACAATGATGATTAATTGTATGAGTTTTAAAATGCTTGGTTTGTGCATTTGTTCTAAATGTTTAACATTGGTAAAATGTTGCATGAGACGGAGATTATAAGATAATGATGTAAGGTTTTGTGTAAAACAGAAACCATGCCGCCGCGTAGACAATTGCGAAACCCAAGGGCAGAAGAGCCTGTGAATAATGAAGAAGGTCAAGGAGACCAAATGCGAGATTTTACAAATACGTGGGCGGAAGCAATACGGATTGGGACCTCAGTCGCAGGAAATCAGTCAGAGAATCCCCTGGCGAACTTTAAAGACTTTAAAATCGTAGGACCACCAGAGTTCAGAGGAACGACGAATCCGATTGAAGCCCAAACGTGGGTAGAGGAGATGGAGAAAGTGTTTGAGGTTGCGCGAGTCGCGGAAGAACAAAAGACAGGGTTGGCAACCTTCATGATAAAAGGAGAGGCTAATTATTGGTGGAAGGCTACCAAGAATCGAGCAGGTGAAGGAATAATCGCTTGGACTCATTTTAAGGAGTTGTTCTTTGAGAACTACTTTCCGGACAGTTTGAAAACAAAAATGGAAATGAAATTTCTAGAACTTAAGTAAGGGAACATGACGGTGTTGGAATATGCTGCCAAGTTCAATGAATTATCAAGGTTTGCGCCACATCAGGTGGACACGGAGGTGCGTAAGGCAAGAAGATTTGAACAAGGATTAAAACCAGAGTTATATAGCCAGATATCAGTCCTTCAAGTTAATTCTTTTGCGACAATGTTAGAAAAATCAATCATAGCAGAAGGAGGAGATAAAACAATGATCAAGTATAAACAAGATCAAAAAAGGAAGCGAAATGATGTAAGTGATACTATGGGAAGCAGTGGTGGTAACCAGACTGACAAACACAAGCGGAGATATAATAACCAAAGCTCAGGAAGTAAGCGATGGAATGGTCAAAAAAAGGGAAAGAAATGTGAAAAATGCCGAATGAAGCATTCTGAGAAATGCTTGAAGGGAACAAATATATGTTTTAAGTGTGGACAGGAGGGACATATTTTGTCTAGTTGTCCCAATACTAAGAAGAAGATGGGGTGTTTTTCATGTGGTTCCACAAATCATCAGGTCAGAGATTGCCCGAAGAAAGAATGAGAGAGTGGTCACCACGAAGTAACAATGGGAGACCATCAAAGTTGAATCAGCAGACAACACAAGGATAATACAAATTATGCAAGCCGCAGCGAGGGCCAAAGTTATGTTGTCGAGTGAAATTTGATCAGTAATATAGATGTTTAAGTATTACTTGATTCAGGTGTTAATCTTTTATATCTGTTGATTTTGGGTTGTAAGAACTGAATTACCCCTATTAAGTGGGAATATCTTATAAAAGTAAAAGTAATTATTGGAAATGATTTCTATCAAGCATGTTCAAATTGTGTACTATAATGCAGAAATGTAAGCAATGTGTAAATTTAACTCCGATACATTAGTAGGAGCTGACGTCTTCTTAAAGACGGGCTGACAAGTTTTATAAGGCAATAAGTGACTGTCGGATAACGAGTTTATGCCTTAGGACTCTGATAAGTCTAAGGTAGTATTATATAGTAAGCACGGGGAGCTAGACAGTTATGTTGTCGAGCGACGATGCGAAATGGAAAGCAAATATTATAAATAAAGGTATAGATAGTTTTCAGCTGTAAGGAAAGGTATATCGTATAATTGAATAATTACTAGAATTAGTAATTATATCAAGGGTGTATTTTAATGGCAATGAGGAGTTTAATGGTCTAATTGCGAAGAAATACAAATTTCATAAAGGAAAACGAAGTTATGAGAATACAAATTTTAAATTAAGAAAAGATCAAGTTTTGGACACAAGGTCTACAAGGAGAGTTACTAAGATCAGAAGTGGTTGAGTTGTATGTATAACCGGATTGGTGTGAAAGGAGTGTGGAAACTCATTGCAAACAAAGATAAATAGTGGTGTCATTCCGAAAGGAAATTTAATAAACTTAATGGTACGCAGTACAAAGGACTACATAATAAGCGTATGCGAAGCGATAAAGTCCGTGGGTACTTGTCGCGCCAGTAAAAAAATTGTGATAAAAGGTAGTATTTACCTTGGATACCTGAAGTCAGCTACTGTATGAAAATAATTGTCATATGGAGAAGAATGGGATAAATTAGACTATAAAGATATATAGTATGTTCAGTAGGTAGCAAAAGAAACATCTAGAAGCGATCAGGTATTTAAATTTTGACGGGTTATACCGCCGGGTAACACAAGTATTGTCGTCGACACTTTGGATGGAAAATGTAGAGAAAGATGTCGATGGTGAGTGGTTGTGTCATCCAAACCACATTCTTATTTAATATAAGTTCGTATTAATGTTAAGAAAATTTTTTTTGATAGTACGGCTGTGAGGTGTTATCCAATCTAGGATACGAGTTACAAGACAGATTGGTGATAAATAGTAATCAAGGACCGTTAGCCAAAGGAATGACAGAAGTAAATCTTGAAAGAAATGTATTTTGAACAATCATAATCATAGATGAATAGTGAACGAATATGATAACACTTGGGTACCGGGTTAATAGTTTAGACAAGTTAGCTAGAGTTTTGGCAACAGTAAAGTCTTGAAAGAAGTGTGTTGACAAAGAATTATTCTAAGGGTTGAACAAAGTATGAATAACAACGATTAAATGAGGAGTTAATAAAACAAGTGAAGCAAGAGAATGCTTCAAACGTAAAAAGGTGTTTAAAGGTTTAAGTGATAAAACCTAAAAGAAGAATTAAAACGAATAAGATAACGTTAGTATAATGTGTATAAACAACTATGATGTGAATCTAGGTGCAATGCCTTACAAGGTTACGTCCGGGAGGAAACTCAAAATGTTTTGTACCAATATGAGATAAGGAACGTCGATTATTGAACATAAATTTGTTCAAAAGACGGCCAGGAATGTTGAAACAGTGTAAGCCAGGTAAGTGACGGGACAAGACAGGACAGGTTGGTAACCACAACAATAAATCTAGAATCGTTAAATAGAGATCTTAAGGATCAAAGCCTTATGTAATCCCAATCTAAATAATGGATGGGAAGGAATGAATTTCAATAAGTAACAATATATTGTCTATGTTAAACAATAAATTTGGAGGGAACCAAATGGTAACCAGTTACGTGGAAATCTTGCAAGTAACCCTATTTTAGAATTTTCGAGGACGGAATTCTTATAAGGGGGGGAGGATGTAATGACCGGAAAATTTCGAGCCAGAATTTTTTTTTTGTGGCGTACGATATGTGCTACGTGGTATATTATTTGACTAGTTAATTTAATTCGAATTAACTACGAAATAAAAGTGAATCAAAATAACGTACTAATTAAATGGATTACTGGGCTTTGTTATGTAATTAACACAACGCGATATTAGCCTTGACCAGCGGTTAAAAAGTTAAATAATCACGACATGATTATTGCGCGATTAAACTTATGGGGGTCCAGTTAATGGAGGATTTAAATTATGAACCAACCTAGGTAGCTTAATATCAAATTATTGATAAGTTTGATAATCATGTGAATTAAATATTCATTATGATATGTGATGAGATGGTAATATACATTATTATAAATGTATATTTATTTCAGGAATGTAAAGGAAAGCCAGCCTGAGATTGACATAAGTTGTTGTGTAATTAAATTAATTAATTAATTATACAAGTGGGTAATTAAATTTGAGTTATCTAATTAATAACTTAAATACGAATTATTTTTAGACTATAGTGATACATAAGTTAATTAAACAATCAATTTAATTAACGTATTGTGCTAATTAACTATGGGTAATATGTTTAATTAAAATAATGGTGATATTCAATAATTTGTTAAAGCCAAATGCTAATTTGGGAGCAACTAAACTCTATAAGCATGTATGTGTTATTTATTTATATAAGGAGTAAGCCCATATTAATGTTGGAAATAAATTGAGTAACCCATTAAGTGTATTAGTCAAAAACTGATGCAAATAATTGGAAGTAGCCCAACACTTACTTCATGTGCATTTCCTGGCCATCATGCTCCGCAGCCCAAGTATTAATTCATCTTAGCCCAACCATAGTAACTATGCTCCTAAAAAATTCAGCAACCAACCTCTTCTCATTCATAACCGTTGGAGCCAAATAAGTGACTGATATTGTGGGACAAGTGAGCGACTGAAACAGAGACATGATACAGAGGGGCGCGACTCAAGGACAGGAAAGGCTGTTTTGTCAACAGGTGTTGTAGGCGGGCTGAGCGACAACCAAGGGGTTGCGACTGGCGGTCCAAAGGAGAAAGGATTCTATGTATATGTTCAGCCCCAAATGCCGTTAATGAGTTCTACTTCTCACACCAACTAAACGAGGAATTTAGAGAAAGGGAGAGGCACGGATTCGGGTCAGGAGAAAGAAGAAGGAACTCCATCAATTCCCAGCCGCTTGTTCGGATTTAATCGCAGCAACGAAAAGGTAATAACTTCTTAAATGTATCTGCTAGGCTATAATTGCTATGTTATGCTCTGCTGTGTCTAGGATTAGTTGGACAGAATTCTGCAATTAATAAACCCATTTGGGTGGAATCTTGTAAACAGATTTTGTAGATTTTGATATATTTATTTTATGCCCATGTTGTGTTCGATTAATTTCCTACAAGAAGTCTAAGTGGTTAGATTTAAGTAAGGACTTATTGCAGCCGATGCGTGTGCAAAGGGGTGGTCGGGTGTCGGATGGTAAGGGAGCATGGCCGGTAGCCCTGCTGCTGCTCGCCCTACCCTGCGGTGCACGCTGCCTGTGCAAGGCTGGCCGACCCACTTGCGTGCCCCTTGCCAAGGCTAGCTGAAGCTCCCATGCGCTTATGGCCTGGAGCAGTTAAGCGCCTAGGCGCTGTGGTCTTCCTGGGTAGTTAGCTGCTGTGATGTTGGTTCCGGGTTGGGCACGGGTCATGGTTTGTTGAAGCGGGTTGCACCATATTTGTCATGGTTTTGTTGAAGTGGGTTGCACCATATTTTGTGTATTAATATATATATATATATATATATATATATATATAGACACACATATACATGGGACCTAAAATAAAATTATTATTTATTGATTATGTAACTTTAATTAATAAATAAGGTAAAATAAAAATGATTTGAGGTAATTAGTTATTATTTAAGTAATATTAAATAATAACTAAAGCAACTAGAGATAATTATTTATTTGTTATTTAATGGTGGTTAAATAACAAATAAAGGAAATTAAAGTGAATAATTAATTATTTACTATGTAATTAAGGTTCAATAGTAAATAAGAATAACTTATTAATTATTATATGATATAATAATTTAAAGGGATTAAAGTTAGCAAATTTATTTATTTATTATTTAATGGATATTAAATAATAAAAAAAAATAAGGAATTTAATTAATATTTATTATTTCATAATAAACAGAGCAAGATGAGGTTAATAAAATAATTATTTGTTATTTAGGTGATATTAAATAACAAATAAGGGTAATTAAATTAATTAACTAAGGAGAGATAAGGTTAATAAAGTAATTGTTTATTATTTAATTGCTATTAAGTGATAAATAAGGATAGTTTGTTAATTTCTTATTATTTAATGGATATTAAATAATAATTAAGGAAAGATAAAAATAATTAATTAATTATTATTTAGTTAATATTAAATGAAATTAAAGACAAGGTTAATGGAGTAATTATCTATTATTTAATTAATAATAGATAAGGATAATTAATCAAGTTAATAATAATGTAATCACTTATTATTTAAGATTAAATGATAAGTGAAGATAATAAATTAATAGATTATTATTTAATTAATAATTAAAGGATAGTAATTAAGTACTTATTACTTAATGGGATGAAATAATAAAGTAAAGTTAATTAATTTATTAATTAATTATTTAATGGATATTAAATAATGATTAAGGGCTAATAAACTAGTTGTTTAATATTTAAGTAATATTAAACAACAAGTAAGGATAATTAATAAATTATTATGGAGTTAGTAATAATTTAAGGAAATATAAGATAAGTAAGTCACTACTTGTCATTCAACTAATATTAAATGATAAATAGGGACGATAAATAATAAGTCATGGATTAAAATAAATCTGAAGAGTAATTGTTTATTATTTAATGGATATTGAATAATAAATGAGGGTAAGATAAGTAATTATTTATCAAATGACTGAGGATAAATAATAAGTCAATTACTGGGACAATTACAATAGGGATATTTTGAGTTTGGCAAATTTGTGTTCCTCAAAGAGAAGTAATATGAGTTAATTAAATCATTATCCGGAGTCCGATTAATGGTTTTATAAGGTTAAATGATATAGTGTCGAATTATGTGATAATATGCTATGTGATTAGCGTAAGGTAAACTTAAATGTTAAGTGAGTGATTATTTGTTGTACTAATTGATAGACCAACGTTATCAATTATAGGTCTTTCAAGTGGAGTTAAATTAAGCGAAGTATGAATAACTCGCGAGACAGGCAAGTTTCCTAACCCTAAACCCGTTATTATTGTGTAAGTTCCCTAACTTACTCAAATTTATTTTTAAGCAAGCATGCTATATTAAAACTGTTTTATATTGTAATTATACCAAATATAAACTGTTTAGATTGTAAGCTGGGATAATTATTGTATATTATTCCATATCATGATATTTATTGCTATTCGTACACTTGTGCATTTGCAAGTCGTTGTTCTTGTTGAGAACTATCTGATGAGTAAGTCTACGCCACTTGTTCTGGCTAGACATTGAATTAAAATTGTTCCAATTAAGAACCATCGAGTAGTAAGTCTACGCCACTTGTATCGACTAGATGTTTAATAGCATGTGTTCAATAAATGAACTACTTAAGGAGTAAGTCTATGCCACTTGATTCGGGCAGACGTTGAAATACAGTTAAGAAATAATCTATGCCAATTGTTCGGCTAGATCTTTGGAAACCTAAATTCGTTATCTTGAATATTGTTGAAGCTTATCCAAACCATTGCTGGTGCGGAAATTCTCAAGTCTGAGAGGAACAACCCTTATGAAGGGGAATTTTGATGTCGTTAATTCGACTTTGCGCGCACTATAAAAGAGTTAATGTTATGCATATACATTGGATACAAGAGGTCTGGCCCCCTTGAGTATCCCACAAGAGATGTCCAGATTAAGACTCTAGAGAAGTTCTCAAAGAGATGTCCAGGTTAATGACCCGGAGAAGTTCTCATGAGATGTTCAGGATAAGACCCTGGAGAAGTTTTCAACGAGGTGTTCCAGATGGAGTTCTGGGAGAAGTCCTCACAATTGTTCAAGGTCAGTAATGACCAGCTCAGCAGTAAATATTCTCCCCAGACTGGGTGTTGAATATTATTTTCAGTATTATCAATTATCATTCTGAATTTATCAACTCTTTTGATTGAGGTTATCATTCTTAATATCTGTTCGACAGTTTTCTTTCTGAAGTTACCATCAAGGAATATTATTGATGACGTCACTATTATCAATTCTCTTATCAAGGTTAATACCTTTGAGGTCACCTGTATCGGATGTTATTCTGGGGTTATTATTTCTGAGGTTAAATATCTTAAAATAGATATCTCTTTAAAAGTCATTCACGATTATTGTACATTGTGAATCTCAAGAATTTTATTCTTGCCATTATGATATATCGTTTGTTATCATTTAAAACTTGTTGGGCAAAATTATTGCTCACCCTTGCTATATCATAAATATTTTTCAGATAAGTCAGTTAATCGTTTAAAGACGAGGACTAAGGAAGGACGTACGAGTAAACCCTTTATAAGGGGTCGTCTTATTACCGGATTATAATAGGTAAGAGGTAAACCTTCTGTTGGATAAAGGTAGTCGTGATATTTAAAGGTTAGATTTACCTGGGGAATTATGGTGCGTTTTGCATGAATTATTTATATATTTTCCGCTAGTTAATGAATATCAATTCATGGATGTTGTTAAGTATTTTTCGTGAGCACCAAACCCGAGGTTCAAGGAACCTGGATTTGGGGCGTCACACATTCGAGTATGCGCAGTTGTACTTACCCAGTTCTTTCGCTCACATATTCGACATGTAAATAAATATATTGATATATGTTTTTAAGTATATATTTTGTAATTATATTCATTATATAAACTGTCAAATACTTAGAATAAAATATTTCTTTAACTTATATAAAATACACTTAAAAAATATAAGAAAATTAGACCAAAATGAGCCCCGGGCATTGGAACGATGCGAAATCATAGGCGAACCACCTTTTAGATATTTCGAACACGTGATAATATTCAGGACTCGATTCGGAGTTCCGGTGGCCGAGTTATCTGCTAGTCTACCTAACTTTTATAAAAAAAACACTTTAAAAAATATAGAAAAATTAAACCAAAACGGGTATAAGAAAATTAGACCAAAACGGGCCTCGGGCGTCAAAACAACACGAACCATCTTTTAGATATTTCAAACACGAGACAACTTACAGGACTTAATTCGGAGTTTTGATAGCCAAGTTATCTGCTCGTCTGCCTACCTTATATAAAAAACACTTAGAAAAATATAGAAAAAGTAGAACATAACAGTCTCCGGAAGTCAAAACGATGCAAAACCATAGAGGAACCACCTTTTAGATATTTTGAACAAGTGACAACTTACATGACTCAATTTGGAGTTCCGGTGGCCGAGTTATTTGCTCATTTGCCTAACTTATATAAAAATCACTTAGAGATTTATTTGAAAATTAGACCAAAATGGGCCCTGGGTGTCAAAACAACGTGAAACCATAGGTGAACCACCTTTTAGATATTTTGAACACGTGACAACTTACAAGACTCGATTTAAAGTTTCGGTGGTCGAGTTATCTAGTCGTCTGCCTAACTTATATAAAAAACACTTAGAAAGATATAGGAAAATTAGACCAAAATGGACCCTGGGCGACAAAACTGCGTGAAACCATAGATGAACCACCTTTTAGATATTTTGAACAAGTGACAACTTATAGGACTTGATTCGGAGTTCCGGTAACCGAGTTATCTGCTCGTCTGCCAACTTATATATACATAACAACTAGTTGATTATTTAAATATGGTTATATTTATGACTTCATAAGTTATATTTTAAATTTTATAAGGTCTTGTTGAAGAGTCTCGTGGCATAGGTGGAGGCAACGACGAAAGAAACGCAAAGGAGCTGACGGGACCACGTAGGAGATGGTGAGGAACGAATGATGTTGTTAATGCTACGAAGGGTGGGATCGACAGTGGCACTATGGATGATATTCATTTGTTTGTCGATGACGATGATGATGTTGTTGTTTGATGGTCTTGTATCTACTTAGCATGATGGTTTATATTTACTTTTATGTATCTATTTAGTTGTTTGGTTGTACAGTGATTATATTTTGTGTTTAGTTAAATCTTATGGTTTATAAGATTACGTTGTGTATGCATTTGATGGTTCACTATATATATTTGATGGTTATTGGAATGTGTTAGTCAAGAATTGCATGTTATTTTTGGTTTGTAACAAGTATAATTATGTATATATAAAAGAACGGGGGATTTTTATATATATATATAATGTCATTGGCGATGGACCCATTAGCAACGGCATTCCCGTGGACAATGACTATTCAGCGACAGACATGTCCGTTGCTTATAATTGGGTCAATTTTTATACATAAAACTCATTGCCGACGAAAGGACCCATTAGCGACGGCGAGAACATGGGGCGACGACCTGGGGGTGACGGCATTGCCCCCGGAATGGCCCGTCGCTAATGACCTCATTGCCGACAGCAATATGGTCATTGGCGACGGACTTTTCTGTCGGCAATAACCCTTTTTTTGTAGTGTTAGGAATGGACACAACATTTGTGGAATTAAGTGAGACATATAGCTAGCACATTTAAGTTCTATTAAAACAATTCTTGAATTTGAAACTGCTACTAATTAGCACCATTAATCCCGTGATCTTAGGTACATGTCAAGAAGCACTTCATTTTCATTTATTAAGATTAAACTGTGCAATACGGAGTACTAACTAGGTAATCCAAATATATTAATTCCAGCTCAACAATCAAAGTAACAGAAGCATTTCCAGCTGCCTTACGCTTGTGACATGCTCCATGTTTTGCATACTCCCAGTTCTTGCACTGCCTGTCACAGTGCGATGTTTTGCCGAACTTCCCAGACCACGTCAAGCTTCTTTTTCTCACAATCTTTTTCGGGCAACAACTACTGTTTCTGCAAAATATGTAGCCCAAGAATTTTAAAAAGAAAAATTCACGATACGTGGTAATTAATCCTCTTAATTCACGATACTCTAATCCAACGTTAAACTTGTGAGTTCTAGTAGGATCCTGGTGTAGTGGTGCTTATGTGACGACCATTGGTTAATCATTACTCATATTTAAAATCAAATTAACCATAATGTACGTGAAAAAATTTAATTCCTCGCACCATCCGTATGAATGAAAGCTAGAGAAAGCAAGACTTAATTAATTTAATTTGCCATGATATCTTAGTTTAATGGTTAAGACTAAGGTACTGTGACCTGTTAAGTTTTAAGTTCGATTCTCACTTAAGTCAAATTTTTTTTTTTATGATGTGAAGTATATTTCCTCCTTTATATTATACTTATTTGCCAGTTTATTTATTCCTCCTATAGTAAAATTTGATTGGTTCTTGATATTATAATAGTGAACGATATATTTAATTATGAGATTATATTATATTTAATTTACAATGCATGACATGAAAAGTTGTAATTTTCATATGGTTTAAGTCACACCAGCATGCATGTAGATAATATGAAAAAAATAAATTTTAAAATAAAGTATGTACAAATTAAGTATTCCATTCACTACAAGAAAAACAGTTAATTCCGAAATAACTTATTTCCGATGGAAATTGTAATTCCGACGGAATTCCGTCATAAACATGCTACATGGACACGAAAAATAAGTTATTTCTGACGAAATTTCCAACAGACTTATTCCCGACGCGCTTATTTATGACCACAACAAAATTTTCCTTCTGAAATAAACTATTTCCGACGGAATAAGCTTATTTTTGACAGAAAATTCTGTGGAAAATAAGCTTTGTTCTTGTAGTGATATTACCTGAGTTAACAAGGAGGAAGAGAATGAGACAGATTGCAAAGAAGCTAACTGGACTAGTTTTGCTTGCCATGTTTGATCTTCTCAAATTATGTTCTGCCGATAGTAAGTTTTTCTTCGGTTTCATGGCTAAGCCGTGATTAAATAGGATTAGCCAAACAAAAGTTAACAGAACTAACATGACCAAATTAATATTACAGATACTAAGCTGGACAAGATAGATATTCATTCAATGTACCTGATTCTAATTTTGCATTGTTTAAGTAGATAAGTACTATTTAAGTATATATTACCAGCTAACAGAAATGATTAATTAATTGTCTTGAAGTTATCACTCTGATCAAGAATATTATTATTTCATAACTATTTTTTTGTCACCAAAATATTATTGATTTATATAGACTCTCCTTTTAGGTCTCCATGGTGTAGATTAACTTATATTAATTTGTAGCATTAAAGTATTTAGTTGGATTGAAATGGAAAAAGAATATAACGACCAAGCTAATTACAGTGAGAAAGAAAAAAAGAAAAAAAAAAGTCTTGTTAACTACACAACAGATGCTTTGTATAGATTATAACCTACAATGATTAAAGGTTTTTTAACAAAATGTTTTTGCCTTTTCAAAAAAATTTCCAAAAAAAAAAGAAAAACTACGTGTACTGTGTCTAAAAGACTATACAAATTTCAAGTATCTGTTAAAATCACATATATATGTCATATAGACCTGGAAAACGGACCATGTAATATTCCGAATATTTATAAGGTTCGAAAATGTAACCGAATACGATTAAAAGTTAAGACGTAAAACCTAGATTTGGAGAAGAGAAATGACTAAACATTATAAAATAATCTATTTGTTAGAAATTAAATATGAGTAACTATGAGTTATGAGATTTAAAATCTAGAATTGGTTAATATGTATATTTAAGATATATTAAGAGTTAAGTATTTATACGACGTATAAATACAAAATTACTATTTACAAATACTGAATAGAATACGAGAATAAAGGGAGTTGAATGCAACGGATAGAAAAGTTAGATTACGAAATGTGAAATGTTGAAGTAAAGAGAAGATTTCAATAGATGAAATCTTATGATTAGAGGGAAGAATACAATAGTACAAAGTTTTGAAGAATTACAATTATTCGTATATATGTTAATAATTATGATCTTTTTCACAAATGAAAAGGAGGAAGCGAAGTAATGATAATAAGGAGAGTAAGATAAAGAGATGAATGTAGTGTCCGATTTGACACGTTTCAGATTGGAAAATGTGGATTTTGGGTGGAGGAATGCGGTTTATGCCGGTCCGACTGAGGGTGGAGTAGGTGACGTTCCGGGTTTGCTTAGCATTTTCATACGTCTGAAAAAGAAGAATGTTGAGAATGGGATTGTGGTGCCCATTTGTTTGCCGGCTCTGGTTATGGATAGATTTGTGATGGAGCTTGATAGCATGTTGAAGGACTATGATCATCAATTTGTCAGCAATAATACTCCCCCTAATATGCTGTCGCCCCCATAAATAATGGCCACCCCACTTCACAGTGAGTAATTATTAATTAGTGTGCGTAGCAATGGGCGAAACAAGTGTTGGATATTTAGTTCAAGAGAGTGGGTAGTTCAACTTCTAAACATATACAGGGAAGCGAACAAAATAGTGGATTGTTTCTCTCACTCGCTAGAGCTCAAGAGAGAACTTTCCAAGTCCTAGCTTTTAGAAGTTCCATTAACTGAAGTTGGTCACCTTTTAGCTTTTGATGCTCTACAAATTGAGTGCTTTTACGTCGTCATGCTGTTGCTTAATTCTCTTTTGTCCTGGTGGTTCTGTTTAGTAGGCTGGGATTGTAGTATTTTAGTTTGCTATGTTTGGCTAATGACGTTTTTGTATTAATTTATGCCAGACTTTGTAACCTTCTGCTTTGGTTTCTTGTGTGTAATATATTATTGTCTTCTTTTGCCCAAAAAAAAAAAAAGTGTTGGATATTTCAATAAAATATAATTTCAGTTTATATTCACATTTTAAATAGTGTATCCAGGCTGCATGCAGATCCATTTTTGTCGGAGTCAAAAGTCAATATATTACATGGAACCAGTGATTTTACTACCCGTTCGCCGGCCGCTTAGGAAATGGCCGGAAGGAAACAGGTGGTGGAGTGCACGGGAGGGGGTGATGTTCATTGAGGCTGATGCGGATGTTAGGCTTGAGGATTTTTTGATTTTTTTTTGTTAGTTTAGTCGGTATTATAGTGTTCGCCCGGAGCTAGATTCGCGCAAAGTCAGTTCATGTGGGCGTCGGGATAATGGAAGCGTGGTGGAATGTTATGATTCTAATTTCAAGGTATTAGACTTGTATCCCACATCGATGGAATGAGAGTTTGATGTGGAGTATGTATAAATCTTGGGTTTTCCAACCTTAACAGATAACTTTTAAGGTATGTCTCTTCCAAAATTTGTAACAATTGGTATCAAAGTCGTCCACTATCTTTCGGTTGCAATCGTGCGACACGGGTGATGATATCGTCTAATGCGGATGTTAGGCTTGAGGATTTTTTATTTTGCTGATTTAGGAGAAATTTAGCGTTCTTATTTTTGATAACGATAGATCTCAAGATCTCTTGATACTCAAAAAATGAATTTAACTACCGTACCAAAAGAGATTTGGTGAATTTTTATTTTTGGTAATGCACTTCACCCTCCTTTTCCATGCTTGGAGGAGCTCCTTTTTTATGCTCCTGGCTCCGGTGGGGTGCTTAATTGCCTTTTGCCCCTTATTCATGTTGTATGTTTACTTTTCTTTTATTTCTTTAATTTTTGTGGACCTAATGAGGTCCACCGAAGGCCTAGGTATCTTTTGATTGCGTTGACTTTTGATCTTTAACTTGTCCAAATTTTCTTCAAAGTTAAAAGAGTATACCCTTTTTGTTTTAAAATCAAAAATATATATATTTTAATTTTTAAAATTAAAAGACGTCATATTAAATTTTAAAATTTATATAACTCATAAAAATTTATAATAAAATAAATTTTATAATTAATAAATTTTGTTATATATTATACGATAATAATAATCGTATTAACTAAAATTAAATAAATTTATATTAATTTAAAATTTAATATATCGTTATTTAATTTCAAAAATAAAATTATTTCTTTAATCTTGGAAGGAATGAATATCCCTCTGGTTCTAATTTAGTAACAGTATCCGTACAAATAATAGAGGTCCGGTTGTACAGTGTGGAAATTTGAAGGCGGTAAGCCGATAAAATTGCATTTAATTAAGGAGGTAAGAAGTAGTACAATGAAAGGGCACCATGCTCAGCCATGAATTGTTACATTGCCTTACTGCCAGGCCTTACCGCGGAGGTGCGCATGTGAAAAATGAATCTATGGACGGAGGGAATAGACAGATAGCATGTGTTCTGCATGCATGTTTACTTCAATTATCATGAGACGTACAGTTGTTGGATTATTGGCTCATCTCGTGGAACACACACCAAGGCCGTACTTGTTTTTGCTTTTTCTTAGTGTTTTGTGAGCCTGATTTCTCAACAACTAATTTCCATTACGCACCCACTCTAGACCTCTTAATTATCCATAATATTAATTACATGGCACAACCAATCAGCAGTTTATGTTTCACGGTGAGACGGCGTGAACCAGAGATAATAACTCCGGCTATGCCGACGCCGCACGAATTCAAACTCCTCTCCGACATAGATGACCAAGAGGGTCTCCGTTTCCAAGTCCCAGTCATCCATTTTTATCGGAATCAAAGTCAATATTACATGGACCCTGTGAAAGTCATTAGAGAAGCACTGGCGAAGACACTTGTATTTTACTACCCGTTTGCCGGCAGGCTCCGGGAAATAACCGGCCGGAAACTGGTGGTGGAGTGCACAGGGGAGGGGGTGATGTTCATTGAGGCTGATGCGGATTTTAGGCTTGAAGATTTTGGTGATGCACTTCACCCTCCGTTTCCATGCTTGGAAGAGCTCCTTTTTGATGTTCCTGGCTCCGGTGGGATCCTTAATTGCCCTTTGCTCCTTATTCAGGTAGTATTTTTACTTTTCTTTTATTTCTTTAATTTTTGTGGACTTCAATATAATGAGGTCCACCCTACGCCTAAAGTAGTCTTTTAGTTCCAAATTTTCTTGAAAGTTAAAAAGAATATACTTCTTTCTTTCTAAAATTAGAGATACAATTTAATTTTTAAGATCAAATAACGATATATTAAAATTTAAAATTAATATAACTTATAAAAATTTAAAATAAAATAAATTTTATAATTAATAAATTTTATTATATACTATAAATAAATTTGCATTAATTTATAAATTAATATGTCGTTCTCTTATCTTAAAAATAAAATTTTACATCTAATTCTAAAATAAAAGGGGTATATATTTGAGTCAATATACAAGACTAGTGATTCTAATTTAGTAACCCTATCCGTAAAGGAGATAAGAAGTAGTACAATTTGTTTGGCCTATAAATGGCCACGTAGGGTGGTATTATAGCATCTGCTTATTCAGTTCACTCTACTTTGACAGGTCACTCGACTTGTATGCGGTGGTTTTGTATTTGCTTTGCGCCTTAATCACACTATGAGCGATGCGGCGGGAATTGTGCAATTTATGACCGCAGTAGCCCAAATAGCACGAGGTGCACATGTTCCATCTGTTCCTCCTGTGTGGAAAAGAGAATTACTCAGTGCAAGAGGCTCACACCACCTTACATGCATCCATCACGAGTATGATCAAGTGACTAGTGATGAAGGGACCATAATCCCCCAGGATGAAATGGTCCGCCGTTCATTCTTTTTCGGCCCCACCGAAATTCGTGCCCTTCGACGATTTGTTCCACATCACCTTCGTGAGTGCACTACGATCGAAGTCCTCACTGCTTGTTTATGGAGATGTCGCACTCGTGCCTTACAACTAGACCCTACAGAGGAGGTGTGCATGTGTTTACTTGTCAATGCACGCTCAAAATTTAATCCTCCTCTGCCTATGGGATACTATGGGAACGCAATTGCGTTCCCAACAGCCCTGATAACAGCAGGAAAGATATGTCAGAATCCAATGGGATACGCGTTGGAACTTGTTAAAAAAATTAAGAGAATTGTTACCGAAGAGTATATGAGATCGGTTGCAGAGCTAATGGTTATGAAAGAACGACCTCTTTTCAGAATTTTCGGAACCTTTATAATGTCGGATCTGACACATGCGGGATTTGAGGATGTAGATTTTGGGTGGGGGAAAGCGGTTTATGCCAGACTAGCTAGGGGTGTCCATCGGTTTTTTACCGAAAACCGAACTTGAATTACCGAAAAACCAAGAACCGGTACCGGTACCGAATTACCGGTTTCGGTACCGGTTCGGTACAAATTCGGTTCGGTTTTTTCGGTTCGGTTTTCGGTTTTTACCGATTCGTAATATATATAATTATAATTTATAAATAATAATTATATATTAATTTATTTATATATTATAATAATATATATAATTAAATATATTATTTTATATATAATAATATATATAATTATTAGAATTATTATAATAATTAATAAAAATTTAATATTATATTATTTATTTCGGTTCTTTCGGTATACCGGTATTTACCGAAATGCAAAATTGTCCGTACCGGTACCGGTACCGAAAAGTATAAAAAAACCGAAAAACCGAAACCGAAAAAAACCGGTACCGCCCGAACCGGTACCGATCGGTTCAGTAAAAAACCGAAAAAACCGGTACCGTTGAACACCCCTAAGACTAGCTAAGGGTGGAGTAAGTGACATTCCCGGAGTGATTAGCTTTTACGAACGTTTGAAGAAGAAAAATGTTGAGAATGGGATTGTGGTGCCTATTTGTTTGCCGGCTCTTGTCATGGATAAATTTATAATAGAGGTTGATAGCATGTTGAAGGACAATCATCAATCGGACACCAATAATAGTCTCCCTAAGATATTGTCACCCCTATAAATAATGGTCGCCCCACTTGACAATGAGTAGACAAAACAAGTGCGTGCTGGATAATTCAATTCAATTTTTATGTTGTCACCCCTATGAATAATGAATAATGAATAATGAATAATGGTAGACCACTGGACAGTGAGTAAGCGAAATTGTTATAATATAAATTTGATTTAATATTATTAATTTGTGTTAGTATGTGAATTAGTGGAGGTCTAAGTTAATAGTACATGTATATTTATGAATATATTTAGAAATGTGTTCAAATATGTATGCATGAGTTATGTTCATATACATATATTTGGTCAAGTACTAATTAGTAGAGCGACTATAGAAATATATTGGGAGTCCTATATATGATCTTGAAATACCTGAATTCTCCGTCATCATAGTTATATTGAAGACAAAAAAACAAGACAAATATGTGCACAAGGTAGCGGATATCGATCTTCATAGTTATTATGATCTAATATCGCAAGAGCAACTAAGAATTGTTTTCTGATTTTTGTTTTGCACGCGGGACATGTAAGAAGAATTAATGAATTAATGGTTTTTGTTTTCTGATTTTTGTTTTCTAATTTAATTTCTCAATATTACAACATCAAAATCATAAATTGATATTTTTTAAGGAAACAAATACTAATAATACAGTATTTTCTAACATTAAATAAATACTAACAATAACTATTACAGTATTTTTCTCATATTATCTCATGATTTACATATAATTTTTATGCCAATTTTTTTTTTTTTTTTTGCTATTTTTAATTCCATACTCACATAAAAACAGAAACCTGTAATATAAAATTATATCCAAATTTGAAGCACTGCCAAATTAAAAAAAAATTCCTTAAACAAATACTAACTAAAACGCATACAATTTTTCTAATATA
Organism: Hedera helix; assembly: GCA_947179155.2. Classification (NCBI taxonomy): domain Eukaryota; kingdom Viridiplantae; phylum Streptophyta; class Magnoliopsida; order Apiales; family Araliaceae; genus Hedera; species Hedera helix. Next base: position 2,431,101 of record OX359280.1, on the reverse strand, counting down.
ATCTCATAGTTGAACTATTGAATTTTATTATAATATTTTTAAATCCATTCTCATTATCCAAATCTAAATTGATATTTTAATCAATCCCACATTAATATGTTGATTTTATAATCCCCAGGTCAACTTGGTCAGTACTCGTACACTTACAGATCTTTACAAATACACAAGATGACTTTAGCACACTCAAAGAGAACTTATACAAAGAAATATTTGGAGAGTGAAAGAAAGAATAAGTAAGGAAGTTTTTTTTTATGAAAAATCCTTAAGTTAAGACCTCTATTTATAGCAAAAAAATCTTATCATCACCAAGATTTCTTAATTTAATCCAAACCGTATATTTCAAGATAATGTTTAATCCATACCACTCATTTCATCTTTTAAGATTTCATTAATCTAAACCATTCATTTAATGATCATCTTTTAATCTATACCATTCAATTTACTTTATATATAAAACAACTAACTTTAAATAAATCAATTAACTTTATATATAAAAACAAACAACTTTATATAATTTATCATAATAAAAACAAATAACTTTATCAATTCAATTATTCAACAATAAGTCACAATTATTCAACAATAAGTCACAATTATTTATTATTATGGCTAATTTTTGTAAATGCAGTGTAGTTGGCTTTTCGAGTTAGATAAACAGGAAAATCAACTAATAATAGAATACAACAGTTTAATCAATATCATAAAAGATATAACAATAATGCTGAAAATAAATAAGAAAATAACACGATACTGTGTAATGACAATTATTGATTCAGTAATGTGAATTATTGTGCATATGCTACTATGACAATTATCAGCTCAATAATATGAATTATTATGCATGTTACAATTATTGGTTCAATAAAGTCAATATAGTACAATAACCACTTTATCAGTTTAATAATATGAAATACTGTGCAATACCGTGTGCTATATGTGCAATACCGTATGTTACTATTTCTTTACCATCGGGTATTTTAACAGTTCAAGATGATAGTACTGTTGACTATATTTATTTAGAAAGGTTACGTATATCGCTTTCTATATCCAACAATAATTCGTTGTGGGGGTCCACCATTATTTTGTTATTTAGGCGCCGTCGTACGAATCAAATATTCCCCGACAAAGCGAATATTCTTCGACCAAACGAATATTGTCCGACATAATAAAATTTGTACATAACATCCTTAACTTTTAACCTTATCAATTTAACCAACTACTGTTTCAGGAAAAAATATATATGAGGAAAAATTAAATTTTGTATTTCATAAAATTTGGGGTCTTACACTACAAATCTAAACTGGTCTAATATTATCAACTAATTTAATTTCTCAATATTACAACATCAAAATCATAAATTGATATTTTTTAATTAAACAACTACTACCAAAATCGGAATTGTTATTATTTTTACAAATCTAAACTAAATCACTCCCAAATTAAACGTATCTTTTTTAATTTCCAAACTCTGATTTTTATATCCTAAAATCACTGCCAAAATTATATTTATAATATTATCTCATACTTGAACTATTGAATTTTTTCTAATATTTTTAATTCCATTCTCAAGATCCTAATTTAAACTGATATTTTAATATTTTAATCAATCCCATATTAAAATGTTGATTTTATAATCCCTAAAATTACTATAAATCTAAACTGATATGATATTTATCAACTAATTTAATATCTCAATATTACAACATCAAAATCATAAATTGATATTTTTTAATTAAACAAATACTAATAATACAGTATTTTTCTCATAATAAACAAATACTAATTGGGAATTGGGAATCAAACACCGCTTTACCTAATTTTATTTTCTACATCTATATTGATTTACTAATTTGCTTTGCAATAGCTTTTTAATTTCAGCAAGAGTATAACTATTTTTTTTTTAATTTCATACTCACACAACAAAATATAACATTATCCTATAATTAGATCAATCCCAATTTGGTATTATTCCATAAATATGTCACGCGTATAAATGTTTTTCAAACAATAAATTATAATCTCATTCTCGCACAGAAAATTCTTTCCCATACTTGGTTTTCAAATTTTTTTAAAAGATACTTACAACTAAAAAATTTAATTCCATACTCACACAAAAATATAACATTATCCCACAATTGTAGCAATCCCAATTTGGTATTATCCCGTAAATATGTCACGCATAACATTTGAATCTCATATTATTATCAAATAGTTGGGCTTTTGAACTGTATTTATAGATAATCTTCACACAAAATTATAATCTCATTCTCATGCAGAAAATTCTTTCCTATACTTAGGTTTTCAATTTAAAAAAAGAGAGATAATTATAGCTTAAAAAAAATTAATTCCATACTTGCACAAAAAATGTAACATTATCCCATAATTGTAGCAATCCCAATTTGGTATTATCCCATAAATATGTCACGCATAAAATTTAAATCCCAAATTATTATCTAATACTGGGGCTTTTGAACTTTATTTACAGATAATTTTCACACAAAATTATAATCCCATTCTCACACAGAAAATTATTTACCATACTTGGGTTTTCAATTTTTTTTAAAAGAGAATTACAACTATTTTTTTTTCAAATTAATATTATCCCAAATTAATTTTCTTTCATAGATCTAAAATTTTCGCAGTTGTCGTTTAAAATGTATTTCTTAGATGGAGTCGGAAAATTCAATGTATTGCTGAGTATCAAGTATTTTTTGATAAAACTAAATGATTACGTAGTTACTTTTTTTATACATTTGTCTGATAAATTTTTAATTTATAAACATACCATCTTATTATAATTTAATTTATTAATTGTATATATAAAATTATAATCAACAAAATAAATAATCCCGCCGCAACGCACGAGTGCGTATCTAGTTATATGATTATTATTCACATTTGAAGTTAATTTCAAATATTTTTAAACTTAAAATTGAGATAACTCATTAAAAATTATGAAATAAAAAAATTTACAATGAGTAATACTTTTTAAATAGTTTACAGTATTAAAATTAAAATACTATGACAATTTTACGTTTAAAAATCTCTTAAGTTGACTTTGAAAAATTAACAACGATCAAATAATATAAAATAGGAGAACATCATATATCTATTATATAAAACAGAGCGGAGAGAGAATTTAATATCCGACGATCTCAATTTAGTAATGGCTTCAACAAACAACGGTTGTGATTAACTTTGATTCCTTCCTCTTCTTTATCTACCTGCTTCTGTTTATTTGAAATTTCCTTGTCCTCGCTTTTTTTTTCTGCCGTTCGCCATTGTCTTCTCTCTCCTGTCGTTCCATTCCATTTCGTTTCTCTCTCCTGCTTGCCATCGTCTTCTCTCTCCTCTCTCAATATCAACTCTGTCCACCGCGACGAGGTTGACTCCGGTAAGGGGATTTGCAGGCGACGAGGTTGACTCCGGTAAGGGGATGAAGGTCGGTGCTTTCCGTTTAGCTGTATTCGAAATGGGTTTGTTGGAATTTGGGATTTTTTGCAGCGTCACAGATAAGGTATGATTTTAATTCTGTTTATGTTTTCCTCTCTAGATCTGTGACGATTCAGACTCCAACAAATCAATTCCATTGATCTTCACTCCCGAACAACAAAAATATACGCCCGAGGCTCCCTCACCTCCACACGCACTCTCGCTCTCCAGTTGAACGCTCACTCCGCTACTAAAGAACAGGTTCGACAAAAATACTCAGTTTATAGGGTTTTCTTATCTGGGTCTTTGATTTCTAGCTGTATTTCTCGCAGTCACCTTTATATCATTCGATTTCAATGTTTTGCTTATGTGGGTCTAGCATTTTTAGACAATGCAGTTTTCTGGTTATTATGAATTTTGAATTTGATACAAGTTTGGAATCAAAAGTTGTTAATTGTTTTTCAGGATTATTGATTATAGGTTGCAGTACTTCTTAATTATTGCATTTTAAAAAAAAATAATTCTGTCTTTGATTAAAACATGCTGCAATTCAGTTTCAAGTTCATATTTTGTTACTGGGGGTTTGTAAATCAAGTCAGGCCTGTTATCTATCTTTAAATCAAGTCAGGCCTGTACACATTTGTTTATGCATAATGTGGGAGTTGTCAGAAAGTGGCTCCATGAATTATTTTGGTGAATTTTGGAATTTTGAATTTAACTTTTAACTACAGATATGGTGTATTCTGTTGGTGCATGGTTAAATATTAGTTGGGATATACCTCTTTCTCATATTCCCTGTGGTGCTCTCTTGCTTTAAATGGTACAATTAAACTTCAAGTATATGTGTCTTGGACTAAATGTCTGAATACTGGATTGAGTTTGTAAACTTCAAATTCTTGCTTTAAACTTAAATTTTGTTTGGGTTTGTGCTTCAGTTTTTTGTAATTTAGTTTCCTCGGCTGGATTTTGTAGCAGCTTCCATTTGCATGTTGAGTTACATAATTTAGGTTTGTTCATGCACTTAGCTAATTAACTTGAGTTTTGATTAAAAATTGAATATCTGGCCCTAAACTTTATGGCAGACACAACTTAGAGAAGTTATGTTACAAGAAGAAAATGGTGCATATGAAAAGGCTATATCAGATTGTGAGAACAAAATACAGGAGAAGTTGCAGGAAGAAGATCTACTGCGGAGTAAGTTAAAGGTCAGAGCTAAGGTTTTAGATTTAATTGTCTACGGTTGTTCTTATAATTGATATTTGTTTGTTTGTTTTGTCAACTTGGCCCAATGTTCATATAATTATCACCATAGATCCTTGAGGTTAAATATATCTGTTGCAGTGGACTTTGTTTCTTTTGATATTTACAAGTAGGAGCAGATGGTACTTGATGTTTCATTAATTGTTTGTAGGATCTATTTGTGAGTAACATTATTAGTTAGATTATAAATGACTGAATCACAGAGCAATTCTATACCAAAGTTACATGCATTCATACCAAAGGATTCCCTTTGAGTACACAATTTATTTTGGACTTTTGGTTTTGCTATAACATTATTAGTAGGAACACAATGATGTACCAAGTCGAGCCCTTTGAGTTCAGGTATTTTGGACTTGTGGAATTTGAAAATCTAGGTTTTGGTGTTACAGAAGTGGGTTAAGTTGGGTTTTGGTTTGGTATATGGATTGGACAAGTGAGCTTTAAAGGTTGAGAAAATGCGTTATTGGGTCTAGAATAGCTGATTACAGATGCCCTTCCCTAGCCAATAGTTTATTTTCAAATCTAGAGATAACACATACTGAGCTTGAAACAACTTCCTTATCTTGAATCCTTGATGCTACATGCCTTAATCCAAGTAACTGACTGCTCATCTAATCACCTAACCCTTTTCTTCCTCTCTCTTTTCAACTCCCTTAAATCCCCTCTTTCTTTAATCCTATTGAAATCCCTCTGTTTCAGATTCTTTAGTTTTAATGTTGATCATCAAGGAGATTTAAGGTCTTCTTTAAAGACTCAAGTAAGTTGAATTTCTAGCACTTTTTTTTCTTTTCTTTTTCTAAGTGATTTCAGGTTATTACATATACTCAGTTGCCCTAAATTTAATTTTCTGAAATGGGAATTAATAAATAAAATATCAAAGGGTTTAATAATGGGAAAAACTTACAGAAATTTCAATTTGTGTACTGTCAAAATGCAGAGGTTTTATGTTATTAATTCACACCGGTATATAATGAATTTATATTGCATTACAAAAGCTCAATGCATGGCCTGCCACATTCTTTCTTATCACTTTACACGCCTTCAATACTTTTGCACAAAACAATCACATTCATCCATTTTAACAACTCGAGAGAAACATTTAAGGTATTAATTATTTTTCTTGACATTGCCTTAAAACATACATTACTGGTTATATATGATTCAGAACCATCTTTCACTGATATAATATGTTCAATGCTTTAAAAACCAATCGAAGGGACAAATGGTTCTTTTTGTATCATGTTGAATTACATAGATCTTCTCTTTACCCTTTTTTTTTTATGCTAAAGAGTCGTCATATAAACATGTTAATTGATTAGAACATAAAAGGTTGTCATGTAGTTTTTTTTGTAGTGCTTTCTTTTTCCTTTCCTATTATCTGCTTTCAGTTTAATATGTAAAACTCTATTATGGAATTGTTATATTTTTTACTATTTGCTTTTTCAAACATCGAATCGATACTTGGTCACATGAACAAACGAAGGAAGCATTTGATGTGGCAAGAAACAACGTTGAACTTCTTACCACCGTTTTATCTTCTTCACCTCAGCAAGATGCATTATAGGTATTTTTATTATATTTGATCAGTCCCCACTCCCCATATGTGGATGTTTTGATTGAGTTTGATACTAAATTTTTAGTCTTCAGGGAACTACTATTTAATGAGTAGCATATTAAGAAACTATATTTCTCTTCTTTAACAACGTATATTGCGTGGGCATTTCTACTGTTTACTTGGTTTATCTACAATTAATTATGTAGAATCTTGACTTTCTGATCATTTTCTTTTAATAAAATTATCAGTTTAGATACTTTAATTGATACCATCTTCTTTGTTGATTAGTCGCCTTAACCTTTATCTTTTGTCTGCTCCAAATTTGTGAGTACTGATACTGACCATCCTCCAAATGATTCTGGAATATTAGTCCCATTTACGTTGTAGGACGAATTATACTTCTTATTTTGAGACATATTATAACCAAACTTTGATGTAGTATTGGAATTTGCTTTAAAAGCCAATTGATGCCAAACTTGGTGAATTGAGTATAAGTTGTGACCAACGAAAGGATTGTCCTAAACGTTATTATATTTTAGTATAGATTTGTATGATGGAAAATAAGAACATGGGGATTTACTCGAAAGCAAAGCTTAGAAATTCTGTTTATGTTTATATAATTGTGTTTATATGAATCGAATTTGTTTGAGCTTATAAAGTTTCAAATATTTGTGTTATCACTTTCATCTTACTACGTACGCATCACACCAGCACCTTACTAAATAGGGCTGATATTTCAGTAATAGTTATAGTAACTCATCATTAATACATAATAATCATCATGTGAGAAAAGTTTTTTGATCGATTTGTATGTACAATTGCATCAGCAAAAGAGAAAGAGCATGTTTATTGGTGTTTGCTTCATCTTCCCTTTAGCTTATAGTCTTTTTGTTTTTAGTTTTGAGACTAATGAATTGTTTTATGTTAGTCAATTTCTTGATATTGATTGTCTTTTGTTTGCTACAATTTAGTACATATAGTGATTAGATTGCCACCCTTTTAAACACCTCATTTGACATTATTTGGCCGACTAGGCTTTTTGGGTTTAAGTCTAAGAACTGTCCAGCTCAAAAGAAATTGAGTTTAATTCCTGTACTTGCAGTCTTGTAATAAGTGTAGAATAAGAGTAACCTTGTGAAATTCTTGTGTTCTTATAATTCGTACCAATGCTTTCTGCATTGTGGAGCTTTTATTTAGCACATATGCTCTTATTTGGGCCATAAAACTTATGTAAGATCCATCTACATAAGCCTTATTTATTCTGTGGTCCTGGTGGGCAATTTTTATTTTATACCCATGAGCTCTTGCATGAGTTGGGATCTTGAAAAACTGAAGCTCTTTACAATGTTCTAATGGAAGGGAGTGGGCTTAAATAAATTTAGGATTTGGACCTGAAATTGAACACTTTACCATATTAATAAAGCTTTTATGGAGAACAAATGTTAATTTTAATGTCGAAAGTATAATCTGAAAAATTCTTATTCTTTTCGTTATGCAGAAATTATGATAATAAAATTATTGGGACGATAAAATAACATTGTTTTCATTATATTAGTATTAAAAAATTAATGGATTAGTTTTTATGGAACAAAACTTAATAAACAAGATTTTTTTGTACAGCAGAGGGAGCATCTATAAACGTATTTATGGAAAACGCTAATATGCGTACTAACACAATTTGACTTGGCAAATATTGGAAATTGTGTTTTATTAAAGATATATGCCCAAATGTGCATGATACTCGCAATGAAACACACAATGCCGCAACAGGTTCAGCACATAGTGCAGCAACAACAGGCAACCAAGTTGGTCATCTGCTGAATCAAATTAGATCACAGCAAGCTCAAGATATGTTACAAGCTAGTTGCAGGAACACATACATCACGGACTTGATGACTTGATGAACACATAAATCTCGCCGGTTTCTTACAATGTTTTTGGTCAATTGGGCTTAGGTATGATATGCTCATTCATGTTGGTTTAAACAAAATATTTTGTTATGTGTTGTATGTGTTTGTGATCCATGAGTCATAGTATGTTCATTATGAGTTAAATAAACCTTCCAAGTGGCTGGAAAAAAAAGCATTCCAAGTTAGATGTATGTGTTCAAGTCAGTTAAAAATAACCAAAATTGTTTCAAAAATAAGAAATTCAAGTATTGGTAAGCTGTAAATAATACAAAGTTGTTTCTCTATTTTCTGCTTGTGTATATTTTTTGTGTTCCGTCTTTTGTAAAGTTAACTAATTATAAATGGTTATGGTTATTTTTGGTATGGAATGATGATTGTTTAGGTGATTTGGATATTTATTGATGATTGTACGTTTTGTACACAGATTTATATTTTTCTGGATATCTATTTTTAAAGGAAACTCTGTCGAATTTTTTTGAAATTTTTAAAGGAAACTTTGCCCATTTTTTTTGAAATTAGTTGCAACTAGCTTGATATTTTGGTGGTTGGATATGTGTTGATGATCGTGTATGTATTAATTATTGCAACGAGTCCTTAGGTAATGTATTACTTTTCAAATTCTAATCTAATTTTTCGTTTCGCCGTGCCTTCAGGCACGGGCAATTACTAGTATATATACACACACACACACACACGTGCGCGCGAGAAACTACACCGCTAATTTATATAGTTGAACATTTTGTCAATTTGATTTCAAGCTAAATATTGTGAAATAAAAGTAAAAATATGAATCAATCTCAACCGCGAGTGAGTTGCATGGTAGATCTACCATGCAGTTATTTGACTAATGCTTATATAAAGTTCTTATGAAACACATACAAGTAGAAATATCATATGCCTAGCTACGAGACAACAGTGAAAATGTATTATCTTTTAGGGGATCACCATGTGGAAACAGGGCAGTTGTGATATGCTGCACTAAAATTTCATAGGGATGAGAGATTCCTAGGCAGGTACACAAAATCGCGTACATAGAAGGCTAATATGCCTATTTTGGGTACTTCGTTGCAAATCGACATTTCAACTGCATTAATTACGTTTGTGCTATACCAAATGAAAGTGAACTAGCTAAAATTTTTCGATCAATTATTACTATATTTATATATATATATATATATTTTAAAAATTGTCTCTCTTACGCAACTCTGTCAGGATTGCTTAATTTCATTGATGGATTATGGTTAGGTTGTGGTGATGAGTGAATAATCGTGTTTACCGCCAAAGATAAAGATCGATTAGACCCTGCTTTGTTACGCCTAGGCAGGATAGATGTGCACATCCACATGTCCTATTGCACACCTTTTGGCTTCAACACTCTAGCTGCAAATTATCTTGGACTACTAATGGTCACTCTCTTTCTCCTTAGATCAAAGGTCTGTTAGAGAAGATAATGGTGACTCCTGCTAAAGTTGGCCAGCCGTTGCTAAAGAACAAAGATCCTGAGATCGCGCTTAAGGGCCTAATCGAGTTCCTCCATGAAAAGAGGCGCAGAAGTGAAGAACTAGAAGCAATAAAACTGGAAGAAGGAAAAAGAAGTTGCCGCTGAAAATTAAGCGGAGGAAACTTTCGTAATAAAGGATGAACCATTGGTGCAGGAAGGATTTAACCATACAGACAATTAAGGGTGAACAAGTAACTGATCAAAATCAAAAAATCGTTCAAATTGAGCCAAACCGACAACAAACTAAACCGAAAGATAAAAAAAAAACTAACAAGTTGACAATTATAAAACAAAGAAAACCGGAGCCTAGTTAGCCGGTTCTAGTTTGCACCCATGAAAAAACCCCGAAACCAACCGATCCGAGCCGAATATATAAAGTTATAAATATATTTATAGTTATAAATATAATTATATATAGAATATATTTTTACATATATACAATAATACTCAAATTTGTTAGTATATGATATAATAGTTTATTTACCATAGTAGAAAATTTAGGCTTAATAGATGCTTATTATTTATGCTTAATCTCTTTTTAAATGTTTTATTAGTATTTTAATCTTAATTTATCTTGAGAAAAATTTAAAATCTTATTTCTAATGACCATAAACATTTATCAAAATATGAGAAGTAGAACTATCTAGTATAATATTTTGTATTTGGTTATTTGCGATTTATAATTTAATTTTATACTTAATTATTTATTTATTCTTAATTCAAATCATCTAAACAAATCGATTTAACCAATAACCAACTATACAGTAAAAGTTTGAACAGTTTTGATTTTTTAGCTTTTTATAACTGTCTTAAATAATTTGAATATTTTTTAAATATAAAACTAACCAAACCGACTGTTATACAACTATACAAATAACAGTTACTTTACTAATGCTTATAGTTCTTCTGAAACATACGAATAGCAATACCAGACCTAGCTATGAGATAGCTTTGAATTTCTTTTACTTTAATTCTCTTGACAAAGAAGATGATCGTTGAGTGTCTCGAAATTAATAGACGTTCGAAATAACCCTCTTCAAGTACTTTGCAATAAAAAAACACTAAAATAGTCATGCTAGACAATTTATGTTATATGCTACTTAGGTTATAATAAACTTTTGCATCATGAGTACACAAACATCAGGCAAGATAATTAAAAACATTCAGATACAATTAACTGCCTGAAAATAAGATCACATAACTGCTTCAAAGGAGGAAACAAAGACTCCAAGCTTCCTGATAGTCATTCTAAACAGCCATTTTCATTTCAATTTTCTGGTGGGGATCATAGCCGATGAGTTTAAAATCAGCAGCCACAAAGGAATCTATATCCCTCTTCTCAGAATTGATCTTCAAAATCTGCAGTTTAGTATAACAGAGTTCCAAAAATGTAAGAAAAGTTGGACAATGATAAAGGTAACCATGACCAATTCCATCCCATAACATTTGCAGTAGACAAAAAAAGAGTAACAAAAGCCAAAAACAAGCACAAAAGATACTGATCATATTATCCATTTATAAGTTATCAACTTAACTCCACAACGCCTTCTATCCCAGTTCCCAAACTAGTTGGGGAATATCTGTTTATAAGATATACTTACTGGAAATGGTTTAGGCAACTTTTGGAGCTGGTCCTGCAAAGGTCTGACATGGTTACGGTAGACATGAGCATCCCCAATAGCATGGATAAAATCTCCAGGAACAAGATCTGCACAAGATATAATGAAAACAAAGGATGTTTTCAAGATGAACCCCCTGGTCAAGATAATCAACAGTAACCAGACTGATCTACAAAAGAAAACAAATCGTGTGACTAAGGATACCTAAGAAGCAAGAATTTTTCGGTAGGTTTTGCAAATCCCAAATCAGATCTACAAGTTCTAGGATTCTTCTTGATTTGACAATATTCTACAAAAGAAAAACCGTGTGACTAAATAAACCTAAGAAGCAAGAATTTTTCTGTAGGTTTTGCAAATCCCAAATCAGAACCACGAATTCTAGGATACTTCTAGATTTGACAAGATTCTTCTAGGATCCTTCTAAGTTTTTTATCTAATTATTAATAATATATACTATACTAACGAAAATAATATGTTTTTATACTGATACTATATATTTCCTAAATTTCTAGGTAATATTAATATATAAAAAAATTTATTTTCTTGAAAACATTTTATTAAAATTAACTGAATGCGTGCATATACATATATTTATATGTATATAAATAAATTTATTTAATTAAGTGTCGAATCCCCAAATCCGTATTTTTTGAGATTTGATGAACTGCTGAATCCTTGCTTCTTTGGGAGAAAAAGAATCTAGCATCCCACAACATCACAAAATATGATTAACAACCATTTATATAAGCCATAAGTAACCTCTTACGCATAAAACATCCTAGTATGAATGAACATGAGCAAAAACTAGTGTATGGTCAACTGCAAGTGCATACCACAAACATGAGCAATCATGCATGTCAAAAGTGCATAAGAAGCAATGTTGAATGGCACGCCCAGACCCATATCAGCAGAGCGCTGATACATTTGACAGGATAACTCGCCGTTGGCTACATAGAACTGCAAAAATGAAAGAGCGAAATTATACCTAGAAACATATAACTAAACAACCAAGCACTCATAAAATGTTGTAAAAGTAACCTGAGCAAACATGTGACATGGCGGAAGTGCCATCAACTTGAGATCAGATGGATTCCAAGCTGAGAGAATAATCCTTCTGTCATCTGGATTATTCTTTATCTTTGCAATAACATCTAACAACTGATCAAATCCTTGGCCAGTGTAGTCAGCATGCATATTAGTATACCTGCGTAAGAAAAACTCTACAGTCAGTATTCAAGCTAAACTTATGCATCAAAGATAAACCTAATAACTAGCCTCTATAATAGATGATTCACCAACCTTGCACCAAAGTGTCTCCACTGAAATCCATATATTGGTCCCAAGTCACCTTCTTCCCGATCAACCAAACCAATACTGGAAAGCAGTTATATCAATCAGAAATGCATTCAAATTCACATCACGGCGAAGTAGTATGCAGTAGCCAATTACCTATCAAGATAGTCCCTAGATCCATTGCCTTCCCAAATATGAATGCCCTTCTCCTGTAGAACCTGCAAACTACGCTAAATTAAGGGGAGCCCAGTCTCATATTGGCATTTACAGAAAGGACAAGGAAATTTCTATGTCGGCACTTGGACAGCTCTAGAAAAATAAATCATGAAATTTATATTTGAGAAGATGAAACTATACTTTTACAAGAACATTTCACCAGAGAAGAAAGTCATGAAATCATAATGGATATGAAAATTTCAGACAAACTGTGAATATGATCCTATACATGCAACAGTTGTAGCTAGTATAAGAAATCAATTCTGAGAACCAAAACAAAGAAACATTCATTAGGAAACACAAAATCTAAGATTTGAAGGGTCCTTCAAATTTAAGCTTTTAAAATTCCTTCAGGCTTGTACTTAAAACTAGATTAGATGCATAGCAATATAAGGAAGACCTACCTTAAATATAACTGTTGAAATATAAGAAAAACTTTTTACCCTCTATCTTCTGTTAGAAAACAAAAGTAGATGTCTTGAACATGCTGATTTCTTTTAAAATTCCTTCAGGCTTTTACTTAAAACTAGATTAGATGCAGAGCAATATAAGTGAGACCTACCTTAAATATAACTATTGAAATATAAGAACAAATTTTCTACCCTTTATCTTTTGTTAGAAAACAAAAGAACATGTCTTGAACATGCTGATTTTACAATATCCTCTTAAGCACATAGTCCAATATCCACAATGAAGACGATATTACCTCAGCATTTGTTGAGCCACTGATGAACCACAAAAGTTCTTCAACAACTCCTCGCCAAAATACTTTCTGACAAGTCGAATAAAAAGAATACATGTCAAACAATAAACTCGGAAGAAAATATGAAAGATAATATTCCTACATATCACTCAAAGCCACATTGATGAAAATTCATGAAACCACATGCATAATCCTTAAAACAGAAGAAAACTACACACTGGAGAAACTAGTATATATACAAAGTTGTACCAATTCCAAAGAAATTTAGTGGAAAAATACATGCCTTAGTTGTAAGTAGTGGAAAATATTTCCGCAGATTAAACCGCATCTGTGGACAAGTAGAAAGAGAACCATATAATTCATCACTCCTGACATATGATATGATTCACTCAAAGCATCAACTAAGAAGCAAAAGTGGAATGAGTTTTCTTTGTATATGAGCTAGCATTACCTGGCAACCAAATATAGATATAGTGCCAGTTCGTGTCCTGTCATCCTTTGATACACCATTTGAAATGATATTTTCAACCAGTCTCAGATACATATATTCCTCATGTTTCTCAAAAATCCTCTTGGGGAGGAAAGAGAACTTCTGTATTTCAAACTTACCAGAATTTGAGTTACTATCAGATGGCAGACCGTTGGTCTGACTTATGGCTTCAACAGGAGAATTCCTCACACGAACATAAGTTGTATAACAGTAACGAATATTGTTTTCCACCAGTGGGAACGATGAGTACCATGGCTGAAACACCGAGTCATCAATAAGAGGGATGAAAGTATCGCATTCAATGTGTTGCTCAATTTTGGTGATGTGGATAGCATCGCATTGAGGAGCACTGAGGGCTTCCCTGCACCAAGAAGGTAGTCCATCAAAAATAAGGTTAGAAGGAAAAAAATTTCATTCGGAAATATACCACTTGGTTTACACACCTATATATCTGACCACCTCCTATAACAAACACCTTCTCAATCGAAAGACAATAAGGAGATGCTGCTAATAACTCCAAAGCAGAAATCATGCTTCCACAAATCACAACATTCTCGGCAGTTGCAATGTCAAAACTCCCTGAACGAGTCAGAACAATGTTAAGGCGACCAGACAGAGGTCGATGCTCAAGGGGAATGCTTTCCCATGTTTTTCTACCCATTATGACTGCATTCTTTTTCACAGGATCTGATGTAGTCATGGTGACATTCTTGAAAAATTTTAGGTCAGTAGGCAAACTCCATGGCATTTTGCCATCCTTACCAATACCCATATTTTGAGTTGCAGCAACCACGACTTGGTAAGTCCTCTGCAGATCAGGATGTGCTACGGCACTACCATTAGGACAGCTTGGGAGGGTGTCACCAGCCATAAGTGAAATAAGAGGGTGATAGTGGGAGTGGTTCGACAATGAAGAGTTGCAACTAATACTATATAGTATGGGAGCTAAATGAAACCTGAAATTTGGTATAAGTTAATTAACTGAAATTTTTGAATGATATATACAAGCAAAGGTATAGAGTACTCAACTGCAATGAATTGCGGAAACAAATGCATAAATATAAGAAATAATTAAGCTAAAAAGGCTTAAGGAAAAAGGAAACAACAATAACCATTACACTCAACAAAAAACTCGAGCTAGATCAATAAACCTTGAAATCAGGTTAAATTCAATGGAGAAAAAAAATCCCCAAGTTTAACCAATAGATACACATATATAAATATATATAGATAGATAGGTATATATACATAAATTTATATATATATATATATATATAGAGAGAGAGAGAGAGAGAGAGAGAGATGGTTGAAAACATCGAACAAGGATAGATAATGAACAGGCCCGCGCCTACTCAAGTTGCAACGAAAATCTGCATTAAGGCAATTCTTTTTCTTTCTTTTTTACTGATAAGTAATAATATCTTCACTAAGGCAATTCTTCTGTGCAAATATGTTATCCACACACATATATCAGGTACTTTGGCAGCGGCAAAGACCCAAAATGACGTAGTTTGTGTATTTCATCTATGGGGGGTTTACCATTCCACCCATTTCATTAATGGCAATTTTGGCACTTCCCCGTTTTATAACTCAAAATGTCAATTTGGGTTGTTCCCAAGTACAGCAGTTGTAAATGAATTGATAAAATCAGCAGAATTAGCTGCAACTCGAACAGTCTAGTGTGCTTTGCATGTGTTGATTGTGTTCATGTGTATAACTATCAGATTTAGGAAAATAAATATATCAGCATGAGCAAATCTTCGCCAAAGTTGTAATTGAACATCTCAAAGCATAAAATAAAAAATAAAAAAAAAATAATAATTCTCACATTAACACAAATATAATCAACAATTTAATCAGAAACAAATTTTGGAGGCATAGAAATGCGGTAAATAGTTACTAGTTACAGATAGGAGAACTAAGCATGAGATGAACGACTCTTGAACAAAAGTTGAAGCAAACTTTCAAAATTACTGCCTAAAGAATTGCAAATGGTTCTACGTCAAAAATGTGTGGGAAAACCAGGGATTAAATTAACTTGAATCAATCAGAAACAGATACTGGAACCATCTAATTGCAGCAAGAAGTTACCAATCAGAGAGCAATCAGGAGATGGGGAGGATCCAACAGAAGTACGAAATCCCGATTTTTTGGAGGAAACTGTAGTTAATCAAAATCTTGGATAAAATCTTGAATAGAATAGAAACCTTGAAAACTACTGTCTGAGAGGAATTACGAATGAAATGAAGGTTTCACACATTCAACACTTTCTACAAGTCAACAGAAAAGGCTAAGCAAAAACTAGTAGCTCAAAACACAGCTTTGATCTCTCTCACTAAAATACAGAATATGCAGATAGAGAAAGCGACAATAAATTAGATAGAGGAGAAACAGATGGAAAAGAGCAAACATCCAAAAGCACGGTTGTTGAGAATTAAATTATTAATCAATAAGTTACTTAAGAACAGATATTGGAAACAATGAATAGAGATGGAAACATGACATTAACAAAATCTTGAACAGATTATGAAATAAATTTCAAAATTTACTGTTTCATAATCGTGGATGGAATTAGACTTTCACACATTCAACATTTGCTTTGAGTCAACACAAAAGTGTGTGCTAGTGCAACAACCAGTAGATCAAAAAGCGGTTTGATCTCTTTCTCTTTCTCCTTCTCTATGAGATATAAAGTTGAAGATAAAGTTACTATAGAACAGATAGAGTAGAAAGGCAAGAAAAGACACAAAAATCCTAAAACATGCAGAACTCCGCCAATAGGCGAGTTTGTCCTTCAAGTATATATATTCTGCTCAACTACTACCCAAGTGCCCATACTTGCCTTCACTTTCCTCGTATGTATTTTCCAAACCAATGATGCCACACGTGACATAATGTTAAATAATTATTAATGGGATCGTGCTATTTCATAGAATAAACATATATAAATAAGAACTTACATGAATTGAGAGAAAACATCTCGTATGTATCACGTATTCACTGCGCTTAAGGGTGAAGGTCTTCAATTGTCTCTCTCAATCTTAGGATGGATATATGGGTGTGTATAAAATTCTTGAGACGACAATTGGGACCAAACCCTAACTGTTTTATTTATAGAATAGCTAAGGGTCAAAATCGTCCATCAAGATTATGAAACCCTAGGGCCCATTATGCCAAATACTATTAGTAATATTACTTATGGGTCATATAATTACCAAACCCATAAATAAAGTAATTAAATTAATACAATATGTAAGCCCAATAAATACATAAATAGTAGAGGTCACATTAGGAAATAAAATATTCTAACATTCTCCCACTTGGCCGAAATACTTTTTATATACAAAACATAATGCTTACAATCATTAATTTGGCCAAGCATTAATTTAATAACTACATCATGTTCAAACAAAAGCACCAATATGAATTAATACAATCTTTGTGTCACAATTAACACAAGATCCCCATTAGTTACATAACTAGTACTTTAATTAAAACAAGGATTAACATTAAGCATAACAGGTATGAATAGAGTTTACATAAGTGGTAATAATTTAAACTCATTCATATGGTCCAAACATAACTGTTTGCTCATAAGTTCTCAAGTGTGCACAATAAAGAGAATAGCAAACCATAATCTTAATGTGAAGTCAAAACAATGAACTCAAAATTAACTTGTCTTACATCAAAGTAACTTACTAATTAAGACTACCAGTTAAACCCATGTCGGCAACATGTTCTAAAAAAAGTTTGGGTGGTAAGCCTTTCGTAAGTGGATCCACTAACATATCATGCGTACTAATATACTTAATGACAACATTTTGATCTTCAACTCTTTCCCTGACGAATAAGTACTTAGTGTCAAGGTACAGTCCAGCACCACTCAAACTTGTGCTGTTGGAAAAACTAACAGCAGAATTATTATCGCAAAATATTTTCAATGGCCTTGAAATGGAATCTACAATCTTAAGTCCTGAAATAAGATTCCTCAACAATATGGCGTGACAAGTAGCATGATAACAAGCCACATATTCTGCCATCATCGTGGAAGTGGTAGTTAACTCTTGCTTATGACTTCTCCACGAAATAGGGCCTCCTGAAAACATAAAAATGTACCCTGATGTAGATTTCTTTTCGTCTTTACACTTAGCAAAATCAGAATCAGAATAACCAACAACTTCAAGGTTATCTGTTTTTCTGAATGTAAGCATAAAATCCTTAGTACCCTGTAAGTAGCGTAACACCTTTTTAGCTGCTTTCCAGTGATCTAAACCTGGATTTGATTGGTAACGTCCAAGCATACCAGTTATATACGATATATCAGGACGAGTACAAACTTGAGCATACATAAGACTCCCAACCACAGAAGCATAAGGAATAAGATTTATTTGATCACGTTCCAACTGATTCTTAGGACATTGATATGAGCCAAATTTGTCACCCTTAACAACAGGGGCAACAGTAGGGGAGCAATTTTGCATGTTGTATTTGTTAAGAACTTTGTCAATATAAGCTCTTTGGGATAATCCTAATATCCCGTGAGACCTATCTCGATGAATTTCAATACCTATGACATAAGAGGCTTCACCGAGATCCTTCATATCAAAATTTTCAGAAAGAAAACGTTTTGTCTCATACAACATGTCTGAGTTATTACTTGCAAGTAGTATATCATCAACATACAAAATAAGAATAACAAATTTACTCCCACTGACCTTCAAGTATATGCATTGATCTACTATATTTTTCTTAAAATCAAAATTACTCATCACCTCATGAAACTTAAGATACCATTGTCGAGATGCCTGTTTTAACCCATAGATGGATTTATTTAGTCTACATACCATATGTTCCTTGCCTTTAACCAGAAAACCTTCTGGTTGTGTCATATAGACATTCTCATGCAAGTCACCATTAAGGAATGCAGTTTTAACATCCATTTGATGTAACTCCAAATCATAATGAGCTACTAGAGCCATGACTATTCTAAATGAATCTTTCCTTGATACTGGAGAGAAAATTTCATTATAATCCACACCTTCCTTTTGAGTGAAACCCTTGGCAACCAATCGAGCTTTATATCTTTCAACGTTCCCTTTAGGATCTAATTTGGTCTTATAGACCCACTTACAACCAACAGATTTAACACCTCTCGGTAATTCTTCAAGATCCCAAACGTTATTAAGCTCCATTGATTTCAACTCATCATTCATGTCATCAAGCCATTGAGTTGATTGAACAGTCGTAATAGCCTCTTTATAGGAAATAGGATCATTAATCTTACTTGAATCATAGTCAATCTCATTAAGATATGTTATAAAATCATCAAAATTAACAGGCTTTCTGGGTCTTTCGGACCTACGTAAAGGCTGCACAATTTCAGGAATATGATTTTCAATAATGTGGGGTTTAACATTAGGTGGTGGCTCAGCTATCTCAGAAGCATCATTCGCCTCATCCTCTTGAATTACAGGATAAGGAACATAAATCCCATTTTCTTCAAGATCAATTTTTCTAGGCTCACCACGCCCACTTAAATTGCCATTCTCTAAAAACTCTGCATGCCTAGTCTCAACAATTCTAGTAGTATGTGAGGGACAATAAAAACGAAAACCCTTAGATCTCTCAGGATATCCAATAAAATGACAACTAATGGTTTTAGAGTCAAGTTTCTTTATCTGTGGATTAAAAATTTTAGCCTCGGCCGGACAGCCCCATACCCGTAAATATTTTAAACTAGGTTTCCTACCTGCCCAAATTTCATAAGGAGTCTTAGGGACAGATTTGCTAGGAACCCGATTTAAAATATGAACAGTTGTCTTTAATGCCTCAGTCCACAAAAATATAGGTAAGCTGGAATTGCATAACATACTACATACCATATCCATAAGGGTACGATTTCGCCTCTCAGCTACACCATTTTGTTGCGGTGTACCAGGCATTGTATATTGAGTAACGATTCCATTTTCTTGACAAAATAAGGCAAATGGACCACGACTATGACCTGTGTCAGAGTGTTTACCATAATACTCTCCGCCTCTATCTGATCTCACTACTTTAATTTTTCGGTCAAGTTGATTTTCAACTTCAGCCTTAAAAATTTTAAACATATTTAGTGACTCAGATTTTTCATTAATCAGGTAAACATAAGTATAGCGAGAATAGTCATCAATAAACGTAATGAAAGATTTGTGTCCACCAATTCCAGGAGAAAATGGTCCACATATGCCAGTGTGGATCACCTCAAGGAGTGCACCACTTCTAGTGGTTCCTTTCTTACTACCTTTCACAAATTTTCCTTTTATACATTCAATACAATGGTCAAAGTTAGAGAAATCTAGTGAATGAAGAATTTCATCTTTTATAAGACGTTGCATTCTGTCTTTTGAGATATGGCCTAAACGTTGATGCCACAATTTTGAAGAATTCTCATTATCTAGTTTTCTCTTATTTCCGCTTTTAAAGGTATTTTCTGTCACATTCATTGTTAATAAGGATTCAGCAAAGACATTATCCAAATTTAACTTATAGAGGTTTCCCTCTAAAGTGCCAGAACCAACAACATGAGAGTAATGATAAATAATTATTTTATTATTCCCAAACTTAAACGAAAAACCATTAACGTCAAGTTTAGATACAGAAATTAAATTCCGTGTCATACTGGGAACATAAAGAGTATCATATAAATACAAGATGAAACCACTCTCCAAAACTAAAGGAAGAGTTCCTACAGCTTCAACTTGTATAGACTCTCCATTGCCAACTTTAATGGTTCTTTCCTCCTTTTGGAGTGACTTCTTTGAAAGGAATCCCTGCAATGAATTAGTAATGTGAACCATAGAACCAGTGTCAAGCCACCATGTATTAGAAGGTATGTCAATTAAAAAGGATTCATAAGTCACATAATTAAAAGACATACCTTTCTTTTCAAGCCATTCTCTAAACTTAGGGCAGTCTTTCTGAATATGTCCTTGCTTCTTACAGAAGTGACATTTAGGACCAGCCTCATATTTGTTACCTGAATAATTTGCCTTATTTGTTTTGGTAGAAATTGGCTTATCCTTATTTTTAAAACCTTTGCCATTTTTATGGGCCTTCTTCTTATGGAATCCAGTGGTAGTCAGATGAGCAACATTAGGTTTTTCAACCTTAAGCCTTTCTTCCTCTTGTACGCACATGGCGATCAACTCGCTCATCTTCCACTTTTCTTTCTGCGTGTTATAATTGATCTTAAATGGATCAAACTGTGCAGGAAGAGAAGTCATAATGAAGTGAACGAGAAGTCATAATGAAGTGAACGAGAAAACCCTCAGAAATCTCCATGTCCATACCCTTTAATTTAAAGGCAGTATCATTCATCATCATAATGTGCTCGCGCACTCCACTAACCCCAACATACCTGCTGGTGAGCATTTTCAAAATAAGGGTACTTGCATGAGTTTTAGAAGATCCCTTAAATTGTTCCTCGACTGATGCTAAATACTCTTTGGCATTCTCAGAGTCAGGAATGGCTCCTCGAATGGCTGTCGTGATAGAGTTTTTCATAATCATAAGGGACATGCGGTTGGATCGCTCCCACTTTTCATAAATAGCTTTTTGCTCATTTGAGCTTGTAGCTGTAAGTGGAGCAGGAGGATCCACTCGTAATGCATAGTCCAAATCCATAACGCCGAAAATAATTTTCACTTGCTCTTTCCAAACAGTAAAATTAGTCTCATTCAAGGCTTCAATTCCAGAGAGATATCCAGAAATAGTAGTAGGAGTCAATGCTGAAACATGATCAAGCTCATAAGTATGCTTACAAAAAACTAAAAGAAATCCACAATGTACAATAATAATTAATAATTAATCATAATAAAAACCAACTGTAGGGCAAGCAGTTAGTTATATAAAATCTATTTACGACACCCAAAATAGATTTTAATGAGATGTTGGTGCATAATTATCAATCTTTCGTTGGTCCAATTAATAATATGCTAATAACATCCTCATAAAATAATGCACAACACATTTATTCACGCATCACCGTTGGGCAGAAACGAAATAAACATATTACTTATGCAATAAAATTTCATTTAATAAATTCTAATTCTAATTTTTCCGTTGGGTAAAATTAAAATCTTCATTTATTAAATGTAACATCATGTGACTTTTCTTAATCTTTAATTATTTCAATTAATAACCCTCCGTTGGGCTGATTATTAATTTTAACAATAAAAGAGTCACACGTACATGTAAATTATTATGATCAAACTTAATTTTCATAAAAATTAAATTTATAACATAATAATCAAGTTTGAAAATTAACATTATTTATAATTTACATGTAACAACTTAAAAGCCCCAATAATATTTCATGTTCCAAAATCTTTATTAAGATACATAATTATGAACATGAATAAATTATATTCAAATTAATTTTTTATTTTATTTTTTTTTAACTTAAATACATGAGGGAAAAAATATAAATAAATTGTATTCATATTAATCAACATGTATTATTTTAAATAAATCATGAACATGACTCAATAAATATATACATTATATTCAGATTATGAACATAAATAATCTGAAAATATACATTATATTCATATTATGAACATGAATTAATTATAAACAATTCACATGAATTCAAAATTAAATGCATTATAACATACTGAATACATGATAACATTTGCGAAATTAAAATTTCTTATTATAGTATTCTGTTTATAAACAAAGTAATTATCCTATTCATGAAACATACGTATTATCCATTGAGGTGCTGAAACTTTCCTATCATGATTCATGAAACATACTGAATAAACTTTATCCTTATCATAACAAACAACCAAAATGACTTAGCCTATTATTTACATCTACCTATAACTTCAAAATTTTAATCCCTCAGAAGTCATTACCCATAGCATATTAATATGTGATCAATATGAGACATAATACATGATACGTTGCAGTATATTGGGCGTAATTAATACAGATTGCATCACATGTATCAATATTCATATAAACAGAATAGAATTATAACGAAACTTTTTGTAATTACAATTAATTTATTCTATGTGATAGCATAACCATGCTCATGATACCAAATGTTAAATAATTATTAATGGGATCGTGCTATTTCATAGAATAAACATATATAAATAAGAACTTACATTAATTGAGAGAAAACATCTCGTATGTATCACGTATTCACTGCGCTTAAGGGTGAAGGTCTTCAATTGTCTCTCTCAATCTTAGGATGGATATATGGGTGTGTATAAAATTCTTGAGACGACAATTGGGACCAAACCCTAACTGTTTTATTTATAGAATAGCTAAGGGTCAAAATCGTCCATCAAGATTATGAAACCCTAGGGCCCATTATGCCAAATACTATTAGTAATATTACTTATGGGTCATATAATTACCAAACCCATAAATAAAGTAATTAAATTAATACAATATGTAAGCCCAATAAATACATAAATAGTAGAGGCCACATTAGGAAATAAAATATTCTAACAACATTGGGATAATACCTATACTGTATCTTCGAGTACATATATTCATTCCGCCCCACGTGTTTCAGACTTCAGGGTGAGTTTTAAGGATCATTGCTACTGGTGAGCGTTGAGCAATATTAACTCATTGTCTAACCTAACAAATAAGAAAATCTAAGAGTGTATTCATTCTTTCACTCATTTAACAATTTTCCACAAAATTCAATTTACTTTTCTTAATTTTATCAACAAAAACAGACAATTTACTTTACTTGAACATAGAAAAACGGTAAGACTTGAATCCGCCATTATGTAGACATACTAATAAATTGCAGCAACATAACATTTGTATGATATCACAGGTATTAATGAATATGCTTGTGGATTTTCAAAAGTTTAGAAATTACAGTAAATGACTAGATCTACATGTATACTTGAGCATTTTATCTATTTTAAGCTATAGTATGATTATTGTTTATTTGTAAACTTGTATAACCACATTTTTCAAGGTATGAGCTATGATCTTAAATAAATAACCTGCAATAAATGAGGCCATATATAGCCAGTCACAAAACTCGTCATCATTAGAATAAGAAACATTATTATCATGATCAAAACTGTTAGTGATTAAAAAATATAGTCTTCAAGTCAAAAGTAATAAATATCAAACTGGGATGAAATAATTTAAATTAAGAAATTAAAATGAACAAAAGTTCATCGAACTCCCAAAATATAAGCATGCAAACGAAGCATGCAACAAATCGTGATCCTTACATTAATTAGAAACAATAATATAATCGGAAACACATAATGAAACTGGATCATAGAAATGGAGTAAGAAGTTACCGATCGGAGAACGAAGCGTGAGATGAACGAAATGTTGAACGGATTATGAGTGAACTTGGAGAATTGAGTTCCTGAGAGAACTAGTGGATGAAATTAGGGTTCCGCACATCATATAGTGTGTCTGTGAAAAACAGCAGCTCAAAAAGAAGTTTCTATGTCTCTCTTTCTCTCTCTAAAATAGAGAAAATGTAGAGAGGGAGAGGGAGTACAGAGTATTCAGAGAGAGAGAGGAAAGGGATGAGGAAAACACCAAAATTTCCCTCCAATTTCCCTTTGATATAAATTGGAATCGGCTACTACCCTACCTTCCCTCCAACTTCCCTTTATCTTATTGAATTGAATTTCCAATCAATCAAATATTTTTTTTAACTATTACATGAATATGTGTATTTCATGAAAATATAAATAGTAGAGAGTTATTATTAGTATTTAACTACAAAAAAAAAAAGAGTCATTTAATGATTCTAAATTTTTGTAAAATTGATCTTGTTATTAGAGTGTTGATAATTTGAATAATTACTAAAAAATATATCATGATAGATATAATATTCCATTTTAAAATATAAGATCATTTAATTTTTTAAACTCAATTTAAGATATTTTCACACTCTAGTTGACGTGATTTTTTTTAATTTTTATTAATACAATGATGATATTGTAAACTAATTAAATATTATTGCTAAAAAATATATCTTTTATAATTTTAATGAATAGTCTCAATTTTAATTTTGAAAATATATTAAAGTGACTGTTAAAAATTAATAATAATGTTATAATTTGGGGAAAATGAATACTAATGAAAAGAAATTTGAGTTAATTTGGTGTCCTCCATAAAAGCCTAAAGACAGCTTTATATCTTGACATTTTTAGTTGGGGAAAGAAAATAACAATTTTAGTTTGTTTGGTGTCCACCATTCCACTATACTTTAGTTGTCATTCATTTAAAGAAATTTGGTCCATATATATATATATATATATATATATATATTGATAAAAGTAAAAATTTACCATCAAGAATAAATTTTTTTTTTTTCAAAGGAACAAGAAAATGAAATTAGAACCATTGCAAGGGACGGGGGAGGGGTCAGTATTATCTAGGGGTGCACAACGGTTAGTTTAGTTGGTAAAAAAATGACCAAATCATTTAAGTCGGTTATAAAAATTAAAAATCAAAATCGTCCAATTTTTTTACTTCGTAATTGGTTATCAGTTAAATCGGTCAGTTTAGTCGGTTATTAAAACTTAAGCATAAGAGAAGAGTTGATTATTAAAACTTAAGTATACGCGGTTATGTTTAAAATATTGTATTCAAATTTAATTTAAAATAAAGTGTGTATATTATTATACATGTTATGTAATTGTGTAACTAATTGTCATAACTAAATTAAATTTATTAAATCTTAAGTTTCATAACTAAACTGAATGTTTATTAGAAAAGTATATAAATTATATTATAATTTTAAATTGTTCGATTAGTTCGGTCGGTTTTGATTTTTTGATAAGCCAAACCGAAATCGGCCAAACTAGTCTCAATTTTTCAATTTTATAATGTTTGATTTCGTGTTTTTTAGTTTGAATTTTTAATGATTCAATTTTGTATGATTGATTTTTTGATTTCTTATGCACCCCTTTGCCTGATAAGTAACAAAATGACCTTACACTTTATCAAACAAAATTTGTGGAAGCAAATCAACTTCCCTTCTTATACAGTAAAAAGATGTAGAGTAGACACAACTCCTAAGGGATATATAAGTCTCAACCTCCTTATACATAACAAGTTCCAGCCTCCTTATACAGTGAAGTGAAGAAAGGTAGGGTATACATTACTCCTATTAAGGGATGTACAAGCCCGATAATTTTTTAAAGCAACTTTTCACCTTAACAAGCTCACTTGCTATTGGGAGTGACTCATATTTCTGCGAGTGTATTAGATTTGAGGCTATGTGTAAATCATTATAAAGTATGTGAGACATCTAATGAATATATCGAAAAATATAGGACTAGCCAAATTAAAACAAACTAGTCAAATTGGTGAATTTAAGTAATCGTGTGTTCTTATTTTTCAATTCTCTATTTAATTTTTGTGTTATTATCAATTATTCGTTCTTAAATCCTACCACTTACTAATTAAGCGGCAACAAGCACTTTTTTTCTCGAGAAATGTATTCTTATATTTTTTTCCTTCTGCAATTATCACGAAAAGAATTCAAACGAATGCTCTTTCGGTAAGGTGAATAAATAAAGCTCTAAACTAACCCACCCCACCGCTAAATGCTTCAGTTTTCCAAAGCGCATTTCGCCGTTTAAAGTGATAACTTGTTTGACAACTCAATTTATATTCAAAAACATTTTTACTAAAATGTTACATCAAAAGAACTAACAGTCCGTGCTAAATGGATGAATTGTATATAAAAACTGTTAGAATATTTTATTTCCTAATGTGGCATCTACTATTTATGTATTTATTGGGCTTATATATTGTATTAATTTAATTACTTTAATTTATGGGTTTGGTAATTATGTGACCCATAAGTAATATTACTAATAGTATTTGGCATAATGGGCTATAGGGTTTCATAATCTTGATGGACGATTTTGACCCTTAGCTATTCTATAAATAAAACAGTTAGGGTTTGATCCCAATTATCGTCTCAAGAATTTTATACACACTCATATATCCATCCTAAGATTGAGAGAGACAATTGAAGACTTTCACCCTTACGCGCAGCGGAAACGTAATACATACAAGATATACAAGATGTCTTCTCTCAATTCATGTAAGTACTTAATGTTATGTTTAATTTAATTTATGTTTATTCCATGAAATAGCACGATCCGTTAATAATTATTTAACATTTGGTATCACGAGCAAGGTTACGCTATTACATAGAATAAATTAATTACGTTATTATGTTAAAAAATTTATTTCCGCTCGTTTATTGCGATTATGATTTTACGTGCCGCATCAAGTATTTTGCCAATGAATTCTTCCTACAGTAGGTCATGTAGTCAATTTGCAATTAATATAAATGTTGCTCCATGTATTCTGATCATACGGACTCTTGTATTTAATATTAATTTTAATTGATTCACCTGTTTGGCTTATGTTTGCATCATATCTTGATTATATTTTAAGTCCCTCAATTCATGAACATCAATGCCTCGCCATGTCATGCTTACATTAATCAATTAGATATTTAATGTGGAAAGTAATATTTCTTAAATTACATACGTGTGTTTGTACATGGGTGAAATCTTCTTGGTTCATTGGAATTTCACTATTCTGTAACATGACATACTTGCTTTGAGCAAGTCCATTAGGTATATATTATTTCACCATTAGTAATATGCATGTATTGATTTTATTAATTTTAGTCGTTCTGACTATATGGTATTATTATGCCCTCATGTATTAAGTTAAAATTAATTTAATTATTATATATATAATCAATTCATGTTCATAATGTTATATCATATTTTAAGTTTTTGGAACATGAAGTATTATTAGGGCTTTTAAATCGTTACATGTAAATTATAAATAATGTTAATTTTCAAACTTGATTAATATGATGTTTAAAGAAATTTGAGTTTAATTATAATAATTTACATGTATAAGTGACTCTTTTATTGTGAAAATTAATAATCAGCCCAACGGAGGGTTATTAATTAAAACAATTATAGATTAAGAAAAGTCACATAATGTTACATTTAATAGATGAAGATTTTAATTTTACCCAACGGAAAAATTAGAATTAGAATTTATTAAATGGAATTTTATTGCATAAGTAACATGTTTATTTCGTTTCTGCCCAACAGTGATGCGTGAATAAATGTATTATGCATTATTTTACGGGGATGTTATTAGCATATTATTAATTAGACCAACGAAAGATTGATAATTATGTATCAATATCTCATTAAAATCTATTTTGGGTGTTGTAAATAGATTTTATATAGCTAACTGCTTGCCCTACAGTTGGTTTTTATTATGATTAATTATTAATTATTATTGTACATTGTGGATTTCTTTTAGTTTTTTGTAAGCATACTTATGAGCTTGATCATATTTCAGCATTGACTCCTACTACTATTTCTGGATATCTCTCTGGAATTGAAGCCTTGAATGGGACTAACTTTACTGTTTGGAAAGAGCAAGTGAAAATTGTTCTCGGCGTTATGGATTTGGACTATGCATTACGAGTGGATCCTCCTGCTCCACTTACAGCTACAAGCTCAAATGAGCAAAAAGCTATTTATGAAAAGTGGGAGCGATCCAACCGCATGTCCCTTATGATTATGAAAAACTCTATCACGACAGTCATTCGAGGAGCCATTCCTGACTCTGAGAATGCTAAAGAGTACTTAGCATCAATCGAGGAACAATTTAAGGGATCTTCTAAAACTCATGCGAGTACCCTTATTTTGAAAATGCTCACCAGTAGGTATGATGGGGTTAGTGGAGTGCGCGAGCACATTATGATGATGAATGATACTGCCTTTAAATTAAAGGGTATGGACATGGAGATTTCTGAGGGTTTTCTCGTTCACTTCATTATGACTTCTCCTCCTGCACAGTTTGATCCATTTAAGATCAATTATAACACGCAGAAAGAAAAGTGGAAGATGTGCGAGTTGATCGCCATGTGCGTACAAGAGGAAGAAAGGCTTAAGGTTGAAAAACCTAATGTTGCTCATCTGACTACCACTGGATTCTATAAGAAGAAGACCCATAAAAATGGCAAAGGTTTTAAAAATAAGGATAAGCCAATTTCTACCAAAACAAATAAGGCAAAATTTTCAGGTAACAAATCTGAGGCTGGTCCTAAATGTCACTTCTGTAAGAAGCAAGAACATATTCAGAAAGACTGCCCTAAGTTCAGAGAATGGTTTGAAAAGAAAGGTATGTCCTTTAATTATGTGACTTATGAATCTTTTCTAATTGACGTTCCTTCTAATACATGGTGGCTTGACACTGGCTATGGTTCACATTACTAATTCATTGCAGGGATTCCTTTCAAAGAAGTCACTCCAAAAGGAGGAAAGAACCATTAAAGTTGGCAATGGAGAGTCTATACAAGTTGAAGTTGTAGGAACTCTTCCTTCAGTTTTGGAGAGTGGTTTCATCTTGTATTTATATGATACTCTTTATGTTCCCAGTATGACACGGAATTTAATTTCTGTATCTAAACTTGACGTTAATGGTTTTTCGTTTAAGTTTGGGAATAATAAAATAATTATTTATCATTACTCTCATGTTATTGGTTCTGGCACTTTAGAGGGAAACCTCTATAAGTTAAATTTGGATAATGTCTTTGCTGAATCCTTGTTAACAATGAATGTGACAGAAAATACCTTTAAAAGCGAAAATAAGAGAAAACTAGATAATGAGAATTCTTCAAAATTGTAGCATCAACGTTTAGGCCATATCTCAAAAGAAAGAATGCAACGTCTTATGAAAGATGGAATTCTTCATTCACTAGATTTCTCTAACTTTGATCATTGTATTGAATGTATAAAAGGAAAATTTGTGAAAGGTAGTAAGAAAGGAGCCACTAGAAGTAGTGCACTTCTTTAGGTGATTCACACTGATATATGTGGATCATTTTCTCCTGGAATTAGTGGACACACTTCTTTCATCACATTTATTGATGACTATTCTCGCTATACTTATGTTTACCTGATTAATGAAAAATCTGAGTCACTAAATATGTTTAAAATTTTTAAGGCTGAAGTTGAAAATCAATTTGATCAAAAAATTAAAGTAGTGAGATCAGATAGAGGCGGAGAGTATTATGGTAAACACTCCGACACAGGTCATTGTCCTGGTCCATTTGCCTTATTTTGTCAAGAAAATGGAATCGTTACTCAATATACAATGCCTGGTACACCGCAGCAAAATGGTGTAACTGAGAGGCGAAATCGTATCCTTATGGATATGGTACGTAGTATGTTATGCAATTCCATCTTACCTATATTTTTGTGGACTGAGGCATTAAAGACAGCTGTTCATATTTTAAACTCGGTTCCTAGCAAATCTGTCCCTAAGACTTGGGAAGCTGTCGCAAGCAACCAAAAATAAAATCTTACTTTGAAAAATATTAATGTAGTAGTGAAAGTAAGAGTCGAACCCACAGAGATTGAATTGTTTTAATAAATCTAATGTTTTCAAAAATGTCTAATTAAATGGGGGGTTTGGAATTAATTATTAACTAATTAAAATTCAAATAAACAAATAAAACTAAATAATAAATAATAAATATGAGAAAAATCAATTAAAACAAACTTCAGTTCCTTAGTTCAGTATCCCCTTCTTTTATTAACAAATTAACCAAGTTATTATTATCTTTTCCTTCAATTGAAATTAATAATCCTAGATAACCGACAATCGCCAAGCTACCCGAAATCCTCCTTAAATTATAAATCTAATGCAGCAATCGCTCACAAAAGACCCTAACTATCATACAACCTAGAACTATCAGTCTAGATTTAATATAACAGTTGCATTAAAAATTAGAAAATTAGATTATTCCAAGCAACAATCTCAACATCGCGGACCATTTAACTTGTCATCTTGATAATCATAATAATATTCAAAAGTTTGTCCACAATCAAATATTATTAATTGTTACTTATGATCAGATAAAATATCGTTTGCTTAATATTAAATCTTAATCTAGCATATGATAAATTATTGATTAATCTAACAGGCCATTATCAAATTAATCAAGCAAATATCATAGAACAATTAAAACAGATTATCAAGAATAAATCTCATGCATGAAGGAATAAATAATAAAACTCAATTAAAACATTAATTAAAAATAAGGTTCAACATCCCTTTAGAACTGAAAATAAAAACTTAGCCTGACATTCTTCAAAATAATCTCCAATAGTTGAAAAGCTCTCTCCAAGAAAGTAGAAGAAAGAACTCCTAAAAACTTACAATCAATAATGAGAGGTTGGCCCTCTATTTATAGGCCTCTAACTTGTCCAAACCCTAATAGGATTTACAATTAAAAATAAAAGAAAAAAAAAATAATTATTATCCTAACCTTAGTTGGAATAAAAATCCAATTTGGAATCAAAAAGTAGCAAAAATCCAGAAAAATCTGATTTCCCAGCAATAATGCGCAACCAAACGCGGCACAGTTGACCGGTCAACGCGTCTGTGACGTCAGCGAGCTGCCTCCTTCCGCCCGCGCGCACTGCGCGCGTGTTTTCTTTTCCGCCCAGACAGCAAACGACGTCGTCCGGTTCGGGCGGCTGATTCGTAACCTTGCGCGCATTGCGCGAACTGCTTTCTTCTTCCTGGTGAAACGGCGTCGTTCCGTTTCTTCTTCGTTCATCAATCCGCGCGCAATGCGCGGTAAGCCATAATGCTGAAATTACGATAATGCCACCGGTCACATTTTCGATTTAATTACGATTTTGCCATCAGCACTGGTTAATTACCATACTGCCATCAAACTTTTGCGGTTTTTCCAGATTTGCCCCCAAGCTTTATTTTTCCTACAAAATAAAATATAAAAATAAATAAAAATAATATAAAAATACTAAAAATCCTAAAAACACATAATAATAAATAAAACACCTAAAATACTAAAAATACATAAAAACACATAAATAAAAATAAATATAAAAATATTATAAAATTACCTAAATTAACATAAATTAACTAAAATACTATAAAACCTATTAAAACCAAAATAAACTAAATAATTAAACATTTAAGTACACAATAAATATAAAAACTAAGTGTTAGGGCATAAAAATATCGTATAATTTAGCTCTATCAAGACTCCTTATGAAATTTGGGCAGGTAGGAAACCTAGTTTAAAATACTTACGAGTATGGGGCCGTCCGGCCGAGGCTAAAATTTTTAATCCACGGATAAAGAAACTTGACTCTAAAACCATTAGTTGCCATTTTATTGGATATCCTGATAGATCTAAGGGTTTTCGTTTTTATTGTCCCTCACATACTACTAGAATTGTTGAGACTAGGCATGCAAAGTTTTTAGAGAATGGTGATTTAAGTGGAAGTGGTGAGCCTAGAAAAATTGATCTTGAAGAAAATGGAATTTATGTTCCTTATCCTGTAATTCAAGAGGATGAGGCGAATGATGCTCCTGAGATAGCTGAGCCACCACCTAATGTTGAACCCCACATTATTGAAAATCATATTCTTGAAATTGTGCAGCCTTTATGTAGGTCTGAAAGACCTAGAAAGCCTGTTAATTTTGATGATTTTATAACATATCTTAATTAGATTGACTATGATTCAAGTAAGATTAATGATCCTATTTCCTATAAAGAGGCTATTACGACTATTCAATCAACTCAATGGCTTGATGCCATGAATGATGAGTTGAAATCAATGGAGCTTAATAACGTTTGGGATCTTGAAGAATTACCGAGAGGTGTTAAACCTGTTGGTTGTAAGTGGGTCTATAAGACCAAATTAGATCCTAAAGGGAACGTTAAAAGATATAAAGCTCGATTGGTTGCCAAGGGTTTCACTCAAAAGGAAGGTGTGGATTATAATGAAACTTTCTCTCCAGTATCAAGGAAAGATTCATTTAGAATAGTCATGGCTCTAGTAGCTCATTATGATTTGGAGTTACATCAAATGGATGTTAAAACTGCATTCCTTAATGGTGACTTGCATGAGAATGTCTATATGACACAACCAGAAGGTTTTCTAGTTAAAGGCAAGGAACATATGGTATGTAGACTAAAGAAATCCATCTATGGGTTAAAACAGGCCTCTCGACAATGGTATCTTAAGTTTCATGAGGTGATGAATAATTTTGATTTTAAGAAAAATATAGTAGATCAATGCATATACTTAAAGGTCAATGGGAGTAAATTTGTTATTCTTGTTTTGTATGTTGATGATATACTACTTGCAAGTAATAACTCAGACATGTTGTATGAGACAAAACGTTTTCTTTCTGAAAATTTTGATATGAAGGATCTCGGTGAAGCCTCTTATGTCATATGTATTGAAATTCATCGAGATAGGTCTCGCGGGATATTAGGATTATCCCAAAGAGCTTATATTGACAAAATTCTTAACAAATACAACATGCAAAATTGCTCCCCTACTGTTGCCCCTGTTGTTAAGGGTGACAAATTTGGCTCATATCAATGTCCTAAGAATCAGTTGGAACGTGATCAAATGAATCTTATTCCTTATGCTTCTATGGTTGGGAGTCTTATGTATGCTCAAGTTTGTACTCGTCCTGATATATCGTATATAACTGGTATGCTTGGACGTTACCAATCAAATCCAGGTTTAAATCACTGGAAAGCAGCTAAAAAGGTGTTACGCTACTTACAGGGTACTAAGGATTTTATGCTTACATTCAGAAAAACAGATAACCTTGAAGTTGTTGGTTATTCTGATTCTGATTTTGCTAAGTGTAAAGACGAAAAGAAATCTACATCAGGGTACATTTTTATGTTTTCAGGAGGCCCTATTTCGTGGAGAAGTCATAAGCAAGGGTTAACTACCACTTCCACGATGATGACAGAATATATGGGTTGTTATCATGCTACTTGTCACACCATATTGTTGAGGAATCTTATTTCAGGACTTAAGATTGTAGATTCAATTTCAAGGCCATTGAAAATATTTTGCGATAATAATTCTGCAGTTAGTTTTTCCAACAGCACAAGTTCGAGTGGTGCTGGACTGTACCTTGACACTAAGTACTTATTCGTCAGGGAAAGAGTTGAAGATCAAAATGTTGTCATTAAGTATATTAGTACGCACGATATGTTAGCAGATCCACTTACAAAAGGCTTACCACCCAAACTCTTTTTAGAACATGTTGTCGGCATGGGTTTAACTGGTAGTCTTAATTAGTAAGTTACTTAGATGTAAGACAACTTAATTTTGAGCTCATTGTTTTGACTTCACATTACGTTTATGGTTTGCTATTCTCTTTATTGTGCACACTTGAGAACTTATGAGCAAACAGTTATGTTTGGACCATATGAATGAGTTTAAATTATTACCACTTATGTAAACTTTATTCATACCTGTTATGCTTAATGTTAATCCTTGTTTTAATTAAAGTACTAGTTATGTAACTAATGGGGATCTTGTGTTAATTGCGACACAAAGATTGTATTAATTCGTATTAGTGCTTTTGTTTGAACAGGATGTAGATATTAAATTAATGCTTGGCCAAATTAATGATTGTAAGCATTATGTTTTGTATATAAAGAGTATTTCGGCCAAGTGGGAGAATGTTAGAATATTTTATTTCCTAAGGTGGACTCTACTATTTATGTATTTATTGGGCTTACATATTGTATTAATTTAATTACTTTAATTTATGGGTTTGGTAATTATGTGACCCATAAGTAATATTACTAATAGTATTTGGCATAATGGGCCCTAGGGTTTCATAATCTTGATGGACGATTTTGACCCTTAGCTATTCTATAAATAAAACAGTTAAGGTTTGGTCCCAATTGTCGTCTCAAGAATTTTATACACACTCATATATCCATCCTAAGATTGAGAGAGACAATTGAAGACTTTCACCCTTACGCGCAGCGGAAACGTAATACATACAAGATATACAAGATGTCTTCTCTCAATTCATGTAAGTACTTAATGTTATGTTTAATTTAATTTATGTTTATTCCATGAAATAGCACAATAAACTTAAGTCATTACAACATTTTTCCTATTAACATATTTTTATATATATATATTGATACATGTTTAAATCCATTATAATATTGAGTATAGACAATTTTAGAATAGAAATCTTTGAATTATATTTAAATAACGTAGCTAAGTGAGAGGCTCGTGGATGTCTAGTGTTAGACATGGTGTAACTTCTTACAAATGCACATGTTTCAACACTAAATTAACCAAATTTAACTACATTTTAAAAGAAAATTCTCAACATACCACGTTTTGAATAGACGTATTTCTTACTGACCAAACCATCCGAAAAAATCTATATCTACCATACTACCTACCACCATGAAATGTGATGTTTTCCGTTCTTGATTTTATTCTACGTACTATATTGAACTACGATTCAAATAACATTAAATTAGATCACAATGAGGGTCAACGAAAATAAAAACATATGCAATAATGGGTAACAGCAGGCCATCTAGCTCAATTTCATCACTCATCAATTGTCACTCCTCCCATGGGTGATGGGAAGGCTTAAGCACTCTTTTAACACTTGAAAATTATAGCCCAGTATATCAGAAGCGACAAAGGACTGAAACCCAGATATGCAAACCTAATGTATACTTGTTCACAGACAATATACACCAACACAATATATATATATATATATATATATATATATATATATATATATATATATATATATATATATATATATATACACACCACATTAATACTTCTTATGGCTTAATATACTTCTGCAAATGAATGTTTTTCAACTGAATGACGATTTTACCGTTTGCTCTCTCATCAAATCATGTCTAATTTGTGACTTAAATATTTTGCAAGAAATGTAACACAATTAGTTCTAAACACAAAATTCAGGAATAAAAAATTATTCAAATACACAATATTGAGGGTTGTGTCCAGGGCCGCAGATAGTGCAATTAGAAGCAAAGTGCAAGTCCCTTGCACTACTACTACTGTGACTAATATAAATGACCACAGGAGGAACCGCGACTAGAGACCTTCAAAGTATCTCATATGGTCTGTAAAAGTCTCCCCATGTCGAATTTTCGCTATTGATCCATCTTCTTCCACCTACAAACCATCAATCTTGTAATTCTCAGTAGAATAAATAATTGGTATTGAAAAATATAACCTCGAAAAACTTCTCGGAAGAGAAGATCGTCATTTGGTTTTATGCGTTTAAAAAAAACACCCTCTACTTTTCAATACAGGATTTCCTACTAAAAGGATTTAAATCTTTCCCAGTAAGCCTTGGCTCAAGCTTGGCTCAGGTTGTGAGGGGGTTATGGTGGTGTGTATATCTCTACGTTTTAATTTCAAATCTTGTCAACAAATAACCAAATTAAAGTTGCACAAAGAGTTGACTGATGCCTGATGAAAATACAAAATAGAACTAATAAATTCAAAAACTTCAGGTATCAGTTGAATTAGAAAGACTACTCACCCAATATTCAGGTGGTCGCATCTTGAGATTGTAAGTTGATGTCATGCTCATGCAGTAAGCACTTGCATAATGGACTACCAGGCCAGCACCCTGAAAAAATCATTTATCAGTCAACAACATATTGACTAGACAAGTAATATTGCTCCCACTTTCACCATTTAGAAAGCTAATACATTACCCTAGCTGGAGTAGGAAGCTCTTTATCCTTTCCCAAGAAATCTGCTGACTCACATACTGGACCCACCACATCAAAAGTGGAAACCTCAGCATCAGGTTGTGAAGGAAAAACCAGCTATATGTGCTACATCCATGTCAACAAGTTAGTAACTCCAAGGAGCAAAAACAGGGTTATAGGAAAGGAATTATAACAAAAGATCATAAGGTTATGGCAAAACAATGCATAATAACATTAAAATACAATATTGAGATGTGGATCGACTTTTCTTTTATAGGACTCGAAATGAAAAAACAATAACTTGCTAGGAAATCAAAAATAATGCCCAAATCTTCTAGAAAGCCGTCAATATTGCAAACGATACTTAACAATCCACTAAGGAAACAAGAAGATCAACTTTCTTTAAAATATTATGGTTTCAAATTTCAAATTTAAACGATACTTAACAATCCACTAAGGAAACAAGAAGATCAACTTTCTTTAAAATATTATGGTTTTAAATTTCAAATTTATACTTTTTCCGTTCCAAAATATAAGCTCATTATTGACCTTTTGAATTCAGCTTAAGACATTTTTAAACTCAAAATTGACATGAATTTCATTAATTTCAATGATGACTATTGTAAACTATCTAAAAAGTACTACTCATTGTAAAAAAATTAGTTTTATAATTGTTAATGAATCATCTCAATTTTGAGTTTGAAAATGTCTCAAATTGACTTTCAAAAGTCAATAATGATCTTATAATTTAGAACGGAGGAAGTAGTTTGTAACAGTGTACATGTAATTTATTTCTGCATGGAAGGCCGGAAGCCAAATTCTCAGGCGGCTATATATAGGGGTAAATGGAAGCGTGCAAACAAATTCCAAGAGTCCATAAAGGCTTACTTCAGCCAATGGTAAATAGACGTACTCGTTGTTTATCAATATGGTTCCCACATAAAACGTGCCTTCGCATTCAATGTGGCAAAAAGGTTTAGTAGAGCCTTATTATATATAGTGGGTCTACCAAACTAACAAACAACACCACTATTTACCTTGTATTTTTTTTAAAAATATAATAAAAATTTGGGGACAGGTGGGGGTTGTTAATTTTTATTATTTTATTTTATAGACATCACAGACATCTGTGGAACACAAGGTATGGCTGGACAACATTTGGAGAATTTTGGCTCAAGACACATGCTCTGCAAGTAATTGATAGAAAGTTTGTTACTGTAATACTCAGGATATTATCCAAGAAGATAAGCTGATAGTGATAGAAATCTTACTTGATAAGCACCGTAAATACTAGGACGGATGAGCTCCACCATGCTTCCATCAATCATAACAAAAATTTTGGCACCATTAGTCTTTACTCCGATGACCCGATTAACCAAGCAACAAGTATTTGTAACAAGTGATCTACTAGGTTCAATGATGAGATTGAGATCCCGAGAAAGAACCAGATCCCTAACCTAGAACCACCACAATGAAGAAATTGTTAGCTGAACCTTCACAAATAGCATGAAACCAGAATCAGATGATATCTCAGATGCTAAGAGAGATCGGGAAATTTCTGAAATTACAGCTTGAATAATAAATGGATGTGTTCTTAAATAAGACTGTCATTGTAGCATCTATTTAGATGATGAGGTAAATCCGGGTATCTATATGAAATTGCAGTTTCACTACTAAATGGAGAGACATGTCCTTATGCTGCGTTTGTGAGTTTGGAGGGATGGGAAGAGAAAGTATAGGAGGGGAAGGGATTATAGGTTTCCTTTGCCATGTTTGTGAGTTTTAGAAAGAAAGAAATGGGATTTTAATTAAATTTTCCCTTGTTTGTGAGTTTAAGTAGGGAATGGAAGAAAAATGATTTTTATTTTTAAATTACACTATTACTATATTACCCTTGCATATATAAATATAAGAAATGATATGATTTAAATTTTAATAATGTCTACCTATTAGAACTATTTTGCTTAGTCTTTATTTTTTCTTTGGTACACACATATACATTAATATATATTGACTTGTACTATATTTTTGTTAAAAAAACATACTTGTAATTTGAAGAATCACAACAATCCATTTTAACAAGAGATAAAAAGAATAAAGAGATCTAAAATAATAATAACTTCATCAGTTACACCCCAAGAAACAAACAAGCATAAAGTTTGTTTTTCAAAAGATATAGATGAAATTAAATAAAACAATTTACCTTGGACCAAAATCATATTCAACAACTTAAGTTTAACATTGTTAAAAGGAACTACTGACAATCAATAAAGTATATCCATAGGCAATTATCTAAAATGAAAACTCCACTAATCAAGTTTGTGAAATGTGAGAGAAAAAAAATTAAATATGTAAAGATTGCTTTGAACTTTGTTATGAAGTATATCTTTTATTTGGTATTGAATGACACCACAGTATGACTTGAACAAATCCCTTTTACTATGCAAAATGAGAGACGAAGCAACTGTCTTTGCTAACAAGTAAAACTAATAATAATAATAATAATAATAATAATAATAATAATAATAATAATAATAAAAATAATAATAGATGCTAGTGGTAGAACAAAGGACAACGCCAAGTCAATGTTTGATCTGGTAGAAATAAACATTAGGGATCATTTGTGGCTGTATGAAGAGTGTGGTAAAACGGTAATGCCTAAAGCTAAGTATACTTTGACCAAAGAACAATTGATCTTAAAACTAGAGCAGTGGATTGAAGCTCCTAGATGGATATTCTTCAAATATAGCAAGGTTTTATAAAGTTAAAGAGCTTAAGTTTCGGGTCTAAAAAGCCATAATTATCATGTATTCATGCAGAAGTTGATCCCCGTACGTGACATTTATCGACTTGTTACCAAAACGTGTGGTTGAAGCACTGACAGAGCTTTCCAATTTCTTTAGAGATCTATGCTTGACGGAGCTCCAGCTCAGAGACATGGATAAAATTGAAAGGCAGATAATGAAAATACTGTGCAAGATAGAAATGATCTTCCATCTCTCGTTTTTTGATTCAATGGAGCATTTGTTTATTCACCTGCCATATGAAGCTAAACTTGGTGGTCTCGTTCAATATAGATAGATGTATCTATTTGAGAGGTAATGACATTAATATTTAACTAATTTTGATAAAATGGTCATTACTATTTTGTAATTGATGTATACATTCATATATAACACATAGGTATATACGATGTTTAAAGCAAAAGGTGAATAATAGAACCCATGTAGAGGGGTTTATTGCTGAAAGTTATATTATGGAGGAGCTTGTTAATTTCTGCTCATTGTACTTTGAGCCTAATGTTCAGACGAGGCACAATCGCTTACGTCGGAACGAGACTGTTGCACATGAGGAAAATGGTGAATTAACGGCATTTAGTCATTCGGTACAACCATTCGGCGGGAAAAAAAGCAGTTGTTAACCGATAGTGAGTATGCAATTGCTACATTGTATGCACTTGTAAACATGAATGAAGTAACGCCATACATTATGTAAGTAGCCGATATTATGTCGATTGTAACTGTTAAAACTTCTTTGTATACACATTAAGTTCATATGTTTCACTTAACAATGTCATTTATAATTGTACTGTAGTCAGTATGATGCTAAGATACGTGAAGCAAATCCGAATATATCGGACGGGGCATTACAAAATTTGAGAAATAGATAATTTGTGCAATGGTCTAGGAGAAGGCCATTCGAGTATGCGCAGTTGTACTTACCCAGTACTTTCCCTTACATATTCGACATGTAAATAAATATATTGATATATGTTTTTAAGTATATCTTTTGTAATTATATTCATTATATAAACTGTCAAATACTTAGAATAAAATATTTCTCTAACTTATATAAAATACACTTAAAATATAAGAAAATTAGACCAAAACGAGTCCCGGGCATCGGAACGACGCGAAATCATAGGTGAACCACCTTTTAGATATTTTGAACACGTGACAATATTCAGGACTCGATTCGGAGTTCCGGTGGCCGAGTTATCTGCTGTCTACCTAACATTTATAAAAAAAAATACTTTAAAAAATATAGAAAAATTAAACCAAAACGGGCCACTAGCGTCAAAATGACGCAAAACTATAGGCGAACCACCTTTTAGATATTTTGAACACGTGACAACTTACAAGACTTGATTTGGAGTTTCAATGGCTGAATTATCTGCTCATCTACCTAATTAACTTATATAAAAAACACTTAGAAAAATATAAGAAAATTAGACCAAAACGGGCCTCGGGCGTCAAAATGACACGAACCATCTTTTAGATATTTCAAACATGTGACAACTTACAGAACTTAATTCGGAGTTTTGATAGCCATGTTATCTGCTCGTCTACGTACCTTATATGAGAAACACTTAGAAAAATATAGAAAAAGTAGAACATAACGTGCCCCGGAAGTCAAAACGATGCAAAACCATAGAGGAACCACCTTTTAGATATTTTGAACACGTGACAACTTACATGACTCAATTTGGAGTTCCGGTGGCCGAGTTATTTGCTCATTTGCCTAACTTATATAAAAATCACTTAGAGATTTATTGGAAAATTAGACCAAAATGGGCCCTGGGCGTCAAAACGACGTGAAACCATAGGTGAACCACCTTTTAGATATTTTGAACACGTGACAACTTACAAGACTCGATTTAAAGTTTCGGTGGCCGAGTTATCTGGTCGTCTGCCTAACTTATATAAAAAACACTTAGAAAGATATAGGAAAATTCCCTGGGCAACAAAACTGCGTGAAACCATAGATGAACCACCTTTTAGATATTTCGAACAAGTGACAACTTACAGGACTTGATTCGGAGTTTCGGTAACCGAGTTATCTGCTCGTCCGCCAACTTATATATACATAACAACTAGTTGATTATTTAAATATGGTTATATTTATGACTTCATAAGTTATATTTTAAATTTTATAGGGTCTTGTTAATGAGTCTCGTGGCATGGGTGGAGGCAGCGGCGATAGCAAGAAACGCAAAGGAGCTGACGGGACCACGGAAGAGATGGTGAGGACCGAATGATGTTGTTGATGCTACGGAGGGTGGGACTGACAGTGGCACTATGGATGATATTCATTTGTTTGTCGATGACAATGATGATGTTGATGGTTGATGGTCTTGTATCTACTTAGCATGATGTATCTATCTAGTTGTTTGGTTGTACAGTGATTATATTTTGTGTTTAGTTAAATCTTATGGTTTATAAGATTACGTTGTGTATGCATTTGATGGTTCACTATATATATTTGATGGTTATTGGAATGTGTTAGTCAAGAACTGCTTGTTATTTTTGGTTTATAACAGGTACAATTATGTATATATAAAAGGACGGGGGATATATATATATATATATATATATATATATATATATATATATATATAATGTCATTTGGCGATGGACCCATTAGCAACGGCATTCCCGTGGGCAATGACTATTCAGCGACAGACATGTCCGTTGCTTATGATTGGGTCAATTTTTATACATAAAACTCATTGCCAACGGAAGGACCCATTAGCGACGGCGGGAACATGGGGCGACAACCTGGGGGTGACGGCATTGCCCCGGGAATGGCCCGTCGCTAATGACCTCATTGCTGACAGCAATATGGTCTTTTTCGGGCAAAAACTGTTGTTTCTGCAAAATATGTAGCCCAAGAATTTTAAAAAGAAAAATTCACGATACGTGGTAATTAATCCTCTTAATTCACGATACTCTAATCCAACGTTAAACT
This sequence comes from Hedera helix, assembly GCA_947179155.2. Taxonomy (NCBI): domain Eukaryota; kingdom Viridiplantae; phylum Streptophyta; class Magnoliopsida; order Apiales; family Araliaceae; genus Hedera; species Hedera helix. The sequence goes on along the minus strand of OX359280.1, from coordinate 2,388,732 downwards.
TGTGAGTTCTAGTAGGATCCTGGTGTAGTGGTGCTTATATGACTACCATTGGTTAATCATTACTCATATTTCAAATCAAATTAACCATAATATACGTGAAAAAATTTAATTCCTCGCACCATCCGTACAAATGAAAGCTAGAGAAAGCAAGACTTAATTAATTTAATTTGCCATGATATCTTAGTTTAATGGTTAAGACTAAGGTACTGTGACCTGTTAAGTTTTAAGTTCGATTCTCACTTAAGTCAATTTTATTTTTTATTTTTTATGATGTGAAATATATTTCCTCCTTTATATTAGACTTATTTGCCAGTTTATTTATTCCTCCTATAGTGAAATTTGATTGGTTCTTGATATTATAATAGTGAATGATATATTTAATTATGAGATTATATTATATTTAATTTACAATGCATGACATGAAAAGTTGTAATTTTCATATGGTTTAGGTCACACCAGCATATATAGTGTCATCAATGATGATGTTGATGGTTGATGGTCTTGTATCTACTTAGCATGATGTATCTATCTAGTTGTTTGGTTGTACAGTGATTATATTTTGTGTTTAGTTAAATCTTATGGTTTATAAGATTACGTTGTGTATGCATTTGATGGTTCACTATATATATTTGATGGTTATTGGAATGTGTTAGTCAAGAACTGCTTGTTATTTTTGGTTTATAACAGGTACAATTATGTATATATAAAAGGACGGGGGATATATATATAATGTCATTTGGCGATGGACCCATTAGCAACGGCATTCCCGTGGGCAATGACTATTCAGCGACAGACATGTCCGTTGCTTATGATTGGGTCAATTTTTATACATAAAACTCATTGCCAACGGAAGGACCCATTAGCGACGGCGGGAACATGGGGCGACAACCTGGGGGTGACGGCATTGCCCCGGGAATGGCCCGTCGCTAATGACCTCATTGCTGACAGCAATATGGTCATTGGCGAAGGGCTTTTCTGTCGGCAATAACCCTTTTTTTTTTGTAGTGTTAGGAATGGACACAACATTTGTGGAATTAAGTGAGACATATAGCTAGCACATTTAAGTTCTATTAAAACAATTCTTGAATCTGAAACTGCTACTAATTAGCACCATTAATCCCGTGATCTTAGGTACATGTCAAGAAGCACTTCATTTTCATTTATTTAGGTTAAACTGTGCAATACGGAGTACTAACTAGGTAATCCAAATATATTAATTCCAGCTCAACAATCAAAGTAACAAAAGCATTTCCAGCTGCCTTGACGCTTGTGACATGCTCCATGTTTTGCATACTCCCAGTTCTTGCACTGCCTGTCACAATGCGATGTTTCGCCAAACTTCCCAGACCATGAGCTTCTTTTTCTCACGATCTTTTTCGGGCAAAAACTGTTGTTTCTGCAAAATATGTAGCCCAAGAATTTTAAAAAGAAAAATTCACGATACGTGGTAATTAATCCTCTTAATTCGCGATACTCTAATCCAACGTTAAACTTGTGAGTTCTAGTAGGATCCTGGTGTAGTGGTGTTTATATGACTACCATTGGTTAATCATTACTCATATTTCAAATCAAATTAACCATAATATACGTGAAAAAATTTAATTCCTCGCACCATCCGTACGAATGAAAGCTAGAGAAAGCAAGACTTAATTAATTTAATTTGCCATGATATCTTAGTTTAATGGTTAAGACTAAGGTACTGTGACCTGTTAAGTTTTAAGTTCGATTCTCACTTAAGTCAATTTTATTTTTTATTTTTTATGATGTGAAATATATTTCCTCCTTTATATTAGACTTATTTGCCAGTTTATTTATTCCTCCTATAGTGAAATTTGATTGGTTCTTGATATTATAATAGTGAACGATATATTTAATTATGAGATTATATTATATTTAATTTACAATGCATGACATGAAAAGTTGTAATTTTCATATGGTTTAGGTCACACCAGCATGCATGTAGATAATATGAAAAAAATAAATTTTAAAATAAAGTATGTACAAATTAAGTATTCCATTCACTACAAGAAAAACACAGTTAATTCCGCCGTCGAAAATAACTTATTTCTGACGGAAATTGTAATTCCGACTGATTTCCGTCATAAACATGCTACATGGACACGAAAAATAAGTTATTTCCGATGAAATTTCCAACAGACTTATTCCCGACGCGCTTATTTATGACCACGACAAAAATTTCCTTCTGAAATAAACTATTTCCGATGGAATAAGCTTATTTTTGACAGAAAATTCTGTGGGAAATAAGCTTTGTTCTTGTAGTGATATTACCTGAGTTAACAAGGAGGAAGAGAATGAGACAGATTGCAAAGAAGCTAACTGGACTAGTTTTGCTTGCCATGTTTGATCTTCTAAAATTATGTTCTGCCGATAGTAAGTTTTTCTTCGGTTTCATGGCTATGCCGTGATTAAATAGGATTAGCCAAACAAAAACGTTAACAGAACTAACATGACCAAATTAATATTACAGATACTAAGCTGGACAAGATAGATATTAATTCAATGTACCATATTCTAATTTTGCATTGTTTAAGTAGATAAGTACTATTTAAGTATATATTACCAACTAGCAGAAATGATTAATTAATTGTCTTGAAGTTATCACTCTGATCAAGATTATTATTTCATAACTATTCTTTTGTCACCAAAATATTATTGATTTATATGGACTCTCCTTTTAGGTCTCCATGGTGTAGATTAACTTATATTAATTTGTAGCATTAAAGTATTTAGTTGGATTGAAATGGAAAAAGAATATAACGACGAAGCTAATTACAGTAAGAAAGAAAAAAAGAAAAAAAAAAGTCTTGTTAACTACACAACTGATGCTTTGTATAGATTATAACCTACAATGATTAAAGGTTTTTTAACAAAATGTTTTTGCCTTTTCAAAAAAATTTCAAAATTTCAAAAAAAAAAAACTGTGTACTGTGTCTAAAAGACTATACAAATTTCAAGTATCTGTTAAAATCACATATATATGTCATATAGACCTGGAAAACGGACAGTGTAATATTCTGAATATTTATAAGGTTGGAAAATGTAACCGAATACGATTAAAGGTTAAGATGTAAAAGCTAGATTTGGAGAAGAGAAATGACTAAACATTATAACATAATCTATGTGTTAGAAATTAAGTGTGAGTAACTATGAGTTATGAGATTTAAAATCTAGAATTGGTTAATATGTATATTTAAGATATATTACGAGTTAAGTATTTATACGACGTATAAATACAAAATTACCATTCACAAATACTGAATAGAATACGAGAACAAAGGGAGTTGAATGCAACGGATAGAAAAGTTAGATTACGAAATGTGAAATGTTGAAGTAAAGAGAAGATTTCAATAGATGAAATCTTATGATTAGAAGGAAGAATACAATAATACAAAGTTTTGAAGAATTACAATTATTCGTATATATGTTAATAATTATGATCTTTTTCACAAATGAAAAGGAGGAAGCGAAGTAATGATAATAAAGAGTAGGATAAAGAGATGAATGTAGTGTCCGATTTGACACGTTTCGGATTGGAAAATGTGGATTTTGGGTGGGGGAAAGCGGTTTATGACAGCCCAACTGAGGGTGGAGTAGGTGACGTTCCGGGTTTGCTTAGCATTTTCATACGTTTGAAAAAGAAGAATGTTGACAATGGGATTGTGGTGCCTATTTGTTTGCCGCTCTTGTTATGGATAGATTTGTGATGGAGCTTGATAGCATGTTGAAGGACTATGCTCATCAATTTTTCAGCAATAATACTCCCCCTAATATGTTGTCGCCCCTATAAATAATGGCCACCCCACTTCACAGTGAGTAATTATTAATTAGTGTGCGTAGCAATGGGCGAAACAAGTGTTGGATATTTAGTTCAAGAGAGTGGGTAGTTCAACTTCTAAACATATACAGGGAAGCGAACAAAATAGTGGATTGTCTCTCTCACTCGCTAGAGCTCAAGAGAGAACTTTCAAGTCCTAGCTTTTAGAAGTTCCATTAACTGAAGTTGGTCACCTTTTAGCTTTTGATGCTCTACAAATTGAGTGCTTTTACGTCGTCATGCTGTTGCTTTATTCTCTTTTGTCCTGGTGGTTCTGTTTAGTAGGCTGGGATTGTAGTATTTTAGTTTGCTATGTTTGGCTTATGACGTTTTTGTATTAATTTATGCCAGACTTTGTAAGCTTCTGCTTTGGTTTCTTGTGTGTAATATATTAGTGTCTTCTTTTGCAAAAAAAAAAAAAAGTGTTGGATATTTCAATAAAATATAATTTCAGTTTATATTCACATTTTACATAGTGTATCCAGGCTGCATGCAGATCCATTTTTGTCGGAGTCAAAAGTCAATATATTACATGGAACCAGTGATTTTACTACCCGTTCCCCGACCGATTGGGAAATGGCCGGAAGGAAACAGGTGGTGGAGTGCACGAGAGAGGGTGATGTTCATTGAGGCTGATGCGGATGTTAGGCTTGAGGATTTTTTGATTTTTTTTTGTTAGTTTAGTCGGTATTACAGTGTTTGCCCGGAGCTAGATTCGCGCAAAGTCAGTTCATGTGGGCGTCGGGATAACGGAAGCATGGTGAAATGTTATGATTCTAATTTCAAGGTATGAGACTTATATCCCACATCGATGGAATGAGAGTTTGATGTGGAGTATTTATAAATCTTGGGTTTTCTAACCTTAACAGATAGTTTTTAAGGTATGTCTCTTCCAAAATTTGTAACAATTGGTATCAAAATCGTCCACTATCTTCCAATTGCAATCGTGCGACACAGGTGATGATATCGTCTAATACGGATGTTAGGCTTGAGGATTTTTTATTTTGCTGATCTAGGAGAAATTTAGCGTTCTTATTTTTGATAACGATAGATCTCAAGATCTCCTGATACTCAGAAAATGAATTTAACTACCGTACCAAAAGAGATTTGGTGAATTTTTATTTTTGGTAATGCACTTCACCCTCCTTTTCCATGTTTGGAGGAGCTCCTTTTTGATGCTCCTGGCTCCGGTGGGGTGCTTAATTGCCCTTTGCTCCTTATTCATGTAGTATGTTTACTTTTCTTTTATTTCCTTAATTTTTGTGGACCTAATGAGGTCACCGAAGGCCTAGGTATCTTTTGATTGCGTTGACTTATGATCTTTAACTTGTCCAAATTTTCTTCAAAGTTAAAAGAATATACCCTTTTAGTTTTAAAATCAAAAATATATATAATTTAATTTTTAAAATTAAAAGACGCCATATTAAATTTTAAAATTTATATAACTCATAAAAATTTATAATAAAATAAATTTTATAATTAATAAATTTTTTTATATATTATACGATAATAATAATCGTATTAACTAAAATTAAATAAATTTACATTAATTTAAAATTTAATATATCGTTATTTAATTTCAAAAATAAAATTATTTCTTTAATCTTGGAAGGAATGAATATCCCTCTGGTTCTAATTTAGTAACAGTATCTATACAAACAATAGGGTTCCGGTTGTACAGTGTGGAAATTTGAAGGTGGTAAGCCGATAAAATTGCATTTAATTAAGGAGGTTAGAAGTAGTACAATGAAAGGGCACCATACTCAGCCATGAATTGTGTAGGCAAGGAAATCTCGTACCTTGCTAGGGTTAGGGTTCGTAATAATGGTGGAGGCGAGAAATCCGCAAAGGGTATGGAATCGATCAACGAATTGGAGAGGAGAGAAAAACCGGCGGGCAATTATCCGAGTAACACGTGGCAGAACTCTCGGGCTCCTAGCGTAATCGCTAGTGTCCAAGAGCCGTGTCAGGTGGTTGGAGATCTCCAATGAATCCAAGTTAGGCTCAGAGGTCCAAGTGTAGTCACAAGTGTCCCAAGCCAAAACTCGATTCGACGTCGTTCGCACCTCCAGAGAATCCTTCGAGCTCCCTTGCTTCTAGAGAGAATCCTCTAAGTGGCCAAAGCTCTAACCCCAAAAAAGTCCCCTCTCTTGTCAAATGAAGGAGTATTTATAGAGTTCCTGGCTAGGGTCATGTGCCAAACAAGTGACTCTAGGGGAAATTTCATGAATACCCTTAGTAATAGGGAAATAACTGAAATACCCCTGGTTACCTGGATAATGCCCGAATTGTCCAATTCTTCTAGCCACCAATCCAATTCCTCAATCGATTCCCAATATGAGTTGCCCCTACGAGCCTTCTACCTCGGGACTCGTGATTACACCTCTTAGATTATGTTTTTTTTTTCCAAGGGCTTCCTTATTTTTCGAGTCTTTGATTATTCATTTGTTGTCCGTTATTCGTTATTCATTTTTTTGTGACTTATTCGTTTTAGTTAATTAAATTCATTAGGTAAAATATAAACCCTAATTTTATACATAGGCTCACATTTGCCCCCTGCACGTGAGTCGCGTCTTGAAGTGACAATCGTGCACAAAAAGTTAGGATGCATTTACTTCAAATATATATATATATATATATATATATATATATATATATATATATATATATTTGTTGACCGGGTTCAATTTGCATCAAGCACGGGGAACATTTAGGCAGTCCAAATGTAATCCGTATTCTGGGTAATCTTTAAACAATTATGGGGAATCTTTAATCAAAGCATATCATACTTTAGGGAATTCACAGGAAGCATGGATTCAAATAAGCTAAAAGATATATTTAGAATCTTTGGCAAAAATCATGCACGGATTGACGTGGCATTTTTTTTATTTTTTTTATATGCATGGATTCAATTAAGCTAAGAGATTTATTTGGAATCTTTGGCAATTAAAATGATCATGCACGGATACACGACACTAAGGAATTTTTTTATTTTTTATTTTTATTTTTTTAGGATTTTATTTCCTTATAATTATTTCTAATTTTCATGTAATGAATTTTTCTTTTAGAATTAGGATTTTTAATTATGTAAATTACTTTTTGATTAAGGTTTGGATTCTTGCTTGGTTTTCAAGTATTAAGGTTTCTAAATCCTTCCATGTGATACTATAAATAGGAGACTAACCCAAGGAATTTATTCATTGAATAGTATTCTTATCTTTCTTCTTTAAAGTCTTTTCTTTCTTTCAATTTTCTTCTTTTAGGTATTTATTTATTTATTTATTATTTTTATATATATTTTTTCATTATTATTATTATTATTATTATTATTATTATTATTTAATCTAATATTTTTATTTGCGATTACGTTCTCTGCAAAAAAAAAATTAATAGTTGTTTACTCGTACCTTTTCTTCTTAGGCTTCTGTAATCTCTTTACCGGACCAAATCTACTCATTAAGTATTAGACTTAGTTTCCGCCGGTAATTGTCGAAGAGACGTTTTCTCGAGGCGCCTTGTTGTAGTCGGGCCTTTACCATGGTAAGCAATTTGTTTCATGTGATTTCTTTCCCATGGGTTTCTCATGTCAATTATTCATTCTTATGTCAAATATTCATGGTTGCAGGCTAGTCCCGAAGACCGCGCCATAGATCCCAAAGCCGCGAAACCACTACCACCTGTCACTGATTGGGGGAGAGCTCCTTTCTTCAGAGACCGTGACCTTTTTTGGGATCGTGTCAAGAATTACGATAGACACTCTTTTCCTCGCCCTGACAAGGAAGGCTTGTATCTTTATGCTGTGACTTACGAACCCTGGGATAATTATCCTAGTGCAAATTGTATTCCCCGCATGTGCATTGAGATGCAGGAGTACCCATACAGTCCAGTTCGTTTCCAACCTGATACTTGCCATCGACTTCAGGGATGGCAGCACTGGCAGCCTGTGGAGTCCGACATCAACTTTTCTGATAATAGGATCATCAGGCAGACAGTAAATGGGCCCACAATCATTTTGAAGCCATTGTCTAAACGTCCCACTGATGATGTAGCTCCTAGTCCACTAGTCCATGAGGATCCAACCTTGAAACGCCGAAAATTTGTGGTACACTTTATACTGTTTGCATTCATTTCCTTTTATCAATTGCACGTTCATCTTCTATTTTTCTCATGTCGTGCTTTGCTTATTATTTTTTTTTTTAGATTGTCGAGGATGAGGATGAGGATGATGAAGATAATGTTCCTGTTAGTATACTGAAAGTTGCTAAGAATAAAGCTGATTCTACCCATGGTGAACCCTCTCAGCCTGTTAGGACTACAATTGAGCCTTCTCTTCCGAATGAGCCTCGCGTCAGTTTAAGTGCAGATCATTCTTGTGACACCCCAAATCTAGGCCTACACCGCCTAAACTTGAGTCGTCAAAAGACTACAACAAAATTATTACAACAAAGCACAACGTACAACAATACAGTGTATAATAATAATACACAACTAAGTCTTCACTATTATTGTCACACTATTTTACAACACGTGAAGACTATGTTAGCTATTCCTCGGACTCTCACTCCATCCCCCGGCTAGACCTTGTTACGTTTTCATCTCCTGTTGAAAAACAATGGAACAAAAGAAAGGGTGAGCTCAAATAGCTCAGTAAGAAATATCATGACTAAGATAATGACGAATAAATTATCATTAGTCTTCAACAGTTAAGTTCTGAATACAATAGACTACAAGGTTTATATCAAAAACTGTAGTTAAATTCTTAAACAATGTTCAGATCAATAATAGCAGCGGAATGAGCAATCTATTAGAAGAATAATGCAGACTATAATGTCCACTCGCTTCTCTTTTTAGTAAAAATATCATCAACTTTTATCATCTGAAATACCATTAGTCATGATAATAAAAATTCACAGTTCCTGGTCATAATCATGCAAATCAACAGTTCATCTTTGCACTACGGGCCAAAGATATTCAATATAGCACCAACGGTCATGATTATACTAGATTCAGCCTTTGGTCATAATCATACCAACCAACAGTTCATCTTTGCACTATGGGCCAAAGAGAACATTCACCACGTGCCATAAAAGACACCGAACAGATGTATCGCCTTTAACCTAGTATATCGCCTTTAACCTATCATCTGTTCAACAATTATATCACATCTGTGCCCCCGATCACAGATATTCACAACAGCTTGATTCTTGATGATTAATACAAATAACAGTGATACAAATGATGAACAGAAGAACAGGATAAACAATAAGTATCGGAAGTTTACTTTGTGCAGATTCAAATAATGTCCAAATTGCCAACATGATGTGGAGTGAAATTTAAAAATGATATTCAAGATCCACAGTTCAGAATAACGATTACAGTTCAATAGAAATGTTCAGAAAATAGGAAGGTTCAGTTGAAATAGTGAAATTCAACTATTATGGAACATATAATATTTTCAGGAATTATAGAAGCAATAGTTCCATAATAAGTTTCGATTTAGGTGTATGAAAGAAAATAATATCCCTTACCGTAGCAGGTTTGATTAACAAAAGGTGAAGGGAATTAATATCCCTTACCATAGTAAGTTTGAATAATGGAAGATGAAAAAGATGGTATCCCTTATGAGTATAAAGGAAAATGATATCACTTACGAATATGGAATAAAAGTGTCATGTGATAATTCGTGTAGACAAATTATTTTCACACGAGACAAATAAAAAGGGTTATTCACCAACAGGCGGTAATCCGCGCCGTAAGGTTATTCCCATCAATTTGAATACGAATAGTTATTCACCAAACAGGCGATAATCCGCGCCGTAAGGTTATTCCCATCAATTTGAATACGAAGAGTTATTCACCAAACAGGCGATAATCCGCACCGTAAGGTTATTCTCAAAGATTAATAAGGAATGAATACAAAAGGTTATTCACCAACAGGCGGTAAACCGCGCCGTAAGGTTATTCCCACAATTTAATACATGGAAGTAAATGGCACAAGAAAGAAACGATATTATTTTCGAGAATCAAAGAATGATAATCCCTTCAAGTAAGAAAGAAAATAATATCCATTTATGATGATGAAAAGAGTGATACCCCTTACCTTAACACGTGACTGGATATTGATTTAAATGAGGTTGATCAACCTATATATTTTTAATAAAATTAGTAATTACCACATATAAATTTCAAGGTGTATGATAATTCATATATTATGAACTATCAAAATTATATATATTTAACATAATTTTTGTAGTATAATATAACTACTTTAAAATAGTTGTTAAAATAATATTCCAAAATAAATCTTCCAAAGAAAGCTTTTAAAAATGAATCTTCTCAAAGAAGAGTCTTCTAAGGGAAGATTTGTGAATACCGTGAAAAATAGGAATTTATGAAATTACTACTCTTTAATAAAAGACTTACTTGAAAATTTTCTGCACTTCTTTTGGCTTTCAAACTCTCAAAATAACCTTACTATGCTCAGAGAAAACTTATAAAATTCTTATAGAAAAATTTTATGTTTTAGGTGTGCTTTTTCTATTCAGCTGAACAAGCTATTTATAGGAGAAAAGAAGTTACTATGCGCGGTAGGTGAAATAAAAAAAATTCAGCAGAGGCTGCGCGGCAGCCTCCACCAACCATCCAGCAAAACACATTTATCACATTTCATGTGGGCCCCACAGTGGGTCCCACATGTTTCTTACTATTCACGTCACTATTCACGTTACTATTCACGTCACTATTCACGTTACTATTCACGTCACTATTCACGTTACTATTCACGTTACTATTTCAAATAGTAAAATTTATTATTATATTATTTATTTATTTATTTATTTATTTATTTATTCTTCTTGTGAGTCTTGCATATAAAATAATGCTACAACAATAATTCAACAATAATGTAATAAACACATTACAGATTATTATTAATTTAATAATATAAATTACAGTATATTTGCTACTGTGACAATTATTAGGTTCAATAATTTTAAAAACAGTGCAGCAACAATTATTGACTCAATGATATAAAATACAGTGTAATGACAATTATTAAATTAATAATGCAAAATACTGTGTAGCAACAATAATTGAATTGATAATATAAAATATTATGCAGTGACAATTATCGATGAAATGATGCGTAACAGTTACGGTGTCAATAATATGAGACACTGTGCAATACCGTGTGCTACTGTAGAGTACCGCATGCTACAGTAAAATACCATAAATTACCGTGTGCTACTATTCTTTTATCACCGATATTTTAACAGTTAACACCATTGATTATTTTTATTTAAAAATGTTACTTCTGTCGTTTTCTATATCCGACAAATATTCCGTTGTGGGGTCCACCAATAATTTTTTATTTCGGCGCCGTCGTACGACCCGAATACTCCCCGACAAAACGAATATTCCCCGACAAAACGAATATTGTCCGACAAAATAAAATTTGCACATAACATCCTTAACTTTAAACTTTATCGATTTAACTACTTACTGTTTCAGAAAAATATATATGAAGAAAAATTAAATTTTATATTTCATAAAATTCGGGGACTTACAACCTCCCCTCCTTATGAAATTTCGTCCCCGAAATTGACGTACCTGGCATTTAGAAGAGGTAAGGATACTTTGATTTCATCTCAGATTCTAGCTCCCAGGTCATTTCCTCAGTATCTTGGTTCCTCCATAAAACCTTAACTTGAGGTATAACCTTTGAGCGTAGGATCTGCTCCTTCTTATCTAGGATCTTAACAGGTACCTCCTCGTATGTTAAATCCTCTGCTATAACATCTGCTTCTAACTCAATGACGTGGTTTGGGTCCTTCACATATTTACGTAACATAGATATGTGAAAAACGTTATGGATGCGAGACATACTTGGTGGTAAAGCTAGTCTGTAGGCTACGGTTCCTACTCGATTGAGGATTTCAAATGGGCCAATAAATCGAGGGTTAAGCTTTCCTCTCTTTTCGAATCTCGTAACTCCTTTCCATGGAGAAACACGTAAGAATACATGATCTCCGACGTTGAATCTCTCATCTCTCCGATGAAGATCAGCATAACTCTTTTGTCGTTCTTGTGCTGTCTGTATTCGTTGTCGGATCATTTGGATTTTTTCGGTCGTCAAACGTACCAACTCGGGTCCCAACAATTTTGCTTCTCCTACCCCATTCCAACATATTGGAGAGCGACACTTCCTTCCATACAAAGCCTCGAATGGAGCCATGCCTATGCTTGCTTGGTAACTGTTGTTGTAAGAAAATTCCACCAATGGCAAGTACTTATCCCAACTTCCTTTGAAGTCTAATACACAAAGTCTCAAAAGATCTTCGAGGGTCTAGATCGTCCTTTCCGATTGTCCGTCCGTTTGAGGATGGTATGCAGAACTAAAACGTAGTTCAGTGCCCATAGCTTTTTGTAGACTGATCCAAAAGCGTGAAGTGAATCTAGGATCTCGATCAGAAACTATGGAAACTGGCATGCCATGCAATCTCACGATCTCGTTTATGTACATACCGGCAAGACGTTCAAGTGAAAAGTTTTCTCGTATAGGCAAGAAATGAGCGAATTTGGTCAATCTATCTACGATGACCCAAATTGCATCTAAGCCTTGAGAAACTTTGGGAAGACCCGTCACGAAATCCATATTGATGTGTTCCCACTTGCATTCGGGAACCTCAAGTGGTTGTAATGGACCCTTAGGTACTTGATGCTCTGCCTTGACACGTTGACAAGTTAGGCACCTTGAGATAAACTCTGCAATCTCCCTTTTCATATTGTTCCACCAAAATGTATGTCGAAGATCTCGATACATCTTGGTACCTCCTGGGTGGATTGCAAACGGCGTGTTGTGTGCCTCCATTATGATTTTATGCTTCAATTCAGGATCGTTAGGAACACAGAGTCGAGAGTTAACTCGAAGTATTCCTGTCTCGTCGATTCTTGCTTCAGGGATGGCACCTTCTTGTACTTTCTTCATCATGTTCATCAGTTCCGGATCGGTAGCTTGAGCAGCTTTAATTTTATCCATTAGAGCTGGTTCTACTCGCACGTGAGCAATCTTCGAGTGGGTCCCTGGTGTCTTTAGCTCTATCTCCATCTTTTGCAAGTCGTACAAAATACACTTTTGTGTTGTCAGCAGTGCACTTGTACTCGTATAAGATCTTCTTCTCAAAGCGTCAGCTACAACGTTCGCCTTTCCCGGGTGATACTGGATTGTGTGGTCGTAATCCTTCAACAGCTCAAGCCAACGTCGTTGTCGCATGTTGAGTTCCTTCTGGGTGAAGAAATACTTGAGACTTTTATGATCCGTATAGATATCCACCTTTTCTCCGTACAAGTAGTGTCTCCAGATCTTCAATGCGAAAACGACTGCTGCCAACTCTAGATCATGAGTAAGATAATTTTTCTCATAATCTTTGAGTTGTCGAGAGGCATAGGCTATAACCTTTCCATGTTGCATAAGGACACAGCCTAGACCTTTGCCTGAAGCATCGCTATATATGACGAATTCTCCTGATCCTGATGGAATGGTCAGAACAGGAGCTGAAATAAGTCTCCTCTTGAGTTTTTGGAACTTTTCTCATATTCCTCGCTCGATATAAGTTTTATACTAGAACGAATGATACCGATATCTAATAATTAAACTTTCAATCTCTTGGCGTTCTATGGGAGTCATTTGGTATGAGACTTTAAAAATGGGCTTAGTGCCGGGTTCAAGATCGATACAGAATTCAATTTCACGGTTTGTGGGTAAGCCAGAAAGTTCCTTAGGAAAAACGTCAGGAAACTCATTAACAATGGAAATATCATTCAAGTTTGACGTGTTTTTGTTCAAATCAGTAACATGAGCTAAAAAGGCTTGACATCCGTTTTTCAATAAACAAATGACTTTATGGCTAGAGATAACAGTTACAGATTTCAGCGGTTTAGTTGCTTGAATTTGCATGAAAGGTTGATTAGGAATATAAAAACTAATAATCTTATGAAAACAATCAATTTTAGCATGATGGGTAGTCAACCAATCAATTCCTAAAATCACATCAAAATCATTCATCTCCAAAAAAATAAGGTCAACAGATAATGTGAGGTTGTTAATTTGAACTAGGCAAGATTTATAGATAGTAAATGTAATAGGTATTTCTCCCAATGAGGTTTCAACTGATAAGACAAGATTTAAGTTTTCAATTAGTCAAATTTAAACGTTGAGTACATATAAGTGAGATAAAAGAGTGGATAGAGCCAGTATCTAACATGGCATAGACTTCTCGAGAATTGATGAATAGCTTACCGGTCATCACCTCATTCGATTTCTTGATCATCAAGGCTGTCATCATCAAATCGAGTCCCGTATACTTCATCCGGATCTTCACATATTTCAACCATGGGAATACCACTAAATAATTTTCTAACAAACTGTTTCTCGGATTCATCAACTTCATCAGTAGTAATGTACTAATGATTTCCATAAGAATAATATTTTCGATAGACTGCAGTTTCCATGATAGTGACTAACTTAACCTGAATTCCTTTAAATTGTAACGCCCAAAAGTATAGAAACATCATTTTTAAATAATCTTGAAACTCATAGCTGGAACACCATAAATCCCAAAGACTAATATGAAAAGTCCATATATTCTGATTCTTTGTTATAGGTGATATGACTCTCCCAATTAGTGAGTAAATTAAAGGCAATAATTTCCGCAAGTTCATTACTTCCTTTAATTGTTTCTAATAATGGATCTGGAACGACTGTAGCAGAACTTTCACCTTCATCCTTACTGGATAGAACACGCATAATTTTTGCCTTAGGCAAATGATTCAACTCTGAGTTTGTAAGAAGATTATTCGTCGCCTCTTGTTTTGCAGCTACATTTGTTTCGGTCATTTCATAGTTAACCTCCTGATTTCCAGATGTCATACCTAACTGTTGTCACAAAATAATTGTTAGTTCAAACAAACTGACTCATCACTTCATGTCCCTATATTCAAATCAACTCATTAGATAATAAAATCTAATTTAGGTGGGACACACTAGTGACTGATTATATTCGTCTCTCCCCTCCTAGTTCAACCCCAGATCTCCATTAAAGACCATATCCCTAAGCTATGATGCCAACTGTCACACCCCAAATCTAGGCCTACACCGCCCAAACTTGAGTCGTCAAAAGACTACAACAAAATTATTACAACAAAGCACAACGTACAACAATACAGTGTATAATAATAATACACAACTAAGTCTTCACTATTATTGTCACACTATTTTACAACACGTGAAGACTATGTTAGCTATTCCTCGGACTCTCACTCCATCCCCCGGCTAAACCCTGTTACGTTTTCATCTCCTGTTGAAAAACAATGGAACAAAAGAAAGGGTGAGCTCAAATAGCCCAGTAAGAAATATCATGACTAAGATAATGACAAATAAATTATCATTAGTCTTCAACAGTTGAGTTCTGAATACAATAGACTACAAGGTTTATATCAAAAACTGTAGTTAAATTCTTAAACAATGTCCAGATCAATAATAGCAGCGGAATGAGCAATCTATTAGAAGAATAATGCAGACTATAATGTCCACTCGCTTCTCTTTTTAGTAAAAATATCATCAACTTTTATCATCTGAAATACCATTAGTCATGATAATAAAAATTCACAGTTCCTGGTCATAATCATGCAAATCAACAGTTCATCTTTGCACTACGGGTCAAAGATATTCAATATAACACCAACGGTCATGATTATACCAGATTCAGCCTTTGGTCATAATCATACCAACCAACAGTTCATCTTTGCACTACGGGCCAAAGAGAACATTCACCACGTGCCATAAAAGACACCGAACAGATGTATCGCCTTTAACCTAGTATATCGCCTTTAACCTATCATCTGTTCAACAATTATATCACATTTGTGCCCCCGGCCACAGATATTCACAACAGCTTGATTCTTGATGATTAATACAAATAACAGTGATACAAATGATGAACAGAAGAACAGGATAAACAATAAGTATCGGAAGTTTACTTTGTGCAGATTCAAATAATGTCCAAATTGCCAACATGATGTGGAGTGAAATTTAAAAATGATATTCAAGATCCACAGTTCAGAATAACGATTACAGTTCAATAGAAATGTTCAGAAAATAGGAAGGTTCAGTTGAAATAATGAAATTCAACTATTATGGAACATATAATATTTTCAGGAATTATAGAAGCAATAGTTCCGTAATAAGTTTCGATTTAGGTGTATGAAAGAAAATAATATCCCTTACCGTAGCAGGTTTGATTAACAAAAGGTGAAGGGAATTAATATCCCTTACCATAGTAAGTTTGAATAATGGAAGATGAAAAAGATGGTATCCCTTATGAGTATAAAGGAAAATGATATCACTTACGAATATGGAATAAAAGTGTCATGTGATAATTCGTGTAGACAAATTATTTCCACACGAGACAAATAAAAAGGGTTATTCACCAACAGGCGGTAATCCGCGCCGTAAGGTTATTCCCATCAATTTGAATACGAATAGTTATTCACCAAATAGGCGATAATCCGCGCCGTAAGGTTATTCCTAAAGATTAATAAGTAATTAATACAAAAGGTTATTCACCAACAGGCGGTAAACCGCGCCGTAAGGTTATTCCCACAATTTAATACATGGAAGTAAATGGCACAAGAAAGAAACGATATTATTTTCGAGAATCAAAGAATGATAATCCCTTCAAGTAAGAAAGAAAATAATATCCATTTATGATGATGAAAAGAGTGATACCCCTTACCTTAACACGTGACTGGATATTGATTTAAATGAGGTTGATCAACCTATATATTTTTAATAAAATTAGTAATTACCACATATAAATTTCAAGGTATATGATAATTCATATATTATGAACTATCAAAATTATATATATTTAACATAATTTTTGTAGTATAATATAACTACTTTAAAATAGTTGTTAAAATAATATTCCAAAATAAATCTTCCAAAGAAAACTTTTAAAAATGAATCTTCTCAAAGAAAAGTCTTCTAAGGGAAGATTTGTGAATACCGTGAAAAATAGGAATTTATGAAATTACTACTCTTTAATAAAAGAATTACTTGAAAATTTTCTGCACTCCTTTTGGCTTTCAAACTCTCAAAATAACCTTACTATTCTCAGAGAAAACTTATAAAATTCTTATAGAAAAATTTTATGTTTTAGGTGTGCTTTTTCTATTCTGCTGAACAAGCTATTTATAGGAGAAAAGAAGTTACTCTGCGCGGTAGGTGAAATAAAAAAAATTCAGCAGAGGCTGCGCGGCAGCCTCCACCAACCATCCAGCAAAACACATTTATCACATTTCATGTGGGCCCCACAGTGGGTCCCACATGTTTCTTACTATTCACGTTACTATTCACGTCACTATTCACGTTACTATTCACCTTACTATTTCAAATAGTAAAATTTATTATTATATTTTTTTTTATTTATTTATTCTTCTTGTGAGTCTTGCATATAAAATAATGCTACAACAATAATGTAATAAACACGTTACAGATTATTATTAATTTAATAATATAAATTACAGTATATTTGCTACTGTGACAATTATTAGGTTCAATAATTTTAAAAACAGTGCAGCAACAATTATTGACTCAATGATATAAAATACAGTGTAATGACAATTATTAAATTAATAATTCAAAATACTGTGTAGCAACAATAATTGAATTGATAATATAAAATATTATGCAGTGACAATTATCGATGAAATGATGCGTAACAGTTACGGTGTCAATAATATGAGACACTGTGCAATACCGTGTGCTACTGTAGAGTACCGCATGCTACAGTAAAATACCATAAATTACCGTATGTTACTATTCTTTTATCACCGGTATTTTAACAGTTAACACCGTTGACTATTTTTATTTAAAAAGGTTACTTCTGTCGTTTTCTATATCCGACAAATATTCCGTTGTGGGGTCCACCAATAATTTGTTATTTTGGCGCCGTCGTACGGCCCGAATATTCCCCGACAAAACGAATATTCCCTGACAAAACGAATATTGTCCGACAAAATAAAATTTGCACATAACATCCTTAACTTTAAACTTTATCGATTTAACCACTTACTGTTTCAGAAAAATATATATGAAGAAAAATTAAATTTTATATTTCATAAAATTCGGGGTCTTACAATTCTTTATCCGACGCTAATTCAGTTTTGGCCCTCAGTAGCACTGTTCCTGATAACCCCAAGGGTACCGGTGATAGCCATGTTTTGAATACTAGGGTTTCGAGTCCCGTTCCTCCGAGAGAGAATCTTTCGAGCCTTGCTACTGATTTTCATCCTCCCCAGAGGGATTCTTTAGAGAGAGCAGTTGATAGGGAGGGCACGAGTGCCAATTCACCGGGTGGGTCAACTCACAACATCTTTGACATTGAGTACTTAGTGAGTATTTTTCTGTTGTTATTATATCCACCCTTTTTTGATTATTCTCCATTTTTTATTGTTATTATTAACGATGGATTTGACCAGTCAACATCGCTTAGTCCTGTCTCGGATGTACAACACTCACAAGTTATTTACCGATCCTCATCCAGATAAATATATCATTATCAATACTATGTTAAGTTTTAACAATTCTAAGTTTAATCAAAGTAAAGACGTAACAAGAATATGTGATGAAACTTGATATATATTAATATAGAGTTGGTTACACGGTTTGCTTATTCATATTACATAAGTCATCAAGACTTTAAAACAAAAAGACAAGCAATTTAATAAAGCATGTAAACTAATCTATGCATTTCTTCTTTCCTTTCTTCTTCTTAGAACCGGAACTTTCGGGTATGTCTGCAATTTAGGTTTATTTGCAAGGGTGAGCATACAAAAGTTTAGCAAGTCTAACACATAGCATATAAGTGAACTCACACTGATATGGATTTTAAAAATTCATGGTACAACAATTGATATTACAAATGTTTAACATAGTAAGACTGAGTGGTGGTTAAACCTAGAACTGTTCTTTGTCTTTCGACTTAGAACATAGAAAGGGGATCAACCTAACGACATCCTATGTTATGCATAACATACACTACACTAGACTAATCATAAACAGTGGTACATATTCGTTCATCTCAGTTTACTTCACATGTCAGGATCGCCCCAAGACAACTTGGTTTGATAAAATAAAGCATGATTTGAAATATATCGCGAATAAGCATTTCATTTTTCAAGTTATGCCGAAACAAGAAGCAATAACTCACATATCAAAGATTTATAACACGTTGCTTCTACAAAATGCATAAATCACATCAAGATAAAGTAAACAAAGGTTAAGGATAGAAAACTTGCCTTGAAGCAATTTAGGGTTTTCCCGGTAAAGCGTTAAATGCCTACATAATTGTTTACGCATACTCGAATGTTAGTTTATCGAATTTTACTTCTTAATAAATGTTTTTATAACTTGTTTAGACTATTTCCATAGGTGGTTTTAGTTGGAAAATTCTCAAACTCAAAAACTCATTTTTAAGTGACTTTATAAAAAGTGGACAGCAACATTGGCTGTCAGACCCCGGCTCAGTTCAACGGCCATAACTTTTTCGTTTTAAAACATTTTTGAGTCGTTCAAAATTTCACGCGTTCGTAACTTCCGTCTCTACAATTTATGTTTAGACCAAAGTTCAAAATTCCTTACTGATTTACACAGTTTTTTACAAAAAGGGGACTGCCAGAAACTGTTTCAAAACGTCTTTGACTGAATTGATAAAACATGATACCTTAAGCTTTAATTTGCTAAGATAACATGTTCTAACAATCAATAACACTTTATAACATAAAATAAGAAAATCATAAACCTTCATATATAGAGATTTATGACTTTTGCTCAAGAACACACGAAGAACGGAAAAACCGTACATAGTAACGACTATGTTCTTGAGCTTTTGATTTTCGTACTTGAAATAATTTGAGCATTATAACTGCTTACATAAGTGATTATAACACTTTATAATTGACAAAATTTGGTCATTATAACGGCTTGCATAATTGATTAAAACAATTTATAAAAATGCTCAAGAACATACGAAAACGTGGAGAACGGATAAACCGTACATGACCACTACGTATGTTCATTGAGCTTTAAACTACGAATTGAAATTCGACATAACAACGACTTGCTCAAGTCATAAGGAACACGGAGAACGAAAAATCGTACATGGCTACGACTTATGTTCTTGAGCTTGTCAATAAAAGAAAATTGAACATTATAACTACTATAAAATGAAGAAAATCTCAAGAACACGGAGAACGACAATCGTACATGGCTACGACTTGCGTTCTTGAGTTTTATCGACTATAAATTGAAAGAAAAATTAAACATAACAACGACTAAGGATCGTACATTTTGTGATTGCAAGCTTTAACTATTTCTTTGCAATTTCCAATACTTGAAATATAACTATGAAAAATAGATATAAAAAGTGATTTTGCTCTTGATTCTGGGTAATCTTTAAACAATTATGGGGAATCTTTAATCAAAGCATATCATACTTTAGGGAATTCACAGGAAGCATGGATTCAAATAAGCTAAAAGATATATTTAGAATCTTTGGCAATAATCATGCACGGATTGACGTGGCATTTTTTATTTTTTTTTTATATGCATGGATTCAATTAAGCTAAGAGATTTATTTGGAATCTTTGGCAATTAAAATGATCATGCACGGATACACGGCACTAAGGAATTTTTTTATTTTTTATTTTTTATTTTTTTAGGATTTTATTTCCTTATAATTATTTCTAATTTTCATGTAATGAATTTTCCTTTTAGAATTAGAATTTTTAATTATGTAAATTACTTTTCGATTAGGGTTTGGATTCTTGCTAGGTTTTCAAGTATTAAGGTTTCTAAATCCTTCCATGTGATACTATAAATAGGAGACTAACCCAAGGAATTTATTCATTGAATAGTATTCTTATCTTTCTTCCTCAAAGTCTTTTCTTTCTTTCAATTTTCTTCTTTTAGGTATTTATTTATTTATTTATTATTTTTATATATTTTTTTTCATTATTATTATTATTATTATTTTTTAATCTAATATTTTTATTTGCGATTACAATGAAAGGGCACCATACTCAGCCATGAATTGTTACATTGCCTTACTGCCAGACCTTACCGCGGAGGTGCGCATGTGAAAAATGAATCTATGGACGGAGGGAATAGACAGATAGCATGTTTTCTGCATGCATGTTTACTTCAATTATCATGAGACGTACAGTTGTTGGATTATTGGCTCATCTCCTGGAACCCACACCAAGGCCGTACTTGTTTTTGCTTTTTCTTAGTGTTTTGTGAGCCTGATTTCTCAACAACCGTGAACCGTCAGAGTAACTATGTAAAACCTAGATTTGGAGAAGAGAAATGACTAAACATTATAAAATAATCTATTTGTTAAAAATTAAATATGAGTAACTATGAGTTATGAGATTTAAAATCTAGAATTGGTTAATATGTATATTTAAGATATATTAAGAGTTAAGTATTTATACGACGTATAAATACAAAATTACTATTCACAAATACTGAATAGAATACGAGAATAAAGGGATTTAAATGCAACGGATAGAAAAGTTAGATTACGAAATGTGAAATGTTGAAGTAAAGAGAAGATTTCAATAGATGAAATCTTATGATTAGAAGGAAGAATACAATAGTACAAAGTTTTGAAGAATTATAATTATTCGTATATATGTTAATAATTATGATCTTTTTCACAAATGAAAAGGAGGAAGCGAAGTAATGATAATAAGGAGAGTAAGATAAAGAGATGAATGTAGTGTCCGATTTGCCACGTTTCAGATTGGAAAATGTGGATTTTGGGTGGAGGAATGCGGTTTATGCCGGTCCGACTTAGGGTGGAGTAGGTGACGTTCCGGGTTTGCTTAGCATTTTCATACGTCTGAAAAAGAAGAATGTTGAGAATGGGATTGTGGTGCCTATTTGTTTGCCGGCTCTGGTTATGGATAGATTTGTGATGGAGCTTGATAGCATGTTGAAGGACTATGATCATCAATTTGTCAGCAATAATACTCCCCCTAATATGCTGTCGCCCCTATAAATAATGGCCACCCCACTTCACAGTGAGTAATTATTAATTAGTATGCGTAGCAATGGGCGAAACAAGTGTTGGATATTTAGTTCAAGAGAGTGGGTAGTTCAACTTCTAAACATATACAGGGAAGCGAACAAAATAGTGGATTGTTTCTCTCACTCGCTAGAGCTCAAGAGAGAACTTTCCAAGTCCTAGCTTTTAGAAGTTCCATTAACTGAAGTTGGTCACCTTTTAGCTTTTGATGCTCTACAAATTGAGTGCTTTTACGTCGTCATGCTGTTGCTTTATTCTCTTTTGTCCTGGTGGTTCTGTTTAGTAGGCTGGGATTGTAGTATTTTAGTTTGCTATGTTTGGCTTATGACGTTTTTGTATTAATTTATGCCAGACTTTGTAAGCTTCTGCTTTGGTTTCTTGTGTGTAATATATTAGTGTCTTCTTTTGCCCAAAAAAAAAAAAAGTGTTGGATATTTCAATAAAATATAATTTCAGTTTATATTCACATTTTAAATAGTGTATCCAGGCTGCATGCAGATCCATTTTTGTCGGAGTCAAAAGTCAATACATTACATGGAACCAGTTATTTTACTACCCGTTCGCCGGCCGCTTAGGAAATGGCCAGAAGGAAACAGGTGGTGGAGTGCACGGGAGGGGGTGATGTTCATTGAGGCTGATGCGGATGTTAGGCTTGAGGATTTTTTGATTTTTTTTTGTTAGTTTAGTCGGTATTACAGTGTTTGCCCGGAGCTAGATTCGCGCAAAGTCAGTTCATGTGGGCGTCGGGATAATGGAAGCGTGATGGAATGTTATGATTCTAATTTCAAGGTACTAGACTTGTATCCCACATCGATGGAATGAGAGTTTGATGTGGAGTATGTATAAATCTTGGGTTTTCCAACCTTAACAGATAGCTTTTAAGGTATGTCTCTTCCAAAATTTGTAACAATTGGTATCAAAATCGTCCACTATCTTTCGGTTGCAATCGTGCGACACGGGTAATGATATCGTCTAATGCGGATGTTAGGCTTGAGAATTTTTTATTTTGCTGATCTAGGAGAAATTTAGCGTTCTTATTTTTGATAAGGATAGATCTCAAGATCTCCTGATACTCAAAAAATGAATTTAACTACCGTACCAAAAGAGATTTGGTGAATTTTTATTTTTGGTAATGCACTTCACCCTCCTTTTCCATGCTTGGAGGAGCTCCTTTTTTATGCTCCTGGCTCCGGTGGGGTGCTTAATTGCCTTTTGCCCTTTATTCATGTAGTATGTTTACTTTTCTTTTATTTCTTTAATGTTTGTGGACCTAATGAGGTCCACCGAAGGCCTAGGTATCTTTTGATTGCGTTGACTTTTGATCTTTAACTTGTCCAAATTTTCTTCAAAGTTAAAAGAATATACCCTTTTTGTTTTAAAATCAAAAATATATATAATTTAATTTTTAAAATTAAAAGACGCCATATTAAATTTTAAAATTTATATAACTCATAAAAATTTATAATAAAATAAATTTTATAATTAATAAATTTTGTTATATATTATACGATAATAATAATCGTATTAACTAAAATTAAATAAATTTATATTAATTTAAAATTTAATATATCGTTATTTAATTTCAAAAATAAAATTATTTCTTTAATCTTGGAAGGAATGAATATCCCTCTGGTTCTAATTTAGCAACAGTATCCGGTTGTACAGTGTGGAAATTTGAAGGCGGTAAGCCGATAAAATTGAATTTAATTAAGGAGGTAAGAAGTAGTACAATGAAAGGGCACCATACTCAGCCATGAATTGTTACATTGCCTTACTGCCAGGCCTTACCGCGGAGGTGCGCATGTGAAAATGAATCTATGGACGGAGGGAATAGACAGATAGCATGTGTTCTGCATGCATGTTTACTTCAATTATCACGAGACGTACAGTTGTTGGATTATTGGCTCATCTCGTGGAACACACACCAAGGCCGTACTTGTTTTTGCTTTTTCTTAGTGTTTTGTGAGCCTGATTTCTCAACAACCGTCAGAGTCTCAGACTCTTATATAAATTCACTTATAGCTATTACTCAAACTCACCAATTAAAACCTCAGTCTCACCTTAATAATATTTAAATTTCTTGAATTAATTTCCATTACGCACCCACTCTAGACCTCTTAATTATCCATAATATTAATTGCATGGCACAACCAATCAGCAGTTTAAGTTTCACGGTGAGACGGCGTGAACCAGAGCTAATAACTCCGGCTATGCCGACGCCTCACGAATTCAAACTCCTCTCCGACATAGATGACCAAGAGGGTCTCCGTTTCCAAATCCCAGTCATCCATTTTTATCGGAATCAAAGTCAATATCACATGGACCCTGTGAAAGTCATTAGAGAAGCACTGGCGCAGACACTTGTATTTTACTACCCGTTTGCCGGCAGGCTCCGGGAAATAACCGGCCGGAAACTGGTGGTGGAGTGCACAGGGGAGGGGGTGATGTTCATTGAGGCTGATGCGGATGTTAGGCTTGAAGATTTTGGTGATGCACTTCACCCTCCGTTTCCATGCTTGGAAGAGCTCCTTTTTGATGTTCCTGGCTCCGGTGGGATCCTTAATTGCCCTTTGCTCCTTATTCAGGTAGTATTTTTACTTTTCTTTTATTTCTTTAATTTTTGTGGACTTCAATATAATGAGGTCCACCCTACGCCTAAAGTAGTCTTTTAGTTCCAAATTTTCTTGAAAGTTAAAAAGAATATACTTTTTTCTTTCTAAAATTAGAGATACAATTTAATTTTTAAGATCAAATAACGATATATTAAAATTTAAAATTAATATAACTTATAAAAATTTAAAATAAAATAAATTTTATAATTAATAAATTTTATTATATACTATAAATAAATTTGCATTAATTTATAAATTAATATGTCGTTCTCTTATCTTAAAAATAAAATTTTACATCTAATTCTAAAATAAAAAGGGGTATATATTTGAGTCAATATACAAGACTTGTGATTCTAATTTAGTAACCCTATCCGTAAAGGAGATAAGAAGTAGTACAATTTGTTTGGCCTATAAATGGCCACGTAGGGTGGTATTATAGCATCTGCTTATTCAGTTCACTCTACTTTGACAGGTCACTCGACTTGTATGCGGTGGTTTTGTATTTGCTTTGCGCCTTAATCACACTATGAGCGATGCGGCAGGAATTGTGCAATTTATGACCGCAGTAGCCCAAATAGCACGAGGTGCACATGTTCCATCTGTTCCTCCTGTGTGGAAAAGAGAATTACTCAGTGCAAGAGGCTCAAACCACCTTACATGCATCCATCACGAGTATGATCAAGTGACTAGTGATAAAGGGACCATAATCCCCCAGGATGAAATGGTCCACCGTTCATTCTTTTTCGGCCCCACCGAAATCCGTGCCCTTCGACGATTTGTTCCACATCACCTTCGTGAGAGCACTACGATCGAAGTCCTCACTGCTTGTTTATGGAGATGTCGCACTCGTGCCTTACAACTAGACCCTGCAGAGGAGGTGCGCATGTGTTTACTTGTCAATGCACGCTCAAAATTTAATCCTCCTCTGCCTATGGGATACTATGGGAATGCAATTGCGTTCCCAGCAGCACTGACAACAGCAGGAAAGATATGTCAGAATCCAATGGGATACGCATTGGAACTTGTTAAAAAAATTAAGAGAATTGTTACTGAAGAGTATATGAGATCGGTTGCAGAGCTAATGGTTATGAAAGGACGACCTCTTTTCCCAATTTTTGGAACCTTTATAATGTCGGATCTGACACATGTGGGATTTGAGGATGTGGATTTTGGGTGGGGGAAAGCGGTTTATGCTAGCGTGGCTAAGGGTGGAGTAAGTGACGTTCCCGGAGTGATTAACTTTTACGTACGTTTAAAGAAGAAAAATGTTGAGAATGGGATTGTGGTGCCTATTTGCTTGCCGGCTCTTGTCATGGATAAATTTATAATGGAGGTTGATAGCATGTTGAAGGACAATCATCAATCGGTCACCAATAATAGTCCCCCTAAGATATTGTCACCCCTATAAATAATGGTCGCCCCACTTGACAATGAGTAGACGAAACAAGTGCGTGCTGGATACTTCAATTCAATTTTTATGTTGTCACCCCTATGAATAATGAATAATGGTAGACCACTGGACAGTGAGTAAGCGAAATTATTAAAATATAAATTTGATTTAATATTATTAATTTGTGTTAGTATGTGAATGAGTGGAGGTCTAAGTTAATAGTACATGTATATTTATGAATATATTTATAAGTGTCTTCAAATATGTATGCATGAGTTATGTTCATATACATATATTTGGTCAAGTACTAATTAGTAGAGCGACTATAAAAATGCACTGAGAGTCCTATATATGATCTTAAAATACCTGAATTCTCCGTCATCATAGTTATATTGAAGACAAATATGTGCACAAAGTAGCTGATATCGATCTTCATAGTTATTATGATCTTATATCCCAAGAGCAACTAAGAATTGTTTTTTGATTTTTGTTTTGCACGCGGGACATATAAGAAGAATTAATGAATTTATGTTGTGTCTGAATTGAAAGAATAGAATGAGTGAATGAATGAAATAAAGAAAAGAATTAAATAGAGAGTGAAATGATTCATTTCATTCTAACCAGAATGAGTCATTTCATACCCTCCTTCAAAGAATAAAATTCATAAATTTGAGAAGAATGAGAAATGGTTCAGTCCATTCTAATAGAGTAATCAAACACAATTTTTTTCATTTAATAGGAATGAGTCATTTTATTTTTACATTCATTTCTCCAATCTAAATGTAACATTAAAGTATTTAATTTGAATCCAGTCAAAGATTCAGTACTGGTGAATTTAGATAACTTGCCATGGCAATTCGATATTATTAGGAATATCTTTCTTTCCTTTTTTTTTTTTTGGTTTTCTCTTTTCCCTAGCTCATTTTATTTACTCTATTATTTAAAATTATCCTGAAAATTTGTCACATGACATAATTTTTTGATTGAGACGATGTAAGAGCCCGAATTTTATGAAATACAAAATTAATTTTTCTTCATATATATTTTTCCTAAAACAGTAAGTAATTAAATTTACAAAGTTAAAAGTTAAGGATGTTATGTGTAAATTTTACTATGTTAGACAACATTCGTTTTGTCGGGGAATATTCATTTTGTAAGGGAATATTCGGTTGTACGACAGCGCCGAAATACGTAATTACTGGTAGACCCCACAACGAAATATTTGTCGGATATAGAAAACGACAAAAATAACATTTTTAAATAAAAATAGTCAACGGTGTTATCACTTTTAACTGTTAAAATACCGGTGATAAAAGAATAGTAACATACAACATTTTATGGTATTTTACTATATCACACGGTATTCTACAGTAACACAAAGTATTGCATAGTATCTCATATTATTGATCTGATAATGTGGTCATTGCACAGTATTCATCAATAATTGTTGTTACACAGTATTTTGCATTATTGATTCAATAATTGTCATAACACTGTATTTTATATCATTGAACCAATAATTGTTATTGCACTGTATTTTAAAATTATTGAACCCAATAATTGTTACAATAGCAAATATACAGTAAATTATATTATTAAATTTATAATTATTAGTAACGTGTGTCTTACATTATTGTTGTAGCATTATTTTATTTTATAAGTAGGACCCACATGAAGAATAAATAAATTTTAAAAAAACACAATAATAATAAAGTTTTACTTTTTAAAATAGTAAACATGTGGGCCCTCTGTGGGGGCCACATAAGAATTGATAATGGAAATGGTTGTTGGGAGGAGTAGGTGGCAGCCAGGCTGCGCTGCAAAGATTGAAAAATCAAGTTGACGTGCAGCACGCCAGTTACTCTCACTTACCGCATAGTGACTCATTTTCGTCTATAAATAGCTTGCTCAGCTGAATAGAAAAATCACACCTAAAACCTAAAAACTTTCTACAAGTATTTTGTGAGTTTTCTCTGAGAATAATAAGGTTATCTTGAGTGTTTGCAAATTAAAAGGAGTGCGAGAATTTTTCAAGCAAGTATTTTATTAAAGAGTAGTAATTGCACAAATACCTATTTCACACGGTATGTCACAAATCTTCTTTTAGAAGACTCTTCTTTGAGAAGATTTATTTTGAAAAGCTTTCTTTTAAAGATTTATTTTGAAATATTATTTCAAAAATTATTTTTGAAGTTATTATTTTACACTACAAAATTTTATATTATATAAAGAATTTTGATAGTTCATAATATATGAGTTATCATACACCTTGAAATTTATATGTGGTAATTACTAATTATATTATAAATATATAGGTTGGTAAACCTCATTTTTGTCAATATCCAGTCACGTGATAAGGTAAGGGGTATCATTTTTTTCATCATCATAAATGAATATTATTTTCTTTCTTATTTATAAGGGATGCCATCTTTTTCATCTTCTATTATTCAAACTTACCTCGGTAAGGGATATCATTTCTTTTATACTCTTAAACTTACTATGGTAAGTATTATTCGGTAAAACTCTTTGAAATGATTATATGTTCCTTAATAGTTTGCGCTTCATTTAATATCATTTCAATTGCTCCTTCCTATTTACGTGAACCTTTCTATCGAACTGCAACCGTTATTCTAAACTGTGGATCTTGAAAATTGTTTTTGAATTTCACTCCACATCATGTTGACAATTTGAACATTATTTGAATCTGCTCAAAGTAAAAATTATAAACTTTCGATATTTATTGTTTATCCTGTTTTTTCTGTTCATTATTAATATCTCTGTTATTATTTTAAGAAATCAAGAATCAAATTATTGTTAATATCTGTGGCCTGGGGCACAAATTGGATAAAGGTGTTGATAGGTTAAAGGCGCTGATATGTTAAGGGCGATATATTTGATGATGTGTCTTTTAAGGCACGTGGTGAACGTTCTCTTTGGCCTGGGACAAAGATGAATTGTTGTTTGGTATGGTTATGACCAAAGGTTGTAGACTGGTATAATCATGACCGTTGATGCTATATTGAATATCTTTGGCCCGTAGTGCAAAGATGAACTGTTGACTTGCATGATTATGACCAAGAACTATGAAATTGTATTATCATGGTCAGTAGTGTTTCAGATGATAAAAATTGATGATGTTTTTCTTAAAAAGAGAAGCGAGTGGACATTATGGTCCATATGATTTTTCTAATGGTTGTTATTCTACTGCAGTTATTGATCTGAACTTTGTTTAAGAACTTAATTGCAGTTGTTGAATCAAAACTTGTTGTTTAAATTATTCTATCAAAAACTCAACTGTTGAAGGCTAACGATAATTTATTTGTCATTACCTTAGTCATGATATTCTTTACTGGGCTATTTAAGCTCGCCCTTTCCTTTTGTTCCATTATTTTTCAACAGGAGATGAGAGAATAGTTGGGTTTAGTAGGGGGATGAAGTGAAGGTCCGAGTTGTAGCTGTATTAGTCTTCATAAGTTATAAAATAGTGTGATAATAATAATGAAGACTTAGTTATGTACTATTTTTGTGACGCCCCCAAATCTGGGCCCACACAGCCCAAACTTGAGTCGTCAAAATACTACAACAAAATTATTAAAACAAAGCACAACGTACAACAATACAGTGTATAATAATACACAACTAAGTCTTCACTATTATTGCCACACTATTTTACAAAACGTGAAGACTATGATAGCTATTCCTCGGACCCTCACTCCATTCCCCGGCTAGACCCTGTTATGTTTTCATCTCCTGTTGAAAAACAATGGAACAAAAGAAAGGGTGAGCTCAAATAGCCCAGTAAAGAATATCATGACTAAGATAATGACGAATAAATTATCATTAGTCTTCAACAGTTGAGTTCTTGATAGAATACAATAGACTACAAGGTTTATATCAAAAAATGCAGTTAAATTCTTAAACAACGTTCAGATCAATAATAGCAGCGGAATGAGTAATCTATTAGAAGAATAATGCAGACTATAATGTCCACTCGGTTATCTTTTTAGGAAAAACATCATCAACTTTTATCATCTGAAATATCATTAGTCAAGATAATACAAATTCACAGTTCCTGATCATAATCATGCACATCAACAGTTCATCTTTGTACTACGGGCCAAAGATATTCAATATAGCACCAACGGTCATGATTATACCAGATTCAGCCTTTGGTCATAATCATACCAAACAACAGTTCATCTTTGCACTACGGGCCAAAGAGAACATTCACCACGTGCCATAAAAGACACCGAACAGATGTATCGCCTTTAACCTATTATATCGCCTTTAACCTATCATCTGTTCAACAAATATATCACATCTGTGCCCCCGGCCACAGATATTCACAACAGCTTGATTTTTGGATGATTAGAATGATATAAATGATGAACAGAAGAAATAGGATAACAATAAGTATCGGAAGTTTACTTTGTACAGATTCAAATAATGTCCAAATTGTCAACATGATGTGGAGTGAAATTCAAGATCCACAGTTCAGAATAACGGTTACAATTCAATAGAAAGGTTCACGTAAATAGGAAGGTTCAGTTGAAATAATGAAGTTCAACTATTATGGAACATATAATATTTTCAGGAATTATAGAAGCAATAGTTCCATAATAAATTTCGATTTAGGAGTATGAAAGAAAATAATATCCCTTACCGTAGCAGGTTTGATTAACAAAAGGTGAAGGAAATTAATACTAAGGGTTATTCACCAACAGGCGGCAATCCGCTCCGTAAGGTTATTCCCACAATTTAATAGAATTTGAGTACAAAGAGTTATTCACCAAACAGGCGGCAATCCGCTCCGTAAGGTTATTCTCAGAGATTAATAATGAATGAATACGAAAGGTTATTCACCAACAGGCGGCAATCCGCTCCGTAAGGTTATTCCCACAATTTAATAGAATTTGAGTACAAAGAGTTATTCACCAAACAGGCGGCAATCCGCTCCGTAAGGTTATTCTCAGAGATTAATAATGAATGAATACGAAAGGTTATTCACCAACAGGCGGCAATCCGCTCCGTAAGGTTATTCCCACAATTTAATACATGGAAATAAAAGGCACGTCTTATGAGTAAGGAAGAAACAATATTATTATCGAGAATCAAATAATGATAATCCCTTACCATAGTATGTTTGAATAATGGAAGATGAAAAAGATGGTATCCCTTACCATAGTATGTTTGAATAATGGAAGATGAAAAAGATGGTATCCCTTACCATAGTATGTTTGAATAATGGAAGATGAAAAAGATGGTATCCCTTACCATAACACGTGACCGGATATTGATTTAAATGAGGTTGATTAACTTGAACAGTACACGTATACTTATAGATCTTCACAAATACTCAAGATGACTTATGCACACTTAGAGAGAACTTTCACAAGAAGTATTTAGAGAGAGAAAGAAAGAACAAGTAAGGAAGTTTATGAAAAATCCTTAAGTTAAGGCTTCTATTTATAGCCAAAAATCTTATCATTCATTTAATCTAAACCATTCATTTAAAGATCATCTTTTAATCTACACCATCCATTTCAAATATTATATTATCTTTAATCTACACCATTCATTTCATATCACCTAATAATCACCTAACTTTATATTATAAACAAATCAATTTAATTATTCAACAATAATTCACACTTTAATCTACACCATTCATTTCATATCACCTAATAATCACCTAACTTTATATTATAAACAAATCAATTCAATTATTCAACAATAATTCACACTTTAATCTACACCATTCATTTCATATCACCTAATAATCACCTAACTTTATATTATAAACAAATAACTTTATCAATTCAATTATTATGACTAATTGTTATAAATACAGTATAGTTAGCTCTTAGATATCAAGTCAATAAATTAATGAAATACAACTGTTTAAATAACATCATAATAGAGATAACAATAATGTAAAATAAAGCATACGTTACTGTGTAATGACAATTATTGATTCAATAATGTGAATTACTGTGCATATGTTACTGTGACAATTATTAGGTTCAATAATTTTAAAAACAGTGCAACAACAATTATTGACACAATGATATAAAATACAGTGTAATGACAATTATTAAATCAATAATGCAAAATACTGTGTAACAACAATTATTGAATTGATAATATAAAATATTATGCAGTGACAATTATCGATGAAATGATGCGTAACAGTTACGGTGTCAATTATCAGACCAATAATATGAGACACTATGCAATACCGTGTGTTACTGTAGAGTACCGTGTGCTACAGAAAATACCATAAACTACCGTATGCTACTATTCTTTTATCACCGGTATTTTAACAGTTCCGTTGACTATTTTTATTTAAAAAGGTTACTTCTGTCGTTTTCTATATCCGACAAATATTCCGTTGTGGGGTCCACCAATAATTTATTATTTCGGCGCCGTCGTACGGCACGAATATTCCCCGACCAAACGAATATTCTCCGACAAAGCGAATATTGTCCGACAAAATAAAATTTGCACATAACATCCTTAACTTTTAACTTTATCGATTTAACCACTTACTGTTTAAAAAAAATATCTATATGAAGAAAAATTAAATTTTGTATTTCATAAAATTCGGGGTCTTACAACCTCCCCTCCTTATGAAATTTCGTCCCCGAAATTGACGTACCTGACATATCGAAGAGGTAAGGATACTTAGATTTCATCTCAGATTCTAGCTCCCAGGTCATTTCCTCAGTATCTTGGTTCCTCCATAAAACCTTAACTTGAGGTATAACCTTTGAGCGTAGGATCTGCTCCTTCTTATCCAGGATCTTAACAGGTACCTCCTCGTATGTTAAATCCTCTGCTATAACGTCTGGTTCTAACTCAATGACGTGGTTTGGGTCCTTCACATATTTACGTAACATAGATATGTGAAAAACGTTATGGATGCGAGACATACTTGGTGGTAGGGCTAGTCTGTAGGCTACGGTTCCTATTCGATCGAGGATTTCAAATGGGCCAATAAATCGAGGGTTAAGCTTTCCTCTCTTTCCGAATCTCGTAACCCCTTTCCATGGAGAAACACGTAAGAATACATGATCTCCGACGTTGAAACTTTCGTCTCTCCGATGAAGATCAGCATAACTCTTTTGTCGTTCTTGTGCGGTTTGTATTCGTTGTCGGATCATTTGGATCTTTTCGGTCGTCAAGCGTACCAACTCGGGTCCCAACAATTTTGCTTCTCCTACCTCATTCCAACATATTGGAGAGCGACACTTCCTTCCATACAATGCCTCGAATGGAGCCATGCCTATGCTTGCTTGGTAACTGTTGTTGTAAGAAAATTCCACCAACGGCAAGTACTTATCCCAACTTCCTTTGAAGTCTAATACACAAAGTCTCAAAAGATCTTCGAGGGTCTGGATCGTCCTTTCCGATTGTCCGTCCGTTTGAGGATGATATGCAGAACTAAAACGTAGTTCAGTGCCCATAGCTTTTTGTAGACTGGTCCAAAAGCGTGAAGTGAATCTAGGATCTCGATCAGAAACTATGGAAACTGGCATGCCATGCAATCTCACGATCTCATTTATGTACATACCGGCAAGACGTTCAAGTGAAAAGTTTTCTCGTATAGGCAAGAAATGAGCAGATTTGGTCAATCTATCTACGATCACCCAAATTGCATCTAAGCCTTGAGAAACTTTTGGAAGACCCGTCACGAAGTCCATATTGATGTGTTCCCACTTCCATTCGGGAACTTCAAGTGATTGTAATGGACCTTTAGGAACTTGATGTTCTGCCTTGACACGTTGACAAGTTAGGCACCTTGAGATAAACTCCGCAATCTCTCTTTTCATATTGTTCCACCAAAATGTATGTCGAAGATCTCGATACATCTTGGTACCTCCTGGGTGGATTGCGAACGGCGTGTTGTGTGCCTCCATCATGATTTTATGCTTTAATTCAGGATCGTTAGGAACACAGAGTCGAGAGTTGACTCGAAGTATTCCTTTCTCGTCGATTCTTGCTTCGGGAATGGCACCTTCTTGTACTTTCTTTATCATGTTTATCAGTTCCGGATCGGTAGCTTGAGCAGCTTTAATTTTATCGATTAAAGTTGGTTCTACTCGCACGTGAGCAATCTTCGAGTGGGTCCCTGGTGTCTTTAGCTCTATCTCCATCTTTTGCAAGTCGTACAAAATACACTTTTGTGTTGTTAGCAGTGCACTTGTACTTGCATAAGATTTTCTGCTCAAAGCGTCAGCTACAACGTTCGCCTTTCCCGGGTGATACTGGATTGTGTGGTCATAATCCTTTAACAGCTCAAGCCAACGTCGTTGTCGCATGTTGAGTTCCTTCTGGGTGAAGAAATACTTGAGACTTTTATGATCCGTATAGATATCCACTTTTTCTCCGTACAAGTAGTGTCTCCAGATCTTCAACGCGAAAACGACTGCTGCCAACTCTAGATCATGAGTAGGATAATTTTTCTCATAATCTTTGAGTTGTTGAGAGGCGTAGGCTATAACCTTTCCATGTTGCATAAGGACACAGCCTAGACCTTTGCCAGAAGCATCGCTGTAGATAACAAATTCTCCTGATCCTGATGGTATGGTCAGAACAGGAGCTGAAACCAGTCTCTTCTTGAGTTCTTGGAAACTTTTCTCGCATTCCTCGCTCCATATGAATTTTGTGCTTTTCCGAGTAAGCTGCGTTAATGGAGTGGCGATTCGAGAAAATCCTTCTACGAATCTCCGATAATAACCAGCTAGACCCAGAAAACTTCGTACTTCGGTTACTGTTTTGGGTTGTTCCCAATTTAGTACCGTTTCAATCTTCGCAGGATCGACTGATATTCCTTGACTAGAAATCACATGCCCAAGAAACGCGACCTCCTCAAGCCAGAACTCACATTTCTTCAACTTGGCATATAATTTGTTTTCACGGAGCTTTTGTAGTATCAATCTCAGGTGTTGTTCATGATCCTCGCGACTCTTGGAGTATATGAGGATGTCATCAATAAAGACAACCACAAAATGATCCAAATGTTCCTTGAATATCCGGTTCATCATGTCCATGAAAGCTGCAGGAGCATTAGTTAGTCCAAAAGGCATGACTAAGAACTCATAATGCCCATAACGAGTTCTGAAAGCAGTCTTTGGAATGTCCTCAGCTTTAACCTTTAACTGATGATATCCAGAACGGAGATCAATCTTTGAGAAATGTTGAGCGCCTTGCAATTGATCAAACATGTCATCAATCCGAGGTAACGGGTACCTGTTCTTGATGGTGACATGGTTCAATTCTCGGTAGTCAATGCACAATCTCATACTCCCGTCTTTCTTCTTCACAAATAGAACAGGAGCACCCCAAGGTGATGCACTCGGACGAATGAAACCGGTATCCAACAATTCCTGTAGTTGGACTTTTAACTCTTGAAGTTCAATGGGAGCCATTCGGTAGGGAGCTTTGGAAATGGGCTTGGTACCGGGTTCAAGATCAATATAAAAATCAATTTCACGGTTTGGGGGTAAGCCAGGAAGTTCTTCAGGAAAAACGTCAGGAAACTCATTAACAATGGGAATATCATTCAAGTTTGACGTATTTTTGTTCAAATCAGTGACATGAGCTAAAAAGGCTTGACATCCGTTTTTCAATAAACGAATGGCTTTATGGCTAGAAATAACAGTTATAGATTTCAATGGTTTAGTTGCTTGAATTTGCATGACAGGTTGATTAGGAATATGAAAACTAATAATCTTATGAAAACAATCAATTTTAGCATGATGGGTAGTCAACCAATCAATTCCTAAAATCACATCAAATTCACGCATCTCCAAAGAAATAAGGTCAACAGGTAATGTGAGGTTGTTGATTTGAACTAGGCAAGATTTATAGACAGTAGATGTAATGGTCATTTCTCCTAATGGGGTTTCAACTGATAAGTCAAAGTCCAAGTTTTCAGGAGTTAAGTTTAAACGCTGAGCACATGCAGGTGAGATAAAAGAATGGGTAGAGCCAGTATCTAACAAAGCGTAGACTTCACGAGAATTTATGAATAGCTTACCGGTTATCACCTCGTTCGAGTTTCGCGCCATTTGGGATGTCACAACAAAAGCTCTCCCTTGAACTACAGATTTTCCCTTATCCGCGCTAGCTTTTGGTATCATCATTGCAGCTGGACTTGATTTTGTGGCAGGACAAAACCGCGCAAGATGACCCTCTTTCCCACAACTGTAGCACTTTTTGGACTGCAGTGTACAGTTTGGGCTGATGTGACCTTCCTGACCACACCTATAGCATCTCACTGGTGGTCGATCTTCTCCCCTTGAAACTGGGGTCGGTGCTGGTGTTGGTACTGGTGCTGGTGCCCTTCCATAATTATTATGGAATCTCTTTCTTTTGAAATTGTTCCCACTAGATTCTCCTCTTCTGTTATTTGGTGTGGAATTACCACCGAAGTGTTGGTTACCTCCTCGATGGTTCTCGTTCCTGTGGTTGTTGTCACTCCTTTCTCTATGCTGATCATTAACTCTTGGCTGCAATGTTTCATCTGTTTGCTCCACCCTTTGAGCCCTATCCACAACATCTGAATACAAACTAAATTTATGAGAGCTAAGTTGTTGATGAATTTTGAATCTCAAACCTCTTAGGAACATCCGACTCATTCGTGCTTCGTCATCCACAAGATGGGTGGCAAAGCGAGATAACTCGGCAAACTTAGCTTCATATTGGGAGACTGTCATGTTTCCCTGCTCCAGCTTAATGAATTCCACTTCCTTCATATGGCGGATGCTTTCTGGGAAGTACTTCTCGTTAAACAGTTCTTCGAATTCTGTCCAAGACATTTCGAGTGCTGAAGGTTGAATACGTTTTACCGCTTCCCACCAATGGTCTGCCTCACCTCGTAACATAAAAGTGGCAAATGACACCTTCTGATCATCAGCGCATTGTAAAACATCAAGTATTTTTGTCGTCTGCTTCAGCCATGCCTCCGCTTTGAGTGGGTCAGGCTTCCCGTGGAATTCAGGTGGTCCTAATTCTTTAAATTGCTTAACAGTGACCATCCTCAAATTGCCAGCGTTTCTACCGTTATTATTGACTGGATTTCCTCTTCCTTGATTCTGTATGAACTGCATGAAATTCCTAAAGAATCCATCGTTCATCATGTTATCAGGAACATTATTTCCTGAGTTGGCAGGAGGATTGTTTGGGGCCTCTTGATTCTCGGCTACATTTGCTTCAGGCATTCCATAGTTAACCTCTTGATTTCCAGATGCCATACTAAACTGTGGTCACAAAATAAATGTTAGTTCAAATAAACTGAGTCATCACTTCATGTTCCTACATTCAAATCGACTCATTAGATAATAAAATCTATTTTAGGTAGGACACACTAGTGACTGATTCTATTCGTCTCTCCCCTCCTAGTTCTACCCCAGATCTCCATTAAAGACCATATCCCTAAGCTCTGATGCCAACTGTGACGCCCCCAAATCTGGGCCCACACAGCCCAAACTTGAGTCGTCAAAATACTACAACAAAATTATTAAAACAAAGCACAACGTACAACAATACAGTGTATAATAATACACAACTAAGTCTTCACTATTATTGCCACACTATTTTACAAAACGTGAAGACTATGATAGCTATTCCTCGGACCCTCACTCCATTCCCCGGCTAGACCCTGTTATGTTTTCATCTCCTGTTGAAAAACAATGGAACAAAAGAAAGGGTGAGCTCAAATAGCCCAGTAAAGAATATCATGACTAAGATAATGACGAATAAATTATCATTAGTCTTCAACAGTTGAGTTCTTGATAGAATACAATAGACTACAAGGTTTATATCAAAAAATGCAGTTAAATTCTTAAACAACGTTCAGATCAATAATAGCAGCGGAATGAGTAATCTATTAGAAGAATAATGCAGACTATAATGTCCACTCGGTTATCTTTTTAGGAAAAACATCATCAACTTTTATCATCTGAAATATCATTAGTCAAGATAATACAAATTCACAGTTCCTGATCATAATCATGCACATCAACAGTTCATCTTTGTACTACGGGCCAAAGATATTCAATATAGCACCAACGGTCATGATTATACCAGATTCAGCCTTTGGTCATAATCATACCAAACAACAGTTCATCTTTGCACTACGGGCCAAAGAGAACATTCACCACGTGCCATAAAAGACACCGAACAGATGTATCGCCTTTAACCTATTATATCGCCTTTAACCTATCATCTGTTCAACAAATATATCACATCTGTGCCCCCGGCCACAGATATTCACAACAGCTTGATTTTTGGATGATTAGAATGATATAAATGATGAACAGAAGAAATAGGATAACAATAAGTATCGGAAGTTTACTTTGTACAGATTCAAATAATGTCCAAATTGTCAACATGATGTGGAGTGAAATTCAAGATCCACAGTTCAGAATAACGGTTACAATTCAATAGAAAGGTTCACGTAAATAGGAAGGTTCAGTTGAAATAATGAAGTTCAACTATTATGGAACATATAATATTTTCAGGAATTATAGAAGCAATAGTTCCATAATAAATTTCGATTTAGGAGTATGAAAGAAAATAATATCCCTTACCGTAGCAGGTTTGATTAACAAAAGGTGAAGGAAATTAATACAAAGGGTTATTCACCAACAGGCGGCAATCCGCTCCGTAAGGTTATTCCCACAATTTAATAGAATTTGAGTACAAAGAGTTATTCACCAAACAGGCGGCAATCCGCTCCGTAAGGTTATTCTCAGAGATTAATAATGAATGAATACGAAAGGTTATTCACCAACAGGCGGCAATCCGCTCCGTAAGGTTATTCCCACAATTTAATAGAATTTGAGTACAAAGAGTTATTCACCAAACAGGCGGCAATCCGCTCCGTAAGGTTATTCTCAGAGATTAATAATGAATGAATACGAAAGGTTATTCACCAACAGGCGGCAATCCGCTCCGTAAGGTTATTCCCACAATTTAATACATGGAAATAAAAGGCACGTCTTATGAGTAAGGAAGAAACAATATTATTATCGAGAATCAAATAATGATAATCCCTTACCATAGTATGTTTGAATAATGGAAGATGAAAAAGATGGTATCCCTTACCATAGTATGTTTGAATAATGGAAGATGAAAAAGATGGTATCCCTTACCATAGTATGTTTGAATAATGGAAGATGAAAAAGATGGTATCCCTTACCATAACACGTGACCGGATATTGATTTAAATGAGGTTGATTAACTTGAACAGTACACGTATACTTATAGATCTTCACAAATACTCAAGATGACTTATGCACACTTAGAGAGAACTTTCACAAGAAGTATTTAGAGAGAGAAAGAAAGAACAAGTAAGGAAGTTTATGAAAAATCCTTAAGTTAAGGCTTCTATTTATAGCCAAAAATCTTATCATTCATTTAATCTAAACCATTCATTTAAAGATCATCTTTTAATCTACACCATCCATTTCAAATATTATATTATCTTTAATCTACACCATTCATTTCATATCACCTAATAATCACCTAACTTTATATTATAAACAAATCAATTTAATTATTCAACAATAATTCACACTTTAATCTACACCATTCATTTCATATCACCTAATAATCACCTAACTTTATATTATAAACAAATCAATTCAATTATTCAACAATAATTCACACTTTAATCTACACCATTCATTTCATATCACCTAATAATCACCTAACTTTATATTATAAACAAATAACTTTATCAATTCAATTATTATGACTAATTGTTATAAATACAGTATAGTTAGCTCTTAGATATCAAGTCAATAAATTAATGAAATACAACTGTTTAAATAACATCATAATAGAGATAACAATAATGTAAAATAAAGCATACGTTACTGTGTAATGACAATTATTGATTCAATAATGTGAATTACTGTGCATATGTTACTGTGACAATTATTAGGTTCAATAATTTTAAAAACAGTGCAACAACAATTATTGACTCAATGATATAAAATACAGTGTAATGACAATTATTAAATCAATAATGCAAAATACTGTGTAACAACAATTATTGAATTGATAATATAAAATATTATGCAGTGACAATTATCGATGAAATGATGCGTAACAGTTACGGTGTCAATTATCAGACCAATAATATGAGACACTATGCAATACCGTGTGTTACTGTAGAGTACCGTGTGCTACAGAAAATACCATAAACTACCGTATGCTACTATTCTTTTATCACCGGTATTTTAACAGTTCCGTTGACTATTTTTATTTAAAAAGGTTACTTCTGTCGTTTTCTATATCCGACAAATATTCCGTTGTGGGGTCCACCAATAATTTATTATTTCGGCGCCGTCGTACGGCACGAATATTCCCCGACCAAACGAATATTCTCCGACAAAGCGAATATTGTCCGACAAAATAAAATTTGCACATAACATCCTTAACTTTTAACTTTATCGATTTAACCACTTACTGTTTAAAAAAAATATCTATATGAAGAAAAATTAAATTTTGTATTTCATAAAATTCGGGGTCTTACAATTTTAATAATGTATTTGATAGGGTTGAATTATATGATATTTTTATTCCCTAATACTTAGTTTTTATATTTATTGTGTGCTTAAATGTTTAATTATTTAGCTCATTTTGGGTTTTAATATGTTTTATAGGGTTTTAGTTAATTTATGTTAATTTAGGTAATTTTATAGTATTTTTATATTTATTTTTATTTATGTGTTTTTATTTATTTTTAGTGTTTTAGGTGTTTTATTTATTATTATGTGTTTTTAGGATTTTTAGTATTTTTATATTATTTTTATTTATTTTTATATTTTATTTTGCAGGAAAAATAATCATCGGTGGCAAATCTGAAATTAACAGCAACTCTGAGGGCTAAAAGGGTAAATATGCAGCGGCTGGGGCAAAAGTGTAATTTCAGCAAATTGGGACAGCCGCGCATAGCGCGTAGAGGCAAAAGACCGGAGATCAAACGACGTCGTTTCAATCCGAAACTGCTGGCATTCGCGCATGGCGCGGTAATGGATGAAACAGGCGTGAAACGGCGTCGTTTCAAGGGACGCGGCAGTGAACAGTTCGCGCAATGCGCGGATGTTCAGAAAAAGAAAAAAAAAAACGCGTGTTGACTAAGTCAACGCCGCGTTTGGCTTGCGCGTTATTACCAGATTTCGGGAATTTTGCTCCTTTTTTATTCCAAATTGGATTTTAATTCCAATTAGGGTTAGAAAAATAATTATTTTCTTTTTCTTTTATTTTTAATTGTAAATCCTACTAGGGTTAGGAGGATTTTGGAGCCTATAAATAGAGGGCTTGAGACACATTGTAAGATACAACTCTTATATTAGAATAAAAATTCTCTCTTCTATTATTTAGTGTTCTCTACAATTATGAGTAGCTAAATTATTTTTCTTGGTTTAAGTGATTGAAGCCATCAAGATTTATCCACTGTGAGATCTAATTTATTTTAATTGTTCAATTTATATTTTGATTATTGAATATTCTTCTATGCTTAATTTTATGATTAATTTGTTTAATTGCTAGGAGTACTACTAGTTTATTATTCATATTAATCTACTGCTATTTGTGAAGCAACTAAGTTTAATAATTCTTTTGCAGATCAAAAGATTATTTTATCTTAGGAAGAATATTCATCTAAATTAAATGCAAACACGTGGCTTGTGTTGTTTAGTTCAACGATCTCTCTAATTCTTTATGCTGCTATTAAATTAAATCTTTAGCACGTGTCGGGGGTTGTTTAACAGTAAGGGTATTTAGACCACGTGGCTCTACTTATCTAAAATTAAGGAGAGAGGAGAAAAATTATTCCACCTGCGAGTAGTTCTTTCTACGGTGAATCTTCAATATATAAATTGATTTATTTTTGCATCAGTGATCAGTTGTAAATTCTTGATGGTGGATATTAACTTAAACCAAGGCTTTTTCTTCTCATTTACTTTATTAAGTTATTTGCTTAATTATTTTAGTTAATTTTAATTTTATCATTTCTTTAATTAAAAACCCCCCAATTCTTGTTTGCAAAAACATAAAATTAAATAATCATTCTCTGTGGGATCGACTCTTACTTGCACTACTACATATTTATTTTTCCAAAGTAAGATTTTATTTTTGGGTGCTTGCGACATCACACCAAATTTTGGCGCCGTTGCCGGGGAATGATTTTAATTTAATTTTGTGCTTTTGTAAATATTAATTTAATTTAGTAATTATTTTTAGTTTTTTTTTATTTTTCTAGTTTTCATATTTTATTTGAGTTGTGCAGGTTGAAGATGGAAATCATGGCTAGGAATCGAACTTTGAAAGAGCTTGCGGCCCCTGATTTGAATCAACAACCTTTAAGCATAACTTTTCCAAATTTAGATGCTAACACCTTCTTTGAATTAAAATCTGGTCTAATCCATCTATTGCCCAATTTTCATGGCCTTACTGTGACGCCCCCAAATCTGGGCCCACATAGCCCAAACTTGAGTCGTCAAAATACTACAACAAAATTATTACAACAAAGCACAACGTACAACAATACAGTGTATAATAATACACAACTAAGTCTTCACTATTATTGCCACACTATTTTACAAAACGTGAAGACTATGATAACTATTCCTCGGACCCTCACTCCATTCCCCGGCTAGACCCTGTTATGTTTTCATCTCCTGTTGAAAAACAATGGAACAAAAGAAAGGGTGAGCTCAAATAGCCCAGTAAAGAATATCATGACTAAGATAATGACGAATAAATTATCATTAGTCTTCAACAGTTGAGTTCTTGATAGAATACAATAGACTACAAGGTTTATA
This sequence comes from Hedera helix, assembly GCA_947179155.2. Taxonomy (NCBI): domain Eukaryota; kingdom Viridiplantae; phylum Streptophyta; class Magnoliopsida; order Apiales; family Araliaceae; genus Hedera; species Hedera helix. Next base: position 2,345,905 of record OX359280.1, on the reverse strand, counting down.
TCAAAAATTGCAGTTAAATTCTTAAACAACATTCAGATCAATAATAGCAGCGGAATGAGTAATCTATTAGAAGAATAATGCAGACTATAATGTCCACTCGGTTATCTTTTTAGGAAAAACATCATCAACTTTTATCATCTGAAATATCATTAGTCAAGATAATACAAATTCACAGTTCCTGATCATAATCATGCACATCAACAGTTCATCTTTGTACTACGGGCCAAAGATATTCAATATAGCACCAACGGTCATGATTATACCAGATTCAGCCTTTGGTCATAATCATACCAAACAACAGTTCATCTTTGCACTACGGGCCAAAGAGAACATTCACCACGTGCCATAAAAGACACCGAACAGATGTATCGCCTTTAACCTATTATATCGCCTTTAACCTATCATCTGTTCAACAAATATATCACATCTGTGCCCCCGGCCACAGATATTCACAACAGCTTGATTTTTGGATGATTAGAATGATATAAATGATGAACAGAAGAAATAGGATAACAATAAGTATCGGAAGTTTACTTTGTACAGATTCAAATAATGTCCAAATTGTCAACATGATGTGGAGTGAAATTCAAGATCCACAGTTCAGAATAACGGTTACAATTCAATAGAAAGGTTCACGTAAATAGGAAGGTTCAGTTGAAATAATGAAGTTCAACTATTATGGAACATATAATATTTTCAGGAATTATAGAAGCAATAGTTCCATAATAAATTTCGATTTAGGAGTATGAAAGAAAATAATATCCCTTACCGTAGCAGGTTTGATTAACAAAAGGTGAAGGAAATTAATACAAAGGGTTATTCACCAACAGGCGGCAATCCGCTCCGTAAGGTTATTCCCACAATTTAATAGAATTTGAGTACGAAGAGTTATTCACCAAACAGGCGGCAATCCGCTCCGTAAGGTTATTCTCAGAGATTAATAATGAATGAGTACGAAAGGTTATTCACCAACAGGCGGCAATCCGCTCCGTAAGGTTATTCCCACAATTTAATACATGGAAATAAAAGGCACGTCTTATGAGTAAGGAAGAAACAATATTATTATCGAGAATCAAATAATGATAATCCCTTACCATAGTATGTTTGAATAATGGAAGATGAAAAAGATGGTATCCCTTACCTCAACAAGTGACTGGATATTGATTTAAATGAGGTTGATTAACTTGAACAGTACACGTATACTTATAGATCTTCACAAATACTCAAGATGACTTAAGCACACTTAGAGAGAACTTTCACAAGAAGTATTTAGAGAGAGAAAGAAAGAACAAGTAAGGAAGTTTATGAAAAATCCTTAAGTTAAGGCTTCTATTTATAGCCAAAAATCTTATCATTCATTTAATCTAAACCATTCATTTAAAGATCATCTTTTAATCTACACCATCCATTTCAAATATTATATTATCTTTAATCTACACCATTCATTTCATATCACCTAATAATCACCTAACTTTATATTATAAACAAATAACTTTATCAATTCAATTATTATGACTAATTGTTATAAATACAGTATAGTTAGCTCTTAGATATCAAGTCAATAAATTAATGAAATACAACTGTTTAAATAACATCATAATAGAGATAACAATAATGTAAAATAAAGCATACGTTACTGTGTAATGACAATTATTGATTCAATAATGTGAATTACTGTGCATATGTTACTGTGACAATTATTAGGTTCAATAATTTTAAAAACAGTGCAACAACAATTATTGACTCAATGATATAAAATACAGTGTAATGACAATTATTAAATCAATAATGCAAAATACTGTGTAACAACAATTATTGAATTGATAATATAAAATATTATGCAGTGACAATTATCGATGAAATGATGCGTAACAGTTACGGTGTCAATTATCAGACCAAAAATATGAGACACTATGCAATACCGTGTGTTACTGTAGAGTACCGAGTGCTACAGAAAATACCAATAACTATCGTATGCTACTATTCTTTTATCACCGGTATTTTAACAGTTCCGTTGACTATTTTTATTTAAAAAGGTTATTTCTGTCGTTTTCTATATCCGACAAATATTCCGATGTGGGGTCCACCAATAATTTGTTATTTCGGCGCCGTCAGACCAAACGAATATTCCCCGACCAAACGAATATTGTCCGACAAAATAAAATTTGCACATAACATCCTTAACTTTTAACTTTATCGATTTAACCACTTACTGTTTCAAAAAAATATATATATGAAGAAAAATTAAATTTTGTATTTCATAAAATTCGGGGTCTTACAACCTCCCCTCCTTATGAAATTTCGTCCCCGAAATTGACGTACCTGACATATCGAAGAGGTAAGGATACTTAGATTTTATCTCAGATTCTAGCTCCCAGGTCATTTCCTCAGTATCTTGGTTCCTCCATAAAACCTTAACTTGAGGTATAACCTTTGAGCGTAGGATCTGCTCCTTCTTATCCAGGATCTTAACAGGTACTTCCTCGTATGTTAAATCCTCTGCTATAACGTCTGATTCTAACTCAATGACGTGGTTTGGGTCCTTCACATATTTACGTAACATAGATATGTGAAAAACGTTATGGATGCGAGACATACTTGGTGGTAGGGCTAGTCTGTAGGCTACGGTTCCTATTCGATCGAGGATTTCAAATGGGCCAATAAATCGAGGGTTGAGCTTTCCTCTCTTTCCGAATCTCGTAACCCCTTTCCATGGAGAAACACGTAAGAATACATGATCTCCGACGTTGAAACTTTCGTCTCTCTGATGAAGATCAGCATAACTCTTTTGTCGTTCTTGTGCGGTCTGTATTCGTTGTCGGATCATTTGGATCTTTTCGGTCGTCAAGCGTACCAACTCGGGTCCCAACAATTTTGCTTCTCCTACCTCATTCCAACATATTGGAGAGCGACACTTCCTTCCATACAATGCCTCGAATGGAGCCATGCCTATGTTTGCTTGGTAACTGTTGTTGTAAGAAAATTCCACCAACGGCAAGTACTTATCCCAACTTCCTTTGAAGTCTAATACACAAAGTCTCAAAAGATCTTCGAGGGTCTGGATCGTCCTTTCCGATTGTCCGTCCGTTTGAGGATGGTATGCAGAACTAAAACGTAGTTCAGTGCCCATAGCTTTTTGTAGACTGATCCAAAAGCGTGAAGTGAATCTAGGATCTCGATCAGAAACTATGGAAACTGGCATGCCATGCAATCTCACGATCTCATTTATGTACATACCGGCAAGACGTTCAAGTGAAAAGTTTTCTCGTATAGGCAAGAAATGAGCAGATTTGGTCAATCTATCTACGATCACCCAAATTGCATCTAAGCCTTGAGAAACTTTTGGAAGACCCGTCACGAAGTCCATATTGATGTGTTCCCACTTCCATTCGGGAACTTCAAGTGATTGTAATGGACCTTTAGGAACTTGATGTTCTGCCTTGACACGTTGACAAGTTAGGCACCTTGAGATAAACTCCGCAATCTCTCTTTTCATATTGTTCCACCAAAATGTATGTCGAAGATCTCGATACATCTTGGTACCTCCTGGGTGGATTGCAAACGGCGTGTTGTGTGTCTCCATTATGATTTTATGCTTTAATTCAGGATCGTTAGGAACACAGAGTCGAGAGTTGACTCGAAGTATTCCTTTCTCGTCGATTCTTGCTTCGGGAATGACACCTTCTTGTACTTTCTTTATCATGTTTATCAGTTCCGGATCGGTAGCTTGAGCAGCTTTAATTTTATCGATTAAAGTTGGTTCTACTCGCACGTGAGCAATCTTCGAGTGGGTCCCTGGTGTCTTTAGCTCTATCTCCATCTTTTGCAAGTCGTACAAAATACACTTTTGTGTTGTCAGCAGTGCACTTGTACTTGCATAAGATTTTCTGCTCAAAGCGTCAGCTACAACGTTCGCCTTTCCCGGGTGATACTGGATTGTGTGGTCATAATCCTTTAACAGCTCAAGCCAACGTCGTTGTCGCATGTTGAGTTCCTTCTGGGTGAAGAAATACTTGAGACTTTTATGATCCGTATAGATATCCACTTTTTCTCCGTACAAGTAGTGTCTCCAGATCTTCAACGCGAAAACGACTGCTGCCAACTCTAGATCATGAGTAGGATAATTTTTCTCATAATCTTTGAGTTGTCGAGAGGCGTAGGCTATAACCTTTCCATGTTGCATAAGGACACAGCCTAGACCTTTGCCAGAAGCATCGCTGTAGATAACAAATTCTCCTGATCCTGATGGTATGGTCAGAACAGGAGCTGAAACCAGTCTCTTCTTGAGTTCTTGGAAACTTTTCTTGTATTCCTCGCTCCATATGAATTTTGTGCTTTTCCGAGTAAGCTGCGTTAATGGAGTGGCGATTCGAGAAAATCCTTCTACGAATCTCCGATAATAACCAGCTAGACCCAGAAAACTTCGGAATTCGGTTACTGTTTTGGGTTGTTCCCAATTTAGTACCGTTTCAATCTTCGCAGGATCGACTGATATTCCTTGACTAGAAATCACATGCCCAAGAAACGCGACCTCCTCAAGCCAGAACTCACATTTCTTCAACTTGGCATATAATTTGTTTTCACGGAGCTTTTGTAGTATCAATCTTAGGTGTTGTTCATGATCCTCGCGACTCTTGGAGTATATGAGGATGTCATCAATAAAGACAACCACAAAATGATCCAAATGTTCCTTGAATATCCGGTTCATCATGTCCATGAAAGCTGCAGGAGCATTAGTTAGTCCAAAAGGCATGACTAAGAACTCATAATGCCCATAACGAGTTCTGAAAGCAGTCTTTGGAATGTCCTCAGCTTTAACCTTTAACTGATGATATCCAGAACGGAGATCAATCTTTGAGAAATGTTGAGCGCCTTGCAATTGATCAAACATGTCATCAATCCGAGGTAACGGGTACCTGTTCTTGATGGTGACATGGTTCAATTCTCGGTAGTCAATGCACAATCTCATACTCCCGTCTTTCTTCTTCACAAATAGAACAGGAGCACCCCAAGGTGATGCACTCGGACGAATGAAACCGGTATCCAACAATTCCTGTAGTTGGACTTTTAACTCTTGAAGTTCAATGGGAGCCATTCGGTAGGGAGCTTTGGAAATGGGCTTGGTACCGGGTTCAAGATCAATATAAAAATCAATTTCACGATTTGGGGGTAAGCCAGGAAGTTCTTCAGGAAAAACGTCAGGAAACTCATTAACAATGGGAATATCATTCAAGTTTGACGTATTTTTGTTCAAATCAGTGACATGAGCTAAAAAGGCTTGACATCCGTTTTTCAATAAACGAATGGCTTTATGGCTAGAAATAACAGTTATAGATTTCAATGGTTTAGTTGCTTGAATTTGCATGACAGGTTGATTAGGAATATGAAAACTAATAATCTTATGAAAACAATCAATTTTAGCATGATGGGTAGTCAAACAATCAATTCCTAAAATCACATCAAATTCATGCATCTCCAAAGAAATAAGGTCAACAGGTAATGTGAGGTTGTTGATTTGAACTAGGCAAGATTTATAGACAGTAGATGTAATGGTCATTTCTCCTAATGGGGTTTCAACTGATAAGTCAAAGTCCAAATTTTCAGGAGTTAAGTTTAAAAGCTGAGCACATGCAGGTGAGATAAAAGAATGGGTAGAGCCAGTATCTAACAAAGCGTAGACTTCACGAGAATTTATGAATAGCTTACCGGTTATCACCTCGTTCGAGTTTCGTGCCATTTGGGATGTCACAACAAAAGCTCTCCCTTGAACTACAGATTTTCCTTTATCCGCGCTAGCTTTTGGTATCATCATTGCAGCTGGACTTGATTTTGTGGCAGGACAAAACCGCGCAAGATGACCCTCTTTCCCACAACTGTAGCACTTTTTGGACTGCAGTGTACAGTTTGGGCTGATGTGACCTTCCTGACCACACCTATAGCATCTCACTGGTGGTCGATCTTCTCCCCTTGAAACTGGGGTCGGTGCTGGTGTTGGTACTGGTGCTGGTGCCCTTCCATAATTATTATGGAATCTCTTTCTTTTGAAATTGTTCCCACTAGATTCTCCTCTTCTGTTATTTGGTATGGAATTACCACCGAAGTGTTGGTTACCTCCTCGATGGTTCTCGTTCCTGTGGTTGTTGTCACTCCTTTCTCTATGCTGATCATTAACTCTTGGCTGCAATGTTTCATCTGTTTGCTCCACCCTTTGAGCCCTATCTACAACATCTGAATACAAACTGAATTTATGAGAACTAAGTTGTTGACGAATTTTGAGTCTCAAACCTCTCAGGAACATTCGACTCATTCGTGCTTCGTCATCTACTAGATGAGTCGCAAAACGAGACAGTTCAGCAAACTTAGCTTCATATTGAGAAACTGTCATGTTTCCCTGCTCCAGCTTAATGAATTCCACTTCCTTCATATGGCGGATGCTTTCTGGGAAGTACTTCTCGTTAAACAGTTCTTCGAATTCTGTCCAAAACATTTCGAGTGCTGAAGGTTGGATACGTTTTACCGCTTCCCACCAATGGTCCGCCTCACCTCGTAACATAAAAGTGGCAAATGGCACCTTCTGATCATCAGCGCATTGTAAGACATCAAGTATTTTTGTCGTCTGCTTCAGCCATGCCTCCGCTTTGAGTGGGTCAGGCTTCCCGTGGAATTCAGGTGGTCCTAATTCTTTAAATTGCTTAACAGTGACCATTCTCAAATTGCCAGCGTTTCTACCGTTATTATTGACTGGATTTCCTCTTCCTTGATTCTGTATGAACTGCATGAAATTCCTAAAGAATCCATCGTTCATCATGTTATCAGGAACATTATTTCCTGAGTTGGCAGGAGGATTGTTTGGGGCCTCTTGATTTTCGGCTACATTTGCTTCGGGTATTCCATAGTTAACCTCTTGATTTTCATATGCCATACATAACTGTGGTCACAAAATAAATGTTAGTTCAAATAAACTGACTCATCACTTCATGTTCCTACATTCAAATCGACTCATTAGATAATAAAATCTATTTTAGGTAGGACATACTAGTGACTGATTCTATTCGTCTCTCCCCTCCTAGTTCTACCCCAGATCTCCATTAAAGACCATATCCCTAAGCTCTGATACCAACTGTGACGCCCCCAAATCTGGGCCCACACAGCCCAAACTTGAGTCGTCAAAATACTACAACAAAGCACAACGTACAACAATACAGTGTATAATAATACACAACTAAGTCTTCACTATTATTGCCACACTATTTTACAAAACGTGAAGACTATGATAACTATTCCTCAGACCCTCACTCCATTCCCCGGCTAGACCCTGTTATGTTTTCATCTCCTGTTGAAAAACAATGGAACAAAAGAAAGGGTGAGCTCAAATAGTCCAGTAAAGAATATCATTTCATATCACCTAATAATCACCTAACTTTATATTATAAACAAATCAATTTAATTATTCAACAATAATTCACACTTTAATCTACACCATTCATTTCATATCACCTAATAATCACCTAACTTTATATTATAAACAAATCAATTCAATTATTCAACAATAATTCACACTTTAATCTACACCATTCATTTCATATCACCTAATAATCACCTAACTTTATATTATAAACAAATAACTTTATCAATTCAATTATTATGACTAATTGTTATAAATACAGTATAGTTAGCTCTTAGATATCAAGTCAATAAATTAATGAAATACAACTGTTTAAATAACATCATAATAGAGATAACAATAATGTAAAATAAAGCATACGTTACTGTGTAATGACAATTATTGATTCAATAATGTGAATTACTGTGCATATGTTACTGTGACAATTATTAGGTTCAATAATTTTAAAAACAGTGCAACAACAATTATTGACTCAATGATATAAAATACAGTGTAATGACAATTATTAAATCAATAATGCAAAATACTGTGTAACAACAATTATTGAATTGATAATATAAAATATTATGCAGTGACAATTATCGATGAAATGATGCGTAACAGTTACGGTGTCAATTATCAGACCAAAAATATGAGACACTATGCAATACCGTGTGTTACTGTAGAGTACCGAGTGCTACAGAAAATACCAATAACTATCGTATGCTACTATTCTTTTATCACCGGTATTTTAACAGTTCCGTTGACTATTTTTATTTAAAAAGGTTATTTCTGTCGTTTTCTATATCCGACAAATATTCCGATGTGGGGTCCACCAATAATTTGTTATTTCGGCGCCGTCAGACCAAACGAATATTCCCCGACCAAACGAATATTGTCCGACAAAATAAAATTTGCACATAACATCCTTAACTTTTAACTTTATCGATTTAACCACTTACTGTTTCAAAAAAATATATATATGAAGAAAAATTAAATTTTGTATTTCATAAAATTCGGGGTCTTACACTTGCAGGTGAAGATCCTCACAAACATTTAAAGGAATTCCATATGGTGTGCACAAGTTTGAAACCTGCTGGAGTGACTGAAGAGCAAATCAATCTAAGAGCTTTTCCATTTTCTTTGAAAGATTTGGCTAAGGATTGGCTCTACTACCTACCCTCCGGCAGTATCACCACATGGGAAGAGATGAAAAGACTATTCCTAGAGAAATATTTTCCAGCTTCAAGGGCAGCCAATATCAGAAAAGACATTTGTGGTGTGAGACAGAATCATGGAGAATCCTTGTACGAGTATTGGGAACGTTTCAAGAAACTATGTGCAAGCTGCCCCCACCATCAAATCAGCGAGCAACTCCTCATCTAATACTTCTATGAAGGATGAGTCTACTGATAGAAGCATGATTGATACTGCTAGTGGAGGAGCTTTAGTGGACAAAACGCCCGAAGCTGCAAGGAACTTGATTGCGAACATGGCGGCTAACTCCCAACAATTCGGCACTAGGCTTAATTTTACGTCTCACAATGTCGATGAGGTAGAAATTTCTTCACTTAAAGAACAAATGACTAGTCTAACTTCTCTTGTTCGTCAAATGGTTGTAGGTAATACACAACAAGTCAAAGCTTGTGGAATTTGTGCGGTCGTAGGACATCCGACGGATATGTGCCCCACTCTTCAAGAGGAGTCCCACGAACAAGTTCATGCAGTAGGTGGTTTCCCTGGTCAACCACAAAGGAAATATGATCCTTACGCAAACACGTACAACTCAGGTTGGAGAGATCATCCGAATTTCGGCTATGGAAATCCGCAAGGGAATCCGTCTGCGACTCAAAACGTCTCAAGCTACCAACAATACAAGCAGCCATATCCTAACAAACAACAGGGCCAAACATCTGATTCTCATATGTCTTTGGAGGATATAATTACACAATTTAGCACTAACACTTTGCAATTTCAACAGGAAACGAAGGCAAATATACAGAATTTAACTACACAGATGGGACAAATGACAAGTGCCATCAGTAGATTGGAGGCGCAAAATTCTGAAAAAGTACCCTCGCCAACAATGGCGAATCCAAAAGCAAATGTTAGTGCAATCACGTTGAGAAGCGGTAAAGAGATCGAAACTCCAACAAAGACAGAGTCTGCGCCAAAAGAGCAAAGCAAAACAGGAATGGATGGTGTGATGTCGCAAGCACCCAAAAATAAAATCTTACTTTGGAAAAATAAATATGTAGTAGTGCAAGTAAGAGTCGATCCCACAGAGAATGATTAATTTAATCTTATGTTTTTGCAAACAAAAGTTGGGGGGTTTTTTAATTAAAGAAATAATTTAAATAAAACTAATTAAAATAAATATGAAATAAATAAATAAGAAGAAAAAACCTTGGTTTAAGTTAATATCCACCATCAAGAATTTACAACTGATCACTGATGCAAAAATAAATCAATTAATATTTTGAAGATTCACCGTAGAAATAACTACTCGCAGGTGGAATAATTTTTCTCCTCTCTCCTTAATTTTAGATAAGTAGAGCCACTTGGTCTAAATACCCTTACTAATAAACAACCTCCGGCACTTGCTAAAGATTTAATTTAATAGCAGCATAAAGAATTAGAGAGATCGTTGAACTAAACAACACAAGCCACTTGTCTGCATTTAATTTAGATGAATATTCTTCCTAAGATAAAATAATCTTTTGATCTGCAAAATAATTATTAAACTTAGTTGCTTCACAAATAGCAGTAGATTAATATGAATAATAAACTAGTAGGCCTCCTAGCAATTAAACAAATCAATCATGAAATTAAGCATAGAAGAATATTCAATAATCAAAATATAAATTGAACAATTAAAATAAATTAGATCTCACAGTGTATAAATCTTGATGGCTTCAATCACTTAAACCAAGAAAAAGAATTTAGCTACTCATAATAATAGAGAACACTAAAGAATAGAAGAGAGAATTTTTATTATAAGAAAAGTTGTGTATTACAATGTGTCTCAAGCCCTCTATTTATAGGCTTTAAAATCCTCCAAACCCTAGTAGGAATTATTCTTTCCAAACCCTAATAGGATTTAAAATACAAATAAAAATAAAAGAAAAAGAAAAATAATTATTACTCTAACCCTAGTTGGAATTAAAATCCAATTTGGAATCAAAAAGGAGCAAAATTCGCGAAATAATCTGTTTTGGGCAATTAACGCGTCAAACAAACACGTCCTACGCCCGCTTAACCGGTCAACTCACGCGCGCCCGCGCATTGCGCGGTAATTAGCTCGAAACGACGTCGTCTGGTTCCCTTTCTTGCCACTGTTCCGCCCAACCGCGCGCATTGCGCGAAGGCGCTGATGAAACGACGTCGTTTACCTGCTCGACCATCCATCCGCGCGCCATGCGCGGTCCGAACTTTTCCGTTAATTACATAATTGCCACCGATCTTTGCTGTTTTGACAGTTTTATCCCTCAAACTTTGCTGAAATTACAAAGATGCCATTAGACTTTTATTTCCCTATAAAATCAAATATAAAATAAATAAAAATAATATAAAAATACTAAAAATCCTAAAAACACATTATAATAAATAAAACACCTAAAACACTAAAAATAAATAAAAACACATAAATAAAAAGAAATATAAAAATACTATAAAATTACCTAAATTAACATAAATTAACTAAAACCCTATAAAACCTATTAAAACCAAAATAAACTAAATAATTAAACATTTAAGCACACAATAAATATAAAAACTAAGTATTAGGGAATAAAAATATCATATAATTTAGCCCTATCAAATACCCCCACACTTAGCTTTTTGCTCGTCCTCGGGCAAAACAAAAATAAAAACTATAAAAATAAAACTAATAACCAAACAACTTACTTGAGCAACAGAGCAATATAAATTTCAACATCAGCCTCAAAGATTTTTTAAAATGATAACTCAAAGAAAATTTGAAAATCATGCAAAATCTAGAATTTTAACATATTTATTAATTCTACTTTACTCAAGACCTTTTGTGTGTGTGTGAACCCAAATGTATCAAACTAATTAAAACTCAGATAAGTTTCGGTTATTAATTACCTTATAAAAGACATACAATAAAATTCAAAATACTTATTTTTCTCATCACTTACAGGTAATACAGACAAATATAAATCAGAAGATCAAAAGATTTTTAATTAATGAAGCACACTAGGATTATCAATATCAATTTTTTCACATATATTTTTTTCTTTTTTTTTTCTCTTTTAATGGGTGCATTTTATGCTCCATCTCATTTTCTTTCTTCATTTTTTCTCACGGTGAGTGCATTTTATGCTCCATCTCACATGCGAGTGCGTTTTACGCTCCATCTCGCTTTTTCATGTGTTTATGAGTGAGTGCGTTTTACGCTCCATCTCAACCCACCACAAGATTTTTCTTTTCAATAATAATCCTAGAAAAATTACCTAAATCATCTCTTCCAAATTATATTTTGCCTTATATTTCACTTCAAATAATGATCAAATAAGATATAGAGTTCAAAAATATCTTTCATAAGCATTTAACCATTTAAACTTTCTCTTCATTAAAATTAGCTCAAACAAATGGATGTAAGTGCATAAAAAGTTAAAAAATCTCAAACAAAGTAATAATCAATAAAAAGTCAAAATTCAAATTAAGCAAAAATTTATCATTTTTTCAAGAGTTATTAAATAAAAACCAAAATTTTTATCATTGGCTAAAAATTTAAAATTCAATTAATTCATTGCTCAAGTGACACATCCTAAAAATAAAAATAAAAACTACCCCATTTTCGTAGGAAATACGGTTACACTTAGCATGTGCAACAAGCCTTTAAACCCCAAGGTTACCCCAAGTGGACGAGTTTTGTCTCGTGAGGGTTTGCAGTGAATTTACCCACAAAATTCCAAAATTTTAAAATAAAATAAAAAATTTAAAATTTCCTAATTTTTTTTTTATTTTTTTTTTTAAATGAAACAAAATTTTAAAATTCCCTAAAAATAAAATAAATATCATAAATCCCTTCCCCCACACTTAAAATTTACATTGTCCCCAATGTAAAGTAAAATGCAAAGAAAAAGGCACAAAGAACTATAAAAAGAAAAAGGGAAAAGAACTGCAAATCTGATTTCTTGGGTTGCCTCCTAAGCAGCGCCTTTGTTTATCGTCATTGGCTCGACAGCATGCTTAAACACTACGTTACTCCTTCTTCTTGAATTTTGACCATTTCATCCATCTTTACTCCATTTATCATGGTCTTGTTAAAACTCTCTTGCAGTGGATATGAATGTTCTACTCCCTCTTCAATGAACATATATTCGAGATGATTAGGGAGAGGCTTCAAATCTGGAATGTAATCCTGCAAAACAAAAGGTAAAGATTTCTTGTTAGAAACGGGTAAGTCAAAATATGGATCATTACCTGTGTTCGAAGAGTCATTCACAGCCGCCACAGTTTTCTTTAAATCAGCAGTCAAGACTAACTCCTCTTTCTCTTTCCCAATATTCGGACTAAATGTCGTTTTCAATTCACTCTTTCCATCAGTTTTAGAAACTTTTGCTGCTAAAGAATCACTCACATCAACGGAGTAAACAGGATTATGACATTTCATGGCATTAAAAATATTAAACTTAACAATTTCGCCATCAAACTCCATTGTCAGTGTACCACTATGAACATCGATCTTAGTTTTGGAAGTCTTTAAGAAAGGTCTTCCTAACAAAATAGGAGCATTTTGATCGCCATTTTCCATATCAAGCACATAAAAATCAGCAGGAAAAATCAAATTATCTACTTGCACAAGAACATCCTCTACTATACCCTTAGGATAAGTGTTAGACCTATCAGCCAACTGAATCACAGTACCAGTTCTATTTAAAGGTTCAAGTTGCAAAGAAGCATATATAGAATATGGCATGACATTAATAGATGCTCCTAGATCTAACATAGCCTTTTCAAATCTCGTGTCTCCTATCTTACAAGGGATAGTAAACATTCCTGGATCTTGGCATTTTGTAGGGAGTTTTCTTTGAATTACGGCAGACACATTCTTTCCTACTTGCACCTTTTCATATTTTTTAAGTGCTTGCTTTCTCTTGTGTGTACACAATTCTTTCAAAAATCTGGCAAAGCGAGGTACTTGTTTAATTGCATCTAACAATGGAATTTTTACCTCGCAATTATGAAAAGTCTCAAATAAATCTGAATTTTTCTCGTATGTCCTTTTTTCTGTTAAAGCAAGAGGGAAAGGGAGTACCGGTTTATACTCAGAGAGAAGTGGAAATTTATGCTGAGGAGTACCATTGTGGACTAGAACATTGTCGTTCTCTTGACTGTTGTCTACCTCCTTGTTGTCGACTTCAACTTTGCTTGTCTCGTTTGGTGCAGACTCTGTCTTTGCTGGAGTTTCGATCTCTTTACCGCTTCTCAACGTGATTGCACTAACATTTGCTTTTGGATTTGCCATTGTTTGCGAGGGTACTTTTTCAGAATTTTGCACCTCCAATCTATTAATGGCACTTGTCATTTGTCCCATCTGTGTTTCCAAATTCTGCAAATTTGCCTTCGTTTCCTGTTGAAATTGCAAAGTGTTAGTGCTAATTTGTTTAACCAAATCCTCTAAAGACACATTAGAATCAGATGATTGGCCCTGTTGTTTGTTAGGATATGGCTGCTTGTATTGTTGGTAGCTTGAGAAGTTTTGAGTCGCAGACGGATTCCCTTGTGGATTTCCATAGCCGAAATTCGGATGATCTCTCCAACCTGAGTTGTACGTGTTTGCGTAAGGATCATATCGCCTTTGTGGTTGACCAGGAAAACCACCTGCTGCATGCACTTGTTCATAGGACTCCTCTTGAAGAGTGGGGCACATATCCGTCGGATGTCCTACTACCGCACAAATCCCACAAGCTTTCACTTGTTGTGTATTACCTACAGCCATTTGACGAACAACGGAGGTTAGACTATCAATTCGTTGCTCAAGTGAAGAAATATTTACCTCATTAACATTCTTGGATGAAAAATCAAGCCTAGTGCCAAATTGTTGGGAGTTAGCAGCCATGTTTGCGATTAAGTTCTTCGCAGCTTCGGGCGTTTTGTCCACCAAAGCTCCTCCACTGGCAGCATCGATCATGCTCCTATCAGTAGACATGAGTCCTTCATAGAAGTATTGGATGAGGAGTTGCTCGCTGATTTGATGGTGGGGGCAGCTTGCACATAGTTTCTTGAAACGTTCCCAATAGTCGTACAGGGATTCTCCATGGTTCTGCCTCACACCACAAATGTCTTTCCTAATATTGGCTGCCCTTGAAGCTGGAAAATATTTCTCCAAGAATAGTCTTTTCATCTCTTCCCATGTGGTGATACTGCCGGAGGGTAGGTAGTAGAGCCAATCCTTAGCCAAATCTTTCAAAGAAAATGGAAAAGCTCTTAGATTGATTTGCTCTTCAGTCACTCCAGAAGGTTTCAAACTTGTGCACACCATATGGAATTCCTTTAAATGTTTGTGAGGATCTTCACCTGCAAGGCCATGAAAATTTGGCAATAGATGGATTAAACCTGATTTTAATTCAAAGGAAGTGTTAGCATCTACATTTGGAAAAATTATGCTTAAAGGTTGTTGATTCAAATCAGGGGCCGCAAGCTCTTTCAAAGTTCGATTCCTAGCCATGATTTCCATCTTCAACCTGCACAACTCAAATAAAATATGTAAACTAGAAAAATAATTAAAAAAAAACTAAGAATAGTTACTAAATTAAATTAATATTTACAAAAGCACAAAATTAAATTAAAATCAATTCCCCGGCAACGGCGCCAAAATTTGGTGTGATGTCGCAAGCACCCAAAAATAAAATCTTACTTTGGAAAAATAAATATGTAGTAGTGCAAGTAAGAGTCGATCCCACAGAGAATGATTAATTTAATCTTATGTTTTTGCAAACAAAAGTTGGGGGGTTTTTTAATTAAAGAAATAATTTAAATAAAACTAATTAAAATAAATATGAAATAAATAAATAAGAAGAAAAAACCTTGGTTTAAGTTAATATCCATCATCAAGAATTTACAACTGATCACTGATGCAAAAATAAATCAATTAATATTTTGAAGATTCACCGTAGAAAGAACTACTCGCAGGTGGAATAATTTTTCTCCTCTCTCCTTAATTTTAGATAAGTAGAGCCACTTGGTCTAAATACCCTTACTAATAAACAACCTCCGGCACTTGCTAAAGATTTAATTTAATAGCAGCATAAAGAATTAGAGAGATCGTTGAACTAAACAACACAAGCCACTTGTCTGCATTTAATTTAGATGAATATTCTTCCTAAGATAAAATAATCTTTTGATCTGCAAAATAATTATTAAACTTAGTTGCTTCACAAATAGCAGTAGATTAATATGAATAATAAACTAGTAGGCCTCCTAGCAATTAAACAAATCAATCATGAAATTAAGCATAGAAGAATATTCAATAATCAAAATATAAATTGAACAATTAAAATAAATTAGATCTCACAGTGTATAAATCTTGATGGCTTCAATCACTTAAACCAAGAAAAAGAATTTAGCTACTCATAATAGTAGAGAACACTAAAGAATAGAAGAGAGAATTTTTATTATAAGAAAAGTTGTGTATTACAATGTGTCTCAAGCCCTCTATTTATAGGCTTTAAAATCCTCCAAACCCTAGTAGGAATTATTCTTTCCAAACCCTAATAGGATTTAAAATACAAATAAAAATAAAAGAAAAAGAAAAATAATTATTACTCTAACCCTAGTTGGAATTAAAATCCAATTTGGAATCAAAAAGGAGCAAAATTCGCGAAATAATCTGTTTTGGGCAATTAACGCGTCAAACAAACACGTCCTACGCCCGCTTGACCGGTCAACTCACGCGCGCCCCGCGCATTGCGCGGTAATTAGCTCGAAACGACGTCGTCTGGTTCCCTTTCTTGCCACTGTTCCGCCCAACCGCGCGCATTGCGCGAAGGCGCTGATGAAACGACGTCGTTTACCTGCTCGACCATCCATCCGCGCGCCATGCGCGGTCCGAACTTTTCCGTTAATTACATAATTGCCACCGATCTTTGCTGTTTTGACAGTTTTATCCCTCAAACTTTGCTGAAATTACAAAAATGCCATTAGACTTTTATTTCCCTATAAAATCAAATATAAAATAAATAAAAATAATATAAAAATACTAAAAATCCTAAAAACACATTATAATAAATAAAACACCTAAAACACTAAAAATAAATAAAAACACATAAATAAAAAGAAATATAAAAATACTATAAAATTACCTAAATTAACATAAATTAACTAAAACCCTATAAAACCTATTAAAACCAAAATAAACTAAATAATTAAACATTTAAGCACACAATAAATATAAAAACTAAGTATTAGGGAATAAAAATATCATATAATTTAGCCCTATCAATGGACAACAAGGAGGTAAACAACAGTCAAGAGGATGACAATGTTCTAGTCAACAATGGTACTCCTAAGCATAAATTTCCACCTCTCTCTGAGTATAAACCGGTACCCCCTTTCCCTCATGCTTTAACAGAAAAAAGGACATACGAGAAAGACTCAAACTTATATGAAACTTTTCATCAATGCGAGGTCAAAATTCCATTATTAGATGCTATTAAACAAGTACCTCGTTTTGCTAGATTTCTGAAAGAATTGTGTACACACAAGAGAAAACAAGCACTTAAAAGATATGAAAAGGTACAAGTAGGAAAGAATGTATCTGCCGTAATTCAAAGAAAACTCCCTACAAAATGCCAAGATCCAGGAATGTTTACTATCCCTTGCAAGATAGGTGACACGAGATTTGAAAAGGCTATGTTAGATCTAGGAGCATCTATTAATGTCATGCCATATTCTATATATGCTTCTTTGCAACTTGAACCTTTAAATAGAACTGGTACTGTGATTCAGTTGGCTGATAGGTCTAACACTTATCCTAAGGGTATAGTAGAGGATGTTCTTGTGCAAGTAGATAATTTGATTTTTCCTGCTGATTTTTATGTGCTTGATATGAAAAATGGTGATCAAAATGCTCCTATTTTGTTGGGAAGATCTTTCTTAAAGACTTCAAAGACTAAGATCGATGTTCATAGTGGTACACTGACAATGGAGTTTGATGGCGAAATTGTTAAATTTAATATTTTTGATGCCATGAAATGTCATAATCCTGTTTACTCTGTTGATGTGATTGATTCTTTAACAGCAAAAGTTTCTAAAACTGATGGAAAGGGTGAATTGAAAACGACATTTAGTCCGAATATTGGGAAAGAGAAAGAGGAGTTAGTTTTGAGTGCTGATTTAAAGAAAACTGTTGCGGTTGTGAATGATTCTCCGAACACAGGTAATGATCCATATTTTGACTTACCAGTTCCTAACAAGAAATCTTTACCTTTTGTTTTGCAGGATTACATTCCATATTTGAAGCCTCTCCCTAATCGTCTCGAATATATGTTCATTGAAGAGGGAGTAGAACCTTCATATCCACTGCAAGGGAGTTCTAACAAGACCATGATAAATGGAGTAAAGATGGATGAAATGGTCAAAATTCAAGAAGAAGGAGTAACGTAGTGTTTAAGCATGCTGTCGAGCCAATGACGATAAACAAAGGCGCTGCTTGGGAGGCAACCCAAGAAATCAGATTTGCATTTCTTTTCCTTTTTCTTTTTATAGTATTTTTACTTTTTCTTTGCATTTTAGTTTACATTGGGGACAATGTAAATTTTAAGTGTGGGGGAAGGGATTTAGGATATTTATTTTAGGGAATTTAAAAATTTTGTTTTATTTATTAAAAAAAATAATAAAAAAATAAAAAAAATTTAAGGAATTTTAAAAATTTTGAAATTTTGAATTTTGTGGGTATATTCACTGCAAACCCTCACGAGACACAACTCGTCCACTTGGAGTAACCTTGGGGTTTAAAGGCTTGTTGCACATGCTAAGTGTAACCGTGTTTCCTACGAAAATGGGATAATTTTTTATTTTTTATTTATTTTTAGGATAAGAGTAAGACCCCGAATTTTATGAAATACAAAATTTAATTTTTCTTCATATATATATTTTTTGAAACAGTAAGTGGTTAAATTAACAAAATTGAAAGTTAAGGATGTTATGTGCAAATTTTATTTTGTCGGACAATATTCGCTTTGTCGGGGAATATTCGTTTGGTCGGGTAATATTCGTGCCGTACGACGGCGCCAAAATAATAAATTATTGGTGGACCCCACAACGGAATATTTGTCGGATATAGAAAACGACAGAAATAACCTTTTTAAATAAAAATAGTCAACGGAACTGTTAAAATACCGGTGATAAAAGAATAGTAGCATACGGTAGTTATTGGTATTTTCTGTAGCACTCGGTACTCTACAGTAACACACGGTATTGCATAGTGTCTCATATTATTGGTCTGATAATTGACACCGTAACTGTTACGCATCATTTCATCGATAATTGTCACTGCATAATATTTTATATTATCAATTCAATAATTGTTGTTACACAGTATTTTGCATTATTGATTTAATAATTGTCATTACACTGTATTTTATATCATTGAGTCAATAATTGTTGTTGCACTGTTTTTAAAATTATTGAACCTAATAATTGTCACAGTAACATATGCACAGTAATTCACATTATTGAATCAATAATTGTCATTACACAGTAACGTATGCTTTATTTTACATTATTGTTATCTCTATTATGATGTTATTTAAACAGTTGTATTTCATTAATTTATTGACTTGATATCTAAGAGCTAACTATACTGTATTTATAACAATTAGTCATAATAATTGAATTGATAAAGTTATTTGTTTATAATATAAAGTTAGGTGATTATTAGGTGATATGAAATGAATGGTGTAGATTAAAGTGTGAATTATTGTTGAATAATTGAATTGATTTGTTTATAATATAAAGTTAGGTGATTATTAGGTGATATGAAATGAATGGTGTAGATTAAAGTGTGAATTATTGTTGAATAATTAAATTGATTTGTTTATAATATAAAGTTAGGTGATTATTAGGTGATATGAAATGAATGGTGTAGATTAAAGATAATATAATATTTGAAATGGATGGTGTAGATTAAAAGATGATCTTTAAATGAATGGTTTAGATTAAATGAATGATAAGATTTTTGGCTATAAATAGAAGTCTTAACTTAAGGATTTTTCATAAACTTCCTTACTTGTTCTTTCTTTCTCTCTCTAAATACTTCTTGTGAAAGTTCTCTCTAAGTGTGCTTAAGTCATCTTGAGTATTTGTGAAGATCTATAAGTATACGTGTACTGTTCAAGTTAATCAACCTCATTTAAATCAATATCCAGTCACGTGTTGAGGTAAGGGATACCATCTTTTTCATCTTCTATTATTCAAACGTACTATGGTAAGGGATTATCATTATTTGATTCTCGATAATAATATTGTTTCTTCCTTACTCATAAGACGTGCCTTTTATTTCCATGTATTAAATTGTGGGAATAACCTTACGGAGCGGATTGCCGCCTGTTGGTGAATAACCTTTCGTATTCATTTATTATTAATCTCTGAGAATAACCTTACGGAGCGGATTGCCGCCTGTTTGGTGAATAACTCTTTGTACTCAAATTCTATTAAATTGTGGGAATAACCTTACGGAGCGGATTGCCGCCTGTTGGTGAATAACCCTTTGTATTAATTTCCTTCACCTTTTGTTAATCAAACCTGCTACGGTAAGGGATATTATTTTCTTTCATACTCCTAAATCGAAATTTATTATGGAACTATTACTTCTATAATTCCTGAAAATATTATATGTTCCATAATAGTTGAACTTCATTATTTCAACTGAACCTTCCTATTTACGTGAACCTTTCTATTGAATTGTAACCGTTATTCTGAACTGTGGATCTTGAATATCATTTTTAAATTTCACTCCACATCATGTTGACAATTTGGACATTAATTGAATCTGTACAAAGTAAACTTCCGATACTTATTGTTATCCTATTTCTTCTGTTCATCATTTATATCATTCTAATCATCCAAAAATCAAGCTGTTGTGAATATCTGTGGCCGGGGGCACAGATGTGATATATTTGTTGAACAGATGATAGGTTAAAGGCGATATAATAGGTTAAAAGCGATACATCTGTTCGGTGTCTTTTATGGCACGTGGTGAATGTTCTCTTTGGCCCGTAGTGCAAAGATGAACTGTTGTTTGGTATGATTATGACCAAAGGCTGAATCTGGTATAATCATGACCGTTGGTGCTATATTGAATATCTTTGGCCCGTAGTACAAAGATGAACTGTTGATGTGCATGATTATGATCAGGAACTGTGAATTTGTATTATCTTGACTAATGATATTTCAGATGATAAAAGTTGATGATGTTTTTCCTAAAAAGAGAACCGAGTGGACATTATAGTCTGCATTATTCTTCTAATAGATTACTCATTCCGCTGCTATTATTGATCTGAACGTTGTTTAAGAATTTAACTGCAGTTTTTGATATAAACCTTGTAGTCTATTGTATGCTATCAAGAACTCAACTGTTGAAGACTAATGATAATTTATTCGTCATTATCTTAGTCATGATATTCTTTACTGGGCTATTTGAGCTCACCCTTTCTTTTGTTCCATTGTTTTTCAACAGGAGATGAAAACATAACAGGGTCTAGCCGGGGAATGGAGTGAGGGTCCGAGAAATAGTTATCATAGTCTTCACGTTTTGTAAAATAGTGTGGCAATAATAATGAAGACTTAGTTGTGTATTATTATACACTGTATTGTTGTACGTTGTGCTTTGTTGTAATAATTTTGTTGTAGTATTTTGACGACTCAAGTTTGGGCTGTGTGGGCCCAGATTTGGGGGCGTCACAGTTGGCATCCGAGCTTAGGGATATGGTCTTTAATGGAGATCTGGGGTTAGAACTAGGAGGGGAGAGACGAATAGAATCAATCACTAGTGTGTCCTACCTAAATTAGATTTATTTTTTATCTAATGAATCGATTTGAATGTAGGAACATGAAGAGATGAGTCAGTTTATTTAAACTAACATTTATTTTGTGACCACAGTTAATTATGGCATCTGGAAATCAGGAGGTTAATTATGAAATTACCGAAACAAATGTAGCTGCAAAACAAGAGGCGACGAATAATCTTCTTACAAACTGAGAGTTGAATCATTTGCCTAAGGCAAAAATTATGCGTGTTCTATCCAGTAAGGATGAAGGTGAAAGCTCTGCTACAGTCGTTCCAGATCCATTCTTAGAAGCAATTAAAGGAAGTAACGAACTTGCGGAAATTATTGCCTTTAATTTACTCACTAATTGGGAGAGTGATATCACATGGTTATGCTCTATAACAAAGGATCAGAATATATGGACTTTTCATATTAGTCTTTGGGATTTATGGTGTTCCAGCTATGATTTTCAAGATTATTTAAAAATGATGTTTCTATACTTTTGGGCGTTACAATTTAGAGGAATTCAGGTTAAGTTAGTCACTATCGTGGAAACTGCAGTCTATCGAAAATACTATTTTAATGGAAATCATTGGTACCTTACTACTGATGAAGTTGATGAACCCGAGAAACAGTTTGCTAGAAAATTATTCAGTGGTATTCCCATGGTTGAAATACGTGAAGATCCGAATGAAGTATTCGGGATTCGATTTGACGATAACAGTCAAGAAACCGAATGAGGTGATAACCGGTAAGCTATTCATAAATTCTCGTGAAGTCTATGTCATATTAGATACTGACTCTATCCACTCTTTTATCTCACCTATATGTACTCAACGTTTAAATTTGACTATTGAAAACTTAAATCTTGTCTTATCAGTTGAAACCTCATTGGGAGAAATACCTATTACATTTACTATCTATAAATCTTGCCTAGTTCAAATCAACAACCTCACATTACCTGTTGACCTTATTTCTTTGGAGATGCATGAATTTGATGTGATTTTAGGAATTGATTGGTTGACTACCCATCATGCTAAAATTGATTGTTTTCATAAGATTATTAGTTTTCATATTCCTAATCAACCTGTCATGCAAATTCAAGCAACTAAACCATTGAAATCTATAACTGTTATTTCTAGCCATAAAGCCATTCGTTTATTGAAAAACGGATGTCAAGCCTTTTTAGCTCATGTCACTGATTTGAACAAAAATACGTCAAACTTAAATGATATTCCCATTGTTAATGAGTTTCCTGACGTTTTTCCTGAAGAACTTCCTGGCTTACCCCCAAACCGTGAAATTGATTTTTATATTGATCTTGAACCCGATACCAAGCCCATTTCCAAAGCTCTCTACCGAATGGCTCCCATTGAACTTCAAGAGTTAAAAGTCCAACTACAGGAATTGTTGGATACCGGTTTCATTCGTCCGAGTGCATCACCTTGGGGTGCACCTGTTCTATTTGTGAAGAAGAAAGACGGGAGTATGAGATTGTGCATTGACTACCGAGAATTGAACCATGTCACCATCAAGAACAGGTACCCGTTACCTCGGATTGATGACATGTTTGATCAATTGCAAGGCGCTCAACATTTCTCAAAGATTGATCTCCGTTCTGGATATCATCAGTTAAAGGTTAAAGCTGAGGACATTCCAAAGACTGCTTTCAGAACTCGTTATGGGCATTATGAGTTCTTAGTCATGCCTTTTGGACTAACTAATGCTCCTGCAGCTTTCATGGACATGATGAACCGGATATTCAAGGAACATTTGGATCATTTTGTGGTTGTCTTTATTGATGACATCCTCATATACTCCAAGAGTCGCGAGGATCATGAACAACACCTGAGATTGATACTACAAAAGCTCCGTGAAAACAAATTATATGCCAAGTTGAAGAAATGTGAGTTCTGGCTTGAGGAGGTCGCGTT
Source organism: Hedera helix (assembly GCA_947179155.2). NCBI lineage: Eukaryota > Viridiplantae > Streptophyta > Magnoliopsida > Apiales > Araliaceae > Hedera > Hedera helix. The sequence continues at coordinate 2,322,569 of OX359280.1, read as the reverse complement.
TCTTGGGCATGTGATTTCTAGTCAAGGAATATCAGTCGATCCTGCGAAGATTGAAACGGTACTAAATTGGGAACAACCCAAAACAGTAACCGAAGTCCGAAGTTTTCTGGGTCTAGCTGGTTATTATCGGAGATTCGTAGAAGGATTTTCTCGAATCGCCACTCCATTAACGCAGCTTACTCGGAAAAGCACAAAATTCATATGGAGCGAGGAATGCGAGAAAAGTTTCCAAGAACTCAAGAAGAGACTGGTTTCAGCTCCTGTTCTGACCATACCATCAGGATCAGGAGAATTTGTTATCTACAGCGATGCTTCTGGCAAAGGTCTAGGTTGTGTCCTTATGCAACATGGAAAGGTTATAGCCTACGCCTCTCGACAACTCAAAGATTATGAGAAAAATTATCCTACTCATGATCTAGAGTTGGCAGCAGTCGTTTTCGCGTTGAAGATCTGGAGACACTACTTGTACGGAGAAAAAGTGGATATCTATACGGATCATAAAAGTCTCAAGTATTTCTTCACCCAGAAGGAACTCAACATGCGACAACGACGTTGGCTTGAGCTGTTAAAGGATTATGACCACACAATCCAGTATCACCCGGGAAAGGCGAACGTTGTAGCTGACGCTTTGAGCAGAAAATCTTATGCAAGTACAAGTGCACTGCTGACAACACAAAAGTGTATTTTGTACGACTTGCAAAAGATGGAGATAGAGCTAAAGACACCAGGGACCCGCTCGAAGATTGCTCACGTGCGAGTAGAACCAACTTTAATCGATAAAATTAAAGCTGCTCAAGCTACCGATCCGGAACTGATAAACATGATAAAGAAAGTACAAGAAGGTGTCATTCCCGAAGCAAGAATCGACGAGAAAGGAATACTTCGAGTCAACTCTCGACTCTGTGTTCCTAACGATCCTGAATTAAAGCATAAAATCATGATGGAGGCACACAACACGCCGTTTGCAATCCACCCAGGAGGTACCAAGATGTATCGAGATCTTCGACATACATTTTGGTGGAACAATATGAAAAGAGAGATTGCGGAGTTTATCTCAAGGTGCCTAACTTGTCAACGTGTCAAGGCAGAACATCAAGTTCCTAAAGGTCCATTACAATCACTTGAAGTTCCCGAATGGAAGTGGGAACACATCAATATGGACTTCGTGACGGGTCTTCCAAAAGTTTCTCAAGGCTTAGATGCAATTTGGGTGATCGTAGATAGATTGACCAAATCTGCTCATTTCTTGCCTATACGAGAAAACTTTTCACTTGAACGTCTTGCCGGTATGTACATAAATGAGATCGTGAGATTGCATGGCATGCCAGTTTCCATAGTTTCTGATCGAGATCCTAGATTCACTTCATGCTTTTGGATCAGTCTACAAAAAGCTATGGGCACTGAACTACGTTTTAGTTCTGCATACCATCCTCAAACGGACGGACAATCGGAAAGGACGATCCAGACCCTCGAAGATCTTTTGAGACTTTGTGTATTAGACTTCAAAGGAAGTTGGGATAAGTACTTGCCGTTGGTGGAATTTTCTTACAACAACAGTTACCAAGCAAGCATAGGCATGGCTCCATTCGAGGCATTGTATGGAAGGAAGTGTCGCTCTCCAATATGTTGGAATGAGGTAGGAGAAGCAAAATTGTTGGGACCCGAGTTGGTACGCTTGACGACCGAAAAGATCCAAATGATCCGACAACGAATACAGACCGCACAAGAACGACAAAAGAGTTATGCTGATCTTCATCGGAGAGACGAAAGTTTCAACGTCGGAGATCATGTATTCTTACGTGTTTCTCCATGGAAAGGGGTTACGAGATTCGGAAAGAGAGGAAAGCTCAACCCTCGATTTATTGGCCCATTTGAAATCCTCGATCGAATAGGAACCGTAGCCTACAGACTAGCCCTACCACCAAGTATGTCTCGCATCCATAACGTTTTTCACATATCTATGTTACGTAAATATGTGAAGGACCCAAACCACGTCATTGAGTTAGAACCAGACGTTATAGCAGAGGATTTAACATACGAGGAGGTACCTGTTAAGATCCTGGATAAGAAGGAGCAGATCCTACGCTCAAAGGTTATACCTCAAGTTAAGGTTTTATGGAGGAACCAAGATACTGAGGAAATGACCTGGGAGCTAGAATCTGAGATGAAATCTAAGTATCCTTACCTCTTCGATATGTCAGGTACGTCAATTTCGGGGACGAAATTTCATAAGGAGGGGAGGTTGTAAGACCCCGAATTTTATGAAATACAAAATTTAATTTTTCTTCATATATATATTTTTTGAAACAGTAAGTGGTTAAATTAACAAAATTGAAAGTTAAGGATGTTATGTGCAAATTTTATTTTGTCGGACAATATTCGCTTTGTCGGGGAATATTCGTTTGGTCGGGGAATATTCGTGCCGTACGACGGCGCCGAAATAATAAATTATTGGTGGACCCCACAACGGAATATTTGTCGGATATAGAAAACGACAGAAATAACCTTTTTAAATAAAAATAGTCAACGGAACTGTTAAAATACCGGTGATAAAAGAATAGTAGCATACGGTAGTTATTGGTATTTTCTGTAGCACTCGGTACTCTACAGTAACACACGGTATTGCATAGTGTCTCATATTATTGGTCTGATAATTGACACCGTAACTGTTACGCATCATTTCATCGATAATTGTCACTGCATAATATTTTATATTATCAATTCAATAATTGTTGTTACACAGTATTTTGCATTATTGATTTAATAATTGTCATTACACTGTATTTTATATCATTGAGTCAATAATTGTTGTTGCACTGTTTTTAAAATTATTGAACCTAATAATTGTCACAGTAACATATGCACAGTAATTCACATTATTGAATCAATAATTGTCATTACACAGTAACGTATGCTTTATTTTACATTATTGTTATCTCTATTATGATGTTATTTAAACAGTTGTATTTCATTAATTTATTGACTTGATATTTAAGAGCTAACTATACTGTATTTATAACAATTAGTCATAATAATTGAATTGATAAAGTTATTTGTTTATAATATAAAGTTAGGTGATTATTAGGTGATATGAAATGAATGGTGTAGATTAAAGTGTGAATTATTGTTGAATAATTGAATTGATTTGTTTATAATATAAAGTTAGGTGATTATTAGGTGATATGAAATGAATGGTGTAGATTAAAGATAATATAATATTTGAAATGGATGGTGTAGATTAAAAGATGATCTTTAAATGAATGGTTTAGATTAAATGAATGATAAGATTTTTGGCTATAAATAGAAGTCTTAACTTAAGGATTTTTCATAAACTTCCTTACTTGTTCTTTCTTTCTCTCTCTAAATACTTCTTGTGAAAGTTCTCTCTAAGTGTGCTTAAGTCATCTTGAGTATTTGTGAAGATCTATAAGTATACGTGTACTGTTCAAGTTAATCAACCTCATTTAAATCAATATCCAGTCACGTGTTGAGGTAAGGGATACCATCTTTTTCATCTTCTATTATTCAAACGTACTATGGTAAGGGATTATCATTATTTGATTCTCGATAATAATATTGTTTCTTCCTTACTCATAAGACGTGCCTTTTATTTCCATGTATTAAATTGTGGGAATAACCTTACGGAGCGGATTGCCGCCTGTTGGTGAATAACCTTTCGTATTCATTTATTATTAATCTCTGAGAATAACCTTACGGAGCGGATTGCCGCCTGTTTGGTGAATAACTCTTTGTACTCAAATTCTATTAAATTGTGGGAATAACCTTACGGAGCGGATTGCCGCCTGTTGGTGAATAACCCTTTGTATTAATTTCCTTCACCTTTTGTTAATCAAACCTGCTACGGTAAGGGATATTATTTTCTTTCATACTCCTAAATCGAAATTTATTATGGAACTATTACTTCTATAATTCCTGAAAATATTATATGTTCCATAATAGTTGAACTTCATTATTTCAACTGAACCTTCCTATTTACGTGAACCTTTCTATTGAATTGTAACCGTTATTCTGAACTGTGGATCTTGAATATCATTTTTAAATTTCACTCCACATCATGTTGACAATTTGGACATTAATTGAATCTGTACAAAGTAAACTTCCGATACTTATTGTTATCCTATTTCTTCTGTTCATCATTTATATCATTCTAATCATCCAAAAATCAAGCTGTTGTGAATATCTGTGGCCGGGGGCACAGATGTGATATATTTGTTGAACAGATGATAGGTTAAAGGCGATATAATAGGTTAAAGGCGATACATCTGTTCGGTGTCTTTTATGGCACGTGGTGAATGTTCTCTTTGGCCCGTAGTGCAAAGATGAACTGTTGTTTGGTATGATTATGACCAAAGGCTGAATCTGGTATAATCATGACCGTTGGTGCTATATTGAATATCTTTGGCCCGTAGTACAAAGATGAACTGTTGATGTGCATGATTATGATCAGGAACTGTGAATTTGTATTATCTTGACTAATGATATTTCAGATGATAAAAGTTGATGATGTTTTTCCTAAAAAGAGAACCGAGTGGACATTATAGTCTGCATTATTCTTCTAATAGATTACTCATTCCGCTGCTATTATTGATCTGAACGTTGTTTAAGAATTTAACTGCAGTTTTTGATATAAACCTTGTAGTCTATTGTATGCTATCAAGAACTCAACTGTTGAAGACTAATGATAATTTATTCGTCATTATCTTAGTCATGATATTCTTTACTGGGCTATTTGAGCTCACCCTTTCTTTTGTTCCATTGTTTTTCAACAGGAGATGAAAACATAACAGGGTCTAGCCGGGGAATGGAGTGAGGGTCCGAGAAATAGTTATCATAGTCTTCACGTTTTGTAAAATAGTGTGGCAATAATAATGAAGACTTAGTTGTGTATTATTATACACTGTATTGTTGTACGTTGTGCTTTGTTGTAATAATTTTGTTGTAGTATTTTGACGACTCAAGTTTGGGCTGTGTGGGCCCAGATTTGGGGGCGTCACAATAAGTCACTTGAGCAATGAGTTAATTAGATTTTAATTTTTAGCCAATGATAAAAATCTTGATTTTTGTTTTAATAAGTCTTGGAAAAATGATAAACTTTTGCTTAGTTTGAATTTTTGACTTTTTATTGATTATTACTTTGTTTGAGATCCTTTAAATCTTTATACACTTATATCCATTTGATTGAGCTAATTTTAATTAAGAGAAAGTTTATATGGTTAAATGCTTATGAAAGATATTTTTGAACTCTATATTTTATTTGATCATTATTTGAAGTGAAATATAAGGCAAAATATAATTTGGAGGAGATGATTTAGGTAATTTTTCTAGGATTATTATTGAATAAGAAAGAAATTATGTGGTGGGTTGAGATGGAGCGTAAAACGCACTCACTCATAAACACATGAAAAAGTGAGATGGAGCATAAAATGCACTCACCGTGAAAAAAAATGATGGAATGGAGTATAAAATGCACCCATTAAAAGAAAAAAAATGAAAAAAGATATTTAAAAAAAAAAATGATGATATTAATAATCCTATTGTGCTTCATTGATTAAAAAACCTTTTGATCTTCTGCTTTATATTTGTCTGTATTAGCTGAAAGTGGTGAGAAAAATAAGTATATTGAGTTTTGTTGTATGTCTTTTATAAGGTAATTAATAACCTAGACTTATCTGAGTTTTAATTATTTTGATACATTTGGATACACACACACACACAAAAGGTCTTGAGTAAAGTAAAATTAATAAATATGTTAAAGTTCTAGATTTTGCATGGTTTTGAAACTTTCTTTGAGTTATTATTTAAAAAATCTTTGAGGCTGATGTTGAAATTTATATTGATCTGTTGCTCAAGTAAGTTGTTTGGTTATTAGTTTTATTTTTATAATTTTTATTTTTGTTTTGCCCGGGGACGAGCAAAAAACTAAGTGTGGGGGTATTTGATAGGGTTGAATTATATGATATTTTTATTCCCTAATACTTAGTTTTTATATTTATTGTGTGCTTAAATGTTTAATTATTTAGCTCATTTTGGGTTTTAATAGGTTTTATAGGGTTTTAGTTAATTTATGTTAATTTAGGTAATTTTATAGTATTTTTGTATTTATTTTTATTTATGTGTTTTTATTTATTTTTAGTGTTTTAGGTGTTTTATTTATTATTATGTGTTTTTAGGATTTTTAGTATTTTTATATTATTTTTATTTATTTTTATATTTTATTTTGCAGGAAAAATAATCATCGGTGGCAAATCTGAAATTAACAGCAACTCTGAGGGCTAAAAGGGTAAATATGCAGCGGCTGGGGCAAAAGTGTAATTTCAGCAAATTGGGACAGCCGCGCATGGCGCGTAGAGGCAAAAGACCGGAGATCAAACGACGTCGTTTCAATCCGAAACTGCTGGCATTCGCGCATGGCGCGGTAATGGATGAAACAGGCGTGAAACGGCGTCGTTTCAAGGGACGCGGCAGTGAACAGTTCGCGCAATGCGCGGATGTTCAGAAAAAGAAAAAAAAAAAACGCGTGTTGACTAAGTCAACGCCGCGTTTGGCTTGCGCGTTATTACCAGATTTCGGGAATTTTGCTCCTTTTTGATTCCAAATTGGATTTTAATTCCAATTAGGGTTAGAAAAATAATTATTTTCTTTTTCTTTTATTTTTAATTGTAAATCCTACTAGGGTTAGGAGGATTTTGGAGCCTATAAATAGAGGGCTTGAGACACATTGTAAGATACGACTCTTATATTAGAATAAAAATTCTCTCTTCTATTATTTAGTGTTCTCTACAATTATGAGTAGCTAAATTATTTTTCTTGGTTTAAGTGATTGAAGCCATCAAGATTTATCCACTGTGAGATCTAATTTATTTTAATTGTTCAATTTATATTTTGATTATTGAATATTCTTCTATGCTTAATTTTATGATTAATTTGTTTAATTGCTAGGAGTACTACTAGTTTATTATTCATATTAATCTACTGCTATTTGTGAAGCAAATAAGTTTAATAATTGTTTTGCAGATCAAAAGATTATTTTATCTTAGGAAGAATATTCATCTAAATTAAATGCAAACACGTGGCTTGTGTTGTTTAGTTCAACGATCTCTCTAATTCTTTATGCTGCTATTAAATTAAATCTTTAGCACGTGTCGGGGGTTGTTTAACAGTAAGGGTATTTAGACCACGTGGCTCTACTTATCTAAAATTAAGGAGAGAGGAGAAAAATTATTCCACCTGCGAGTAGTTCTTTCTACGGTGAATCTTCAATATATAAATTGATTTATTTTTGCATCAGTGATCAGTTGTAAATTCTTGATGGTGGATATTAACTTAAACCAAGGCTTTTTCTTCTCATTTACTTTATTAAGTTATTTGCTTAATTATTTTAGTTAATTTTAATTTTATCATTTCTTTAATTAAAAACCCCCCAATTCTTGTTTGCAAAAACATAAAATTAAATAATCATTCTCTGTGGGATCGACTCTTACTTGCACTACTACATATTTATTTTTCCAAAGTAAGATTTTATTTTTGGGTGCTTGCGACATCACACCAGTATTATGGTACATTGTACGTTGTATTATAATAGTTGTGGTGTATTTTGACAACTCAAATTTGGGCTGTGTGGGCCCAGATTTGTGGGTGTCACAGACGAGACACCATTTGAGACAAATAATTTAACCTTCATTTGGTGAAAAAAATTATTTAGTATACTTAGGACATTGTCACTCGGTGTCTCGAATCAATTATATGTTATCCTTGGTGGATTTAAATATAAAGAGTCCACTACATCTGCATATGCTAAAATAATAATATATGATTGATCTAAAATACCACGTGATAATACTCCAGAAATATCGAATAATTTATCCATTTGGTGCATGTGGTCGGCAGCCCCGGTCGGTTTAGTTGGTTGTTGACATGTCAACATTATTAATCTAATCTGGAACTCACGGAATGATTCCAACCACAAACTCACACCCAACAGTCAAACGTTAGAGTACAACGTTAAAATCATTAACATAGCACATTAGTCGCGGGGTCGGGGAGAGAATAGAAAAGGTAACTATATTTTTGATTAGGAGGAGCAAGGCCACCCAAACTACATATGCTACCACTGTCATTTCTATCAATATATAGTGTCATCATCCTGAATGTTAGGTCTTTGTCGTGTTGAAAATCTACTTTTTTTACAATCTTTTTTTAAAAAAAAATGTAGTTAAGGATAATATGGTATTTGAGTATTTATCTTCCTTTTTTTTCCTTCCTCTTTACTTTTATGGATAATTTTTTGTTATATATATCCTCCCAACAGTTATAAAATATTAATGGACTTAATCTATCTCATCAATTTTTGGTCGTTTTGAAAGAAAAAAATCATTTTTGTATGGGTATTGGAGTAGTTTAATAATTACTCTCTTTGTCCTTAAAATGATGATTAAAGGTATAATTTTGCTCCCAAAAAGTTGAGATAAAATACATAAAGTGAAGGGTAATTATGTGATTTAATGAGATCCATTAATATATAAATAAAAAATTACTCATAACTTTATGAATCTTGTGGAACTATTAAAAATAAATTTAAAATTTTATTTACTCTTTTTTCTCTATTTTTTTAATATATCAAAAATTTGTACTATACTCAATCTTTTTTAGGACAAAAATAATATAGAGTTATACGAGATCGGTTGTTAAGGGTATTGTTAAAAAAAATTAAGGAAATTGTTACTAAAAAGTATATGAGATCGGTCGCAGAATTAATGGTTATGAAAGAACGACCTATTCCCTTAATTGCCAGAACCTTTATATTGTCGGATGTGAGACACGCGGGATTTAAGGATGTGGATTTTGGGTGGGAGAAGGTTACGCCGGCCCCTGGCGTCAAAATGACGCAAAACTATAGGCGAACCACCTTTTAGATATTTTGAACACGTGACAACTTACAAGACTTGATTTGGAGTTTCAATGGCTGAATTATCTGCTCATCTACCTAATTAACTTATATAAAAAACACTTAGAAAAATATAAGAAAATTAGACCAAAACGGGCCTCGGGCGTCAAAATGACCCGAACCATCTTTTAGATATTTCAAACATGTGACAACTTACAGAACTTAATTCGGAGTTTTGATAGCCATGTTATCTGCTCGTCTGCGTACCTTATATGAGAAACACTTAGAAAAATATAGAAAAAGTAGAACATAACGTGCCCCGGAAGTCAAAACGATGCAAAACCATAGAGGAACCACCTTTTAGATATTTTGAACACGTGACAACTTACATGACTCAATTTGGAGTTCCGGTGGCCGAGTTATTTGCTCATTTGCCTAACTTATATAAAAATCACTTAGAGATTTATTGGAAAATTAGACCAAAATGGGCCCTGGGCGTCAAAACGACGTGAAACCATAGGTGAACCACCTTTTAGATATTTTGAACACGTGACAACTTACAAGACTCGATTTAAAGTTTCGGTGGCCGAGTTATCTGGTCGTCTGCCTAACTTATATAAAAAACACTTAGAAAGATATAGGAAAATTCCCTGGGCAACAAAACTGCGTGAAACCATAGATGAACCACCTTTTAGATATTTCGAACAAGTGACAACTTACAGGACTTGATTCGGAGTTTCGGTAACCGAGTTATCTGCTCGTCCGCCAACTTATATATACATAACAACTAGTTGATTATTTAAATATGGTTATATTTATGACTTCATAAGTTATATTTTAAATTTTATAGGGTCTTGTTAATGAGTCTCGTGGCATGGGTGGAGGCAGCGGCGATAGCAAGAAACGCAAAGGAGCTGACGGGACCACGGAAGAGATGGTGAGGACCGAATGATGTTGTTGATGCTACGGAGGGTGGGACTGACAGTGGCACTATGGATGATATTCATTTGTTTGTCGATGACAATGATGATGTTGATGGTTGATGGTCTTGTATCTACTTAGCATGATGTATCTATCTAGTTGTTTGGTTGTACAGTGATTATATTTTGTGTTTAGTTAAATCTTATGGTTTATAAGATTACGTTGTGTATGCATTTGATGGTTCACTATATATATTTGATGGTTATTGGAATGTGTTAGTCAAGAACTGCTTGTTATTTTTGGTTTATAACAGGTACAATTATGTATATATAAAAGGACGGGGGATATATATATAATGTCATTTGGCGATGGACCCATTAGCAACGGCATTCCCGTGGGCAATGACTATTCAGCGACAGACATGTCCGTTGCTTATGATTGGGTCAATTTTTATACATAAAACTCATTGCCAACGGAAGGACCCATTAGCGACGGCGGGAACATGGGGCGACAACCTGGGGGTGACGGCATTGCCCCGGGAATGGCCCGTCGCTAATGACCTCATTGCTGACAGCAATATGGTCATTGGCGAAGGGCTTTTCTGTCGGCAATAACCCTTTTTTTTTTGTAGTGTTAGGAATGGACACAACATTTGTGGAATTAAGTGAGACATATAGCTAGCACATTTAAGTTCTATTAAAACAATTCTTGAATCTGAAACTGCTACTAATTAGCACCATTAATCCCGTGATCTTAGGTACATGTCAAGAAGCACTTCATTTTCATTTATTTAGGTTAAACTGTGCAATACGGAGTACTAACTAGGTAATCCAAATATATTAATTCCAGCTCAACAATCAAAGTAACAAAAGCATTTCCAGCTGCCTTGACGCTTGTGACATGCTCCATGTTTTGCATACTCCCAGTTCTTGCACTGCCTGTCACAGTGCGATGTTTCGCCAAACTTCCCAGACCACGCCAAGCTTCTTTTTCTCACGATCTTTTTCGGGCAAAAACTGTTGTTTCTGCAAAATATGTAGCCCAAGAATTTTAAAAAGAAAAATTCACGATACGTGGTAATTAATCCTCTTAATTCACGATACTCTAATCCAACGTTAAACTTGTGAGTTCTAGTAGGATCCTGGTGTAGTGGTGCTTATATGACTACCATTGGTTAATCATTACTCATATTTCAAATCAAATTAACCATAATATACGTGAAAAAATTTAATTCCTCGCACCATCCGTACAAATGAAAGCTAGAGAAAGCAAGACTTAATTAATTTAATTTGCCATGATATCTTAGTTTAATGGTTAAGACTAAGGTACTGTGACCTGTTAAGTTTTAAGTTCGATTCTCACTTAAGTCAATTTTATTTTTTATTTTTTATGATGTGAAATATATTTCCTCCTTTATATTAGACTTATTTGCCAGTTTATTTATTCCTCCTATAGTGAAATTTGATTGGTTCTTGATATTATAATAGTGAATGATATATTTAATTATGAGATTATATTATATTTAATTTAACATAGCACATTAGTCGCGGGGTCGGGGAGAGAATAGAAAAGGTAACTATATTTTTGATTAGGAGGAGCAAGGCCACCCAAACTACATATGCTACCACTGTCATTTCTATCAATATATAGTGTCATCATCCTGAATGTTAGGTCTTTGTCGTGTTGAAAATCTACTTTTTTTACAATCTTTTTTTTAAAAAAAATGTAGTTAAGGATAATATGGTATTTGAGTATTTATCTTCCTTTTTTTTCCTTCCTCTTTACTTTTATGGATAATTTTTTGTTATATATATCCTCCCAACAGTTATAAAATATTAATGGACTTAATCTATCTCATCAATTTTTGGTCGTTTTGAAAGAAAAAAATCATTTTTGTATGGGTATTGGAGTAGTTTAATAATTACTCTCTTTGTCCTTAAAATGATGATTAAAGGTATAATTTTGTTCCCAAAAAGTTGAGATAAAATACATAAAGTGAAGGGTAATTATGTGATTTAATGAGATCCATTAATATATAAATAAAAAATTACTCATAACTTTATGAATCTTGTGGAACTATTAAAAATAAATTTAAAATTTTATTTACTCTTTTTTCTCTATTTTTTTAATATATCAAAAATTTGTACTATACTCAATCTTTTTTAGGACAAAAATAATATAGAGTTATACGAGATCGGTTGTTAAGGGTATTGTTAAAAAAAATTAAGGAAATTGTTACTAAAAAGTATATGAGATCGGTCGCAGAATTAATGGTTATGAAAGAACGACCTATTCCCTTAATTGCCAGAACCTTTATATTGTCGGATGTGAGACACGCGGGATTTAAGGATGTGGATTTTGGGTGGGAGAAGGTTACGCCGGCCCCTGGCGTCAAAATGACGCAAAACTATAGGCGAACCACCTTTTAGATATTTTGAACACGTGACAACTTACAAGACTTGATTTGGAGTTTCAATGGCTGAATTATCTGCTCATCTACCTAATTAACTTATATAAAAAACACTTAGAAAAATATAAGAAAATTAGACCAAAACGGGCCTCGGGCGTCAAAATGACCCGAACCATCTTTTAGATATTTCAAACATGTGACAACTTACAGAACTTAATTCGGAGTTTTGATAGCCATGTTATCTGCTCGTCTGCGTACCTTATATGAGAAACACTTAGAAAAATATAGAAAAAGTAGAACATAACGTGCCCCGGAAGTCAAAACGATGCAAAACCATAGAGGAACCACCTTTTAGATATTTTGAACACGTGACAACTTACATGACTCAATTTGGAGTTCCGGTGGCCGAGTTATTTGCTCATTTGCCTAACTTATATAAAAATCACTTAGAGATTTATTGGAAAATTAGACCAAAATGGGCCCTGGGCGTCAAAACGACGTGAAACCATAGGTGAACCACCTTTTAGATATTTTGAACACGTGACAACTTACAAGACTCGATTTAAAGTTTCGGTGGCCGAGTTATCTGGTCGTCTGCCTAACTTATATAAAAAACACTTAGAAAGATATAGGAAAATTCCCTGGGCAACAAAACTGCGTGAAACCATAGATGAACCACCTTTTAGATATTTCGAACAAGTGACAACTTACAGGACTTGATTCGGAGTTTCGGTAACCGAGTTATCTGCTCGTCCGCCAACTTATATATACATAACAACTAGTTGATTATTTAAATATGGTTATATTTATGACTTCATAAGTTATATTTTAAATTTTATAGGGTCTTGTTAATGAGTCTCGTGGCATGGGTGGAGGCAGCGGCGATAGCAAGAAACGCAAAGGAGCTGACGGGACCACGGAAGAGATGGTGAGGACCGAATGATGTTGTTGATGCTACGGAGGGTGGGACTGACAGTGGCACTATGGATGATATTCATTTGTTTGTCGATGACAATGATGATGTTGATGGTTGATGGTCTTGTATCTACTTAGCATGATGTATCTATCTAGTTGTTTGGTTGTACAGTGATTATATTTTGTGTTTAGTTAAATCTTATGGTTTATAAGATTACGTTGTGTATGCATTTGATGGTTCACTATATATATTTGATGGTTATTGGAATGTGTTAGTCAAGAACTGCTTGTTATTTTTGGTTTATAACAGGTACAATTATGTATATATAAAAGGACGGGGGATATATATATAATGTCATTTGGCGATGGACCCATTAGCAACGGCATTCCCGTGGGCAATGACTATTCAGCGACAGACATGTCCGTTGCTTATGATTGGGTCAATTTTTATACATAAAACTCATTGCCAACGGAAGGACCCATTAGCGACGGCGGGAACATGGGGCGACAACCTGGGGGTGACGGCATTGCCCCGGGAATGGCCCGTCGCTAATGACCTCATTGCTGACAGCAATATGGTCATTGGCGAAGGGCTTTTCTGTCGGCAATAACCCTTTTTTTTTTGTAGTGTTAGGAATGGACACAACATTTGTGGAATTAAGTGAGACATATAGCTAGCACATTTAAGTTCTATTAAAACAATTCTTGAATCTGAAACTGCTACTAATTAGCACCATTAATCCCGTGATCTTAGGTACATGTCAAGAAGCACTTCATTTTCATTTATTTAGGTTAAACTGTGCAATACGGAGTACTAACTAGGTAATCCAAATATATTAATTCCAGCTCAACAATCAAAGTAACAAAAGCATTTCCAGCTGCCTTGACGCTTGTGACATGCTCCATGTTTTGCATACTCCCAGTTCTTGCACTGCCTGTCACAGTGCGATGTTTCGCCAAACTTCCCAGACCACGCCAAGCTTCTTTTTCTCACGATCTTTTTCGGGCAAAAACTGTTGTTTCTGCAAAATATGTAGCCCAAGAATTTTAAAAAGAAAAATTCACGATACGTGGTAATTAATCCTCTTAATTCACGATACTCTAATCCAACGTTAAACTTGTGAGTTCTAGTAGGATCCTGGTGTAGTGGTGCTTATATGACTACCATTGGTTAATCATTACTCATATTTCAAATCAAATTAACCATAATATACGTGAAAAAATTTAATTCCTCGCACCATCCGTACAAATGAAAGCTAGAGAAAGCAAGACTTAATTAATTTAATTTGCCATGATATCTTAGTTTAATGGTTAAGACTAAGGTACTGTGACCTGTTAAGTTTTAAGTTCGATTCTCACTTAAGTCAATTTTATTTTTTATTTTTTATGATGTGAAATATATTTCCTCCTTTATATTAGACTTATTTGCCAGTTTATTTATTCCTCCTATAGTGAAATTTGATTGGTTCTTGATATTATAATAGTGAATGATATATTTAATTATGAGATTATATTATATTTAATTTAACATAGCACATTAGTCGCGGGGTCGGGGAGAGAATAGAAAAGGTAACTATATTTTTGATTAGGAGGAGCAAGGCCACCCAAACTACATATGCTACCACTGTCATTTCTATCAATATATAGTGTCATCATCCTGAATGTTAGGTCTTTGTCGTGTTGAAAATCTACTTTTTTTACAATCTTTTTTTTAAAAAAAATGTAGTTAAGGATAATATGGTATTTGAGTATTTATCTTCCTTTTTTTTCCTTCCTCTTTACTTTTATGGATAATTTTTTGTTATATATATCCTCCCAACAGTTATAAAATATTAATGGACTTAATCTATCTCATCAATTTTTGGTCGTTTTGAAAGAAAAAAATCATTTTTGTATGGGTATTGGAGTAGTTTAATAATTACTCTCTTTGTCCTTAAAATGATGATTAAAGGTATAATTTTGTTCCCAAAAAGTTGAGATAAAATACATAAAGTGAAGGGTAATTATGTGATTTAATGAGATCCATTAATATATAAATAAAAAATTACTCATAACTTTATGAATCTTGTGGAACTATTAAAAATAAATTTAAAATTTTATTTACTCTTTTTTCTCTATTTTTTTAATATATCAAAAATTTGTACTATACTCAATCTTTTTTAGGACAAAAATAATATAGAGTTATACGAGATCGGTTGTTAAGGGTATTGTTAAAAAAAATTAAGGAAATTGTTACTAAAAAGTATATGAGATCGGTCGCAGAATTAATGGTTATGAAAGAACGACATATTCCCTTAATTGCCAGAACCTTTATATTGTCGGATGTGAGACACGCGGGATTTAAGGATGTGGATTTTGGGTGGGGGAAGGTTACGCCGGCCTAGCTAAGGGAGGAGTAGGTGAGGACGTTCCGGAGTGATTAGCTTTTACATACGTTTGAAGAAGAAAAATGTTGAGAATGGGATTGTGGTGCCTATTTGTTTGCAGGCTCTTGTCAGGGATAAATTTGTAATGGAGGTTGATAGCATGTTGAAGGACAATCATCAATCGGTCACCAATAATACTCCCCCTATAAATAATGGTCGCCCCACTTGACAATGAGTAGACGAACAAATGCTGGATACTTCAATTTTATGTTGTCACGCCTAAGAATAATGAATAATGAATAAATAATGGCAGCCCACAGGACAGTAAGCGAAATTGATAAAATATAAACTTAATTTATTTTTATTAATTTGTGTTAGTACATAAATGAGTGAATGTCTAAATTAATGATACATATATATTTATAAATGAACACTAGCTTTCATTACACTAGCTTTTTCATCCCACATAACTTTCATTACATGTTTCATTCTATTAAACACTAGCTTTTTCCAGTCATGAAACTTTGTTTCCTAACTTTTGTCCCATTCATTTCTTAACTCACTTGGTCTAATAGCACATTTACTAACGTCAAGTTTTGGAAAACTTTTTCACTGATACACAGAGGATCTTGGACCTTTTCACTTAATCACGGTTTTACTAGCAAAACATACTAGACATGCTCAAATTTTATGAAGCTTTGCAAATGTTTTTGCACAACTCTTAGAAAACCTCTTTTCCTCTATTTAGCCCTATTAGGTCATAATGTAAAATACAACCATTTTAAGTTTGAAAACATTTACATACACTCATGATCATATATTCATATCACCATTCTTTAAGTTTGAAGACCTTTACATATTGCACATAGAACTCCATTTTTGGTTTCTTTTTCATAATGATTTGCACTTGAAAATATTAACAAGTTTCTTTTCATATACATATTCCTAATCATGCTACTAGGTGGTATAAAATGCAAGCCATATGCTCCATGTTTACACCATGCTTATATTCTTAGTTTAACACATGAAACTTGGAATATGACATGCTCAATCATTTTGAAAGCTTGGAATATGCAATACACATGGGCACATGACTCCATTTCTTATTTTTCTTTATATCAACCTTGGATCCACCATGATCCATCCCAACAAATAAATCTCCCACATCAAACACAATACACAAATTAACTAATACATACATTAAAACTAGAGTCCATGGTTTAGGAAGCACTTTTTAACTTTTTAGAGACTCTTTCTTTTGGTTATGAAGCTTGCTAGACTTGGATGATCCACTCTGCAATAAATGAATGACAGAAATCTGGTGGTTTTCTCTTTAATGCTCTCAACTAATGAAGCTCTCTCTATATTAACTCTCTTTATGGTACTTGATAGCTTACTTGTTTGCTTGGTAGATAAGATGCAAGAGTAATAAAGGCTAAGAATGCCACCTATATAAGACACCCTCCAATACACTCCATCAGCTGAAACTCTTAGTATATATCTATATAACACCAGTATGAACTAGCCTATCATGCCCCTACATGGCCCTAGCAAATCACCTCCTGCCTGCCCCAAAGGGGGTGCCGAGCTGATCATCATAGGCAGCTCACAGATTGTCCTGATGCTGTAAATTAGACTCTCACTTGTCTTGGCTGAGTTGACACAAGTACACTCCCTAACCCTCTTAGCTGCTATGACTATAGGCATATGTATGGATATATATAAGGCTGCAAATCGAACCAAACAGTTCGGGCTCAATTCGGGCTCGACTCAAAAAAAATGAGTAAGACTCAAATTTGTTAATAATATGATCCAAATCTTAGCACAAAAAATAGTTCGAATAAAAATACGAGTAGAATCTGAATAAGGTTATACTTGACTGGTTTAGAATTCAAACTACTCAAATTTTTAATCATGATCCATTACATAATCGATTGACACATATTCGAATAGATACTCGATACATTTTCTTATAATATATACACAATTAAACAAAATTTAAATAATTAATTATTATTTTTATTTTTATTTATAATTTTATATATTTAAAGTATAATTATAATTATATTTTTTTATTTCTAAGTAAAATAATAAGTTTAATTAATAATTATATGTATTATAAAACTAGGTACTATGTAGAGACTCGAATTCGAGTTTGAATTTGAAGTTCGCGAGTAGTTTGAATATGATTCGATTCGAGTCGAATTGAATTCGAGTAACGAAAATTCGAGTCGAGCCGAATCTGAGTAAAGTCTTTTAAATATAGTTTGAATCCGAGTCGAATTCGAGTACGAATTTAACCTTACAAATCGAATTTGAACAGTTTAAAATTCAAATCGATTCGATTCGTTTACAACCTTAAATATATATATGCCCAACCTTTCTCTGAAATTAGGTCTCTAGCATATTACATACACATAATACAATCTCCTACTCTCGTTGCAATAACTGCATAATAAATAATTAACATACCATATTTAGGCGGACCGTAAATATTGTTATCTGGACCCCCCCCCCCCCCCCCCCCCCCCCCCCCTTATATTAAGTTTAGTTCACGTGTGCTGCATGTATGCAACACACATGTATTAAGTTTAGTTCACGTGTCTTTTCTCTTCTTTTAGAAAGACCTAGTTTTTTTGAGTCTTTTTAAAAGGACCGGAATATTGGATCAGGAGTGATAATCGGTTAATTTTAATTTTTTGTTTTTTTTTTTATTCTCAAAATTTTTATAATATTTATTTTAACTCAAATATTTACAGAATTCAATAATTTAGGTATAATTTTGATACATATAAATAATTAGTGATTTAACCCAATATATTTATAATAACTTCTCAAATTCATAAACTAAATACATTATATCTATTTTTTATTATTATTATTATTATTATTATTATTATTACAATTAAAATGATATATTATAATGACTTTATCTGAAATTAAATAAATTATTATTATAAATATTATCTCTCAAATATATTATATACTAAAACTTTAAGTAGCCGTGATTTGTATTAAACTTGTACAGATGAACTGTATGGAGTCCGGCTTTCTAACCAATTACCGAGTGGTCCTTACTGTCTAACCATGACGTAGTGTGCATATACATCAGCAACTTAGAGTCGGGTTTTTCGTTGGGTGGGTAACTTAACTTCAAGTTGGCTTAGAATGAGGTGAGATCCTTTGTAATTAATTTTTTTATTTTTTTATGTTGAGATCTATGACAACAGTTTTTATAGTCTATGAGGACGGTATGTATCGTCGCCATAACTCTATTTTTTTGTAGGGCTATAGAGACGGGACATACCATCGCCATAAACTCTAAAAACCGTTGTCATAAATCTCGACACAGAGAAATAGAAAATTTTAATTACAGAAGATCTCATGCCGGTTAGAATGGCTGAATTGATTATTAAGTTGAACAAACAATTTTTTTTTTTGTAAAAGATGGGTTTAGCGAATTAAAATCTGACTTAAAGCTATGTTTAACTACTTAATTCCAATTTTGAAAACCAGAATTTAACTAACTTTTAATTTCATAAAATATATTTTAAATTTTTAAATTTAATATTGAATTATTAAACATAACGTTAATAAAAATAAATATGTCTCAGATTATGCAAACATAATTGTTTAATGCACGAGTTGAATTTAAACAAAAGTGAGGTTGGTATTAAAAGTTTTTGACCTGAATGATATTATCTAATTTATGATAATTATAATATCTAATTCATGATGATTATAAGATTAAGGGATTGAGTCTGAACATATAAAGAAGGAATGTGTGAATCTATTTGAAATTTAGTCTTAAAAAAAAAAAAAAAAAAAAAAAAAAAAAAAAAAAAAAAAGGGTGAGGTCGGTCAAGCCTAGCTGGTTGGTTTGCAGCCCGCCTATCCTTTTAGTTAGATAGATGCATCATACGTGTATTACTTTCTTCGAATATTGCACGTTTCGGATCCATGCATGCATTTTTTTTTATTCTTTGACTATTGCATGTGTATGTTGACAAAACTTGCTTAATGTCTTCTGTCGTATTCTTTTCATAATCTATATCTAATCGATTAATATCAAAATATAAAATATAAATACGTATATAATTATCATAGTGTCTTATGTCGTATTTTTTTCTATAATCTATGTCTAATTAATTAATATCGAAATATAAAAAACAAATACGTATAGAATTATTATAATGACTTATGTCATATTCTTTATCATAATCTATGTCTAATTAATTAATATCAAAATATAAAAAATAAATACGTATAGAATTATTTTAGTGCCTTCTATCGTATTTCTTTCCATAATCAATGTCTTCTCAATTAATATCAAAATATAAAAATAAATACGTATAGAATTGAATTATCTTAGTGTCTTATGTCGTATTCTTTTCTATAATCTATGTCTAATTAATTAATATCAAAATATAAAAAACAAATATGTATAGAATTATCATAGTGTCTTATGTCGTATTCATTTCCATAATCTATATCTAATCAATTAATATCAAATTATAAAAAAACAAATACATACAGAATTATCTTAGTGTCTTTTATCGTATTCCTTTCCATAATCTATGTCTTATCAATTAATATCAAAATATAAAAAATAAATACGTATAGAATTGAATTATCTTAGTGTCTTCAGTCATATTTCTTTCTATAATTTATGTCTAATTAATTAATATCAAAATATAAAAAACAAATACGTATAGAATTATCATAGTGTCTTATGTCGTATTCCTTTCCATAATCTATGTCTAATCAATTAATATCAAATTATAAATAAATAAAAAACGTACAGAATTATCTTAGTGTCTTCTATCGTATTCCTTTCCATAATCTATGTCTTATCAATTAATATCAAAATATAATAAATAAATACGTATAGAATTAAATTATCTTAGTGTCTTCGGTCGTATTTCTTTCTATAATTTATGTCTAATTAATTAATATCAAAATATATCATAGTGTCTTATGTCGTATTCCTTTCCATAATCTATGTCTAGTCAATTAATATCAAATTATAAAAAAAAAAATACGTACAAAATTATCTTAGTGTCGTCTATCGTATTCCTTTCCATAATCTATGTCTTATCAATTAATATCAAAATATAAAAAATAAATACGTATAGAATTGAATTATCTTAGTGTCTTCGGTCGTATTTCTTTCTATAATTTATGTCTAATTAATTAATATCAAAATATAAAAAACAAATACGTATAGAATTATCATAGTGTCTTATGTCGTATTCCTTTCCGTAATCTGTCTAATCAATTAATATCAAAATATAAAAAACAAATACGTACAGAATTATCTTAGTGTCTTTTGTCGTATTCCTTTCCATAATCTATGTCTTATCAATTGATATCAAAATATAAAAAAACAAATACGTATAGAATTGAACTATCTTAGTGTCTTCTGTTGTATTCTTTTCTATAATCTATGTATAATCAATTAATATCAAAATATAAAAAAAAAATACATACAGAATTATCTTAGTGTCTTCTGTCGTATTCTTTTCCATAATCTATATATAATCAATTAATATCAAAATATAAAAAACAAATACGTAAAGAATTATCTTAGTGTCTTATGTCGTATTCCTTTCCATTATCTATGTTTAATCAATTAATACCAAAAATATAAAAAATATATACGTACAGAATTATCTTAGTGTCTTCGATCGTATTCCTTTCCATAATCTATGTCTAATCAATTAATATCAAAATATATAAAACAAATACAAATTATCTTAGTGTGTTTTGTCGTATTCCTTTCCATAATCTATATCTAATCAATTAATATCAAAATATGAAAAACAAATACAAAAGCTTTTTATTGATCTTCTTGGCTTCTTGAATCCTGTGATTTTGGTATAACAAAGCCTCTCAATATCATATGTTCTGTAATTTCTACGTTTCAAATCTATTTTCTACTGTCTATTATATATATTAAAACACAGTATATTAATATCAGGTAATGACATATGTCAATTTATCCATCACTCTACTTCCATACTGTATTTATTACAATTGATTTATTATTATATTTATCCAATAATCTGTTTTTTAAAAATTATCCCATAAAAATATGAAATTGTCTACAAATATAAATTTGATTTTTATATAATTGCATATAACTCTCACATATAAAAATATAACTCTCACAATAATTTTTTGAATTTTTTTTAAGCTATTTTTTTTATTAATATTATCTCATAATTGAATATAACTCTCACACATAAAAAAATGTAATTATCCAATCATTTGAATTTTTTAATTTTTTTACAGCTAATTCTCACACAGACAAAAAATATGTAATTTAAAACTAATTATACTCAATTAGAATATTCTCATACAGACAAAAAGTATGATATTTGAAATTATCCAAAAATTAAATTTTGTTCTTTATACAGATAATCTTTGATTTTTTAAATTTCTTAACATCTAATTCTCACACAAGAAAAAAGAAGTAATATTATACAATAATTTTCACGCATAAAATTTTTAAGATTTTTTTAATTCCATACTCGCACAAAAAATATTAATATTATAAAGTTAAAAATTACAGCGTACAAATCCAAACTAATATTTATATCCTAAAATTAAAGTAAATCCAAACTGATTTTGTATTGCATAATTTAAGCAATTCCAAATTGATATCATCACAAATTCCTTGGTGATTGATGTAAACACGTTTTTTATTAACCCTATAAATAGAGATGGACACTTTCATTCCAAATCACACCACAAACAATTCTCTCCTTCTTATAATTTTCTACAATACAGTAAGATTTTTTTTTTATTCCTCTATTACTATTGCTAACATATTCCTATACTTTGCCTTAAGTATAAATTTAACTTCAAGTTTGTGTCATTTGATAATATCACTATATTACAGCAATTTCAAATTGATGTTATCCAATAAGTTGGTCTTTGAATTATTTTATTATCTAATTGTTGCAAATAACTCTAACACATAAATATCTGATATTATCTAATAATTTTAATTTTTTTATTTATAAATAATTTTCAGCCACAAAAGTATGTAATATTATCCCGTAATTGGGCTTTTGAACTTTGTTTACAGATAAATTTTTAAATATTTATTTAATTCCTTACTTACACAAAAAAATATAACATTGTCCTATAAATATGTCACGCATACAAATCTAAACTGATATTATATCAAAAAATTGAAGCAATTCCAAATTGATATTATCCAATAATTTGGTTTTTGAATTATTTTATTATCTCATTTTTACAAATAACTCTGACATATAAGTATCTGATATTATTTAATAATTTTAATTTTAATTTTTTTTACAAATAATTCTCAGGCAAAAAAATATGTAATATTATCCCATAATTTTGTTTTTGAACTTTATTTGCAGAAATTTTCAAGCGTAATTTTTTTTATTTTTAAAAAGAATCTTTAATCACACAATAAAAATTAATATTATCCCATAAATACAAATCTAAGCTGATATTATATCCCAAAATTGCATCAATTTCAAATTTATATTATATCACATAATTCCAGTTTGATATTATCCTAAATTGATGGGCAATTGATCTAAAGACGTGTTTTATTCACCTTATAAATAAAGACCAACTCTT
Source organism: Hedera helix (assembly GCA_947179155.2). NCBI lineage: Eukaryota > Viridiplantae > Streptophyta > Magnoliopsida > Apiales > Araliaceae > Hedera > Hedera helix. The sequence continues at coordinate 2,299,429 of OX359280.1, read as the reverse complement.
TTATTTTAAATCACACCACAAATAAATTTTGATTATATATATATATATAATGAATAATCTCGCCGCAACACGCAGGGTTGCATCTAGTATATATTAAAATATAGTACATTGACACCATCTATTGACAGGTGTCAGTCACACAATCAGCCACCTCTCCTATACCGAATTAAAAAAAAATTCCTTACACAAATACTAACAAAAACGCATCCAATTTTTTAATTCTCAAAATCACTATAAATTTCCAAAATCACTATAAATCTAAACTAATATGATATTTACCAATTGATTTAATTTCTCAATATTACAATATCAAAATCATAAATTGATATTTTTTTAAGGAAACAAATACTATTAATACAGTATTTTCTAATATTAAATAAATACTAACAATTACTATTACAGTATTTTTCTCATATTATCTCATCATTTACATATAATTTTTATGCCAATTGTTTTTTTTTGCTATTTTTAATTCCATACTCATATAAAAATAGCAACCTGTAATATAAAATTATATCCAAATTTCAAGCACTGCCAAATTAAAAAAAAATCTTAAACAAATACTAACAAAAACGCATACAATTTTTCTAATATAATCTCATAGTTGAACTATTGAATTTTATTGTAATATTTTTAAATCCATTCTCATTATTCAAATCTAAATTGATATTTTAATCAATCCCACATTAATATGTTGATTTTATAATCCCCAAAATCACTACAAATCTAAACTGATCTACTATTATCAACTAATTTAATTTCTCAATATTACAACATTAAAATCATAAATTGATATTTTTTAATTAAACAATTACTACCAAAATCGGGATTATTATTATTTTTTACAAATCTAAACTAATTGTTATTATTTTTTACAAATATAAACTGATGAATCACTCCCAAATTAAATGTATCTTTTTTAATTTTCAAACACTGATTTTGATATCCTAAAATCACTACAAAATTATATTTATAATATTATCTCATACTTGAACTATTGAATTTTTTCTAATACTTTTAATTCCATTCTTATGATCTAAATTTAAATTGATATTCTAATCAATCCCATATTAATATGTTGATTTTATAATATCTAAAATTACTACAAATTTGAACTGATATGATATTTATCAACTAATTTAATATCTCAATATTACAACATCAAAATCATAAATTGATATTTTTTTAATTAAACAAACACTAATAATACAATATTTTTCTCATATTAAACAAATATTAATTTGTTGTACCCTTCCATAGCTTTTAACGTTGGGAGTTGGGAATCAGACACCACTTTACCCAATTTTATTTTCTACATCTGTATTGATTTACTAATTTGCTTTACAATAGCTTTTCAATTTTAGCAAGAGTATAACTATTTTTTTTTAATTTCATGCTCACACAACAAAATGTAACATTATCCAATAATTACATCAATCCCAATTTGGTATTATCCCATAAATCTATTATATATTATTAAAATGCAATATATTGACACAATCTATTGACAAGTGTCATTCACACCATCCGTCACATCTCCTATACCAGATTAAAAAAAAATCTTTACACAAATACTAATAAAAACGTTGTAGACACCCAAATTTTGCATTTCTCTACTAACCCTAGCAGGAGGGCAAAATCGTCATTTGACCCGACATGCGGAAAGAAAGGTGGACCCCAACACAAAGTCACCCCAGCGATTTACGGTTAAAGCCGCCGCAACGGACAACGAGCATCCGGTCACTTGGGGCAGGGCGAACAGTTGATCCAGAAAAGCCTGAGCCAACCACAAAAGACGACTAATGGCCACTCCGCTTACGATGTTCGGGGGTCTCACTCCCCGGTGAGCGAGCGGCTGCCCAGCTCGCCGGTGAGCTGGCGGGGGTGAAAAGGGGGCAGCGCCCCCTGGGAGCCAAGCACAATTATCAAATTCGGTATCAAATCGCGGCCCTCCAAACTGGCCTCCCAGAACAATATGGCATCGTTTCCCAGGGATTTTCGGACTGCAAAAATACAGCCTTCCAAAATAATACCGCAGAAATTGGCGAATTAAGACCGCGTGGCACGAAAATCGAAAAATCAAGCCGGACGGCCGCGAATGCAACCGCTGCCACCGACAAAAGTGACAGGCGCGAGGCTCGAGAACGGCACGCGGCAGCCGAGGCGACGGCTGGGACGGCCACAGCAGGCCCAGCCGCAGATGCATCTGCGGCTGCCTTCTGAAGCACTATAGATCGTCATTTTCAACCCGAGAACCAGAAGAAGAAGAAAAAAAAAAGAAAAAAGAAAAGAAGGAGAGAGAGAGATCGCGCGGGAGAGAGAGAGTGGTCGGATTTTTGGGCTAGATTGAAGCAACACTTTCCATTGTTGTGTTCATTAGTTAGCGATCTTGTGGTGTAGCTCGTTTTGTGATATAAAAAAGCTTGAATCCGCGTTTTGCAAGGTGAAAAAGATTGTCTTTTTGGTATTCTATTGTTTGTATTGTTAATATAGCTTATGTTTTGGGTTATGTGATGTAATATGTTGTTATGTTGATAAAGGATCCGTGGATTAGGGGTTGTTAGCGAGGTTTCCATCGGAAAGTAACTCCTCCTAACGCCCCGATGACATCCGTACGGTGATATCTCGTTCGTTGTGGTAATGGATAGTTTTAGTGATTAAGTTGTGATATTTGGGTTATGTAATGTGATAGCAATGTTAAATCTCGTTAGATTTGGTTTAGGGTTGGTTGTGCCATGATTTGGGTGAATGTGAGCCTAGGGAGGAGATCCTCGCGGTCAAATCCCGATGATGAACGTTTTGGTGTATGTAATCATGGTATAGGGTCCATGGATGTGTATTTTGTAATATCCGGCCTTAAAGCGATACAAAGTCGTGTTCGGGTTAAGGCCCCGTAATAATAATAAAATATGTGATTGTGGGTGTTTGGGGTTGTCTGGATAGCTTACATGCCCGTGGATAGCCCCGACACGTTGTGAGTGCTTGTTTAATTTACGACATAAAAAATAGTTTTTAAATAAGGCAAATAATGAAGATTTTGTAAAAATGATCAATTTCAGGATATTAGAGTCACGAGGTTTAAAGGTTAAGTGTTTTGGCAAACTTTAATCCATGATTGATGAATAGGCTTTAATTGGTTTTTAAAACGTCATAAAAAACGATTTTGTAAATAAATAAAGTGTTTTCATTAAACTTTGTGCATAGGGTTAAAGAGTTCTAGAAGTTGCCCTAGTTTTATTTATATTAACTGTTAGAAGGCAATGTATAGTCTCGATTCCTATTTGACAAAAGTTTAAAATTGTTTGTTTTCTAAAATGACATCTAAAAAAAAAAAACCCTCAAAAGTTTTCGAAATTAAAAATCAATCTTTCTTATAAAAAAGCAAAACCTCGTCATTTGGGTCAAAAGACGTTAAAACACTTTCCAGATAAAGCACATTTGCCATACAAAAATCCAAACAAAATTCACCACAAGCATTCACCTAGGCACACATGCACACACACGCAACTCACACATTTTAGAATTTAAAAGGATAGGAAAACATCAAGATAGCGGTAACCGTGTTTCACGGAAGTCGGGGGGTGCCTAACACCTTCCCCTCGCTTAAGCAAGCCCCCGAACTCTATGAATCTCGGTTTGCGGACCAATTAATTCGGAGTCACATATGAGCCAGCGATTACGAAAACAAAATTCGGATGAGTTGGTACATCCATTTCAAATATACCAACTGGCGACTCTGGTCAATTGGCTCATAACAATTCGACATTTCAAAACCCCGTCGACACTAAGCCGACCCTTTTCAAAAAAATCACATCTTAATCTAAAGGCTAAAATTGGAAAGGGACATTTTAATAATAAAAAACGAGACGACGAAAATCCCGGCGTCGACAGCTGGCGACTCTGCTGGGGACTATAGAGGGCTTAAGCCGCATTTAAAATCCTGATGTTTTCTTATCCTTTAAAACTAAAAAATGTGTGTTTGCGTTATTTGCGTGGATTTACCTTTTTTGCGTGTGAATGGTGTGATTGCGATTTCTTTTCAAAAGCTTTACTTTATTAGCATCATATGCATACGGTGAGGAACGATGAATGAATGATGAATGTATATTGAGCAGTTCCTCCTCCTGAGGCAAACCCGTCGGATGTGGATTACTGGACTCAAAGGGGTGCTCCCCGGCGAGGCTCAGGAAAAGCATCCACTCAGATCCAATCCAATTGAAAGACCGGATTTATTCCCGTCTAGTATGTTGCGAAGATCTGGGAACCTTCATGCCAAAAAGCCCGCGAGAGTAAGCTTAGGGTAGGTCAGCCTCAGATAAACCCAACGCGTGGGAAGTCTCTTCATACCCTTTTACGTTTCACGCACGTAATGTCACACTTTAGTCAAACATTTTGTATCTCCCGTTTTGTCAAAATAAAATACTAACCTCTGTTTTACAGGGACAGCTGGGAGAGCATCATAATTGCACACTGTCATACATTGGTTAAAATAAAGGGATACTGACCCTATTTTTGCAGGAAAAGATTACAAAAACTCAAAAACACAAAAATATTTGCTTCAGCATGCATCCACTAGTGTCATTTCCAGAAACTAAACTTCGGTTGTTTTATACGCAGGATTGCTCCCCAAACCCGTCTCCGATCTAAGAAAGCCAGAGAATCAACAGTCGAGATGGCTGAGAACCCTAATCCTGACCTGGCTCCCGTATCTCGGGAAGAGTTCAACGCTGTAAGAAATCAAATGACAGAGCTGACTATGTTGCTCAAAGAGCATTTCAAACTAAAATCAGGGCCACAGCTCGAGGACCCGCCGGGGCCATCATCTCAAGGGAACGTACTGACCCCAGAAACTCCAAAAGTAGAGCTGCCAAAGCAAGTCATTATCATCCCGGAGGACGAGGTGGCCAGTGGTGTCAGTAAGAAGATAAAGCAGATGGAAGAGGCCATCAAAGCGATGAAGGGGATTGGGTCGTATGGCAGTGTGAACTATTCCGACCTTTGCATATTTCCGGGAGCCAGATATCCAGAAAAGTTCAAACTCCCCGAATTTGAAAAGTATAGCGGGTCAGGGGATCCTTACACCCATTTGAAGGTATACATCGGAGAGCTGGGGGGATATGCTGAGGACGAATCACTGAGAATGCAACTGTTCCAGAAAAGCCTGACAGGGGAGGCTAGAACGTGGTATGCGAGATTGGACAATGCTAAGATTCACAATTGGGAGGAGCTGGCCCATACTTTCCTAACCCAATACAGCTTTCAGTCCCAGATGGCCCCGGATCGATACCAGATGACCAAAATCAGAAAACAGACCAGTGAATCCTTCAGGGACTATGCTCAAAGGTGGAGGAGGATGGCAGCCCAAGTGAACCCACCCATGAGTGAGGCAGAGATGGTAATGACCTTCATCGATATACAAGAGGCCCCTTACTATGAAAGGGTGATAGCAGGGATAGGGAAGCCTTTTGCGGAAATGATCAAGCATGGGGAGATGGCTGAGATGGGATTGAAGTCAGGAAAGATCCGGGATTTCACAGCTCTTGAAGCTGTTGCTGAGCAAATTCAGAGTGGAAACTACGGCAGTTCATCCCGGAGACCCCAGAAGAGAAAGGAAGAGGATGTGTCCCTGATACTGCAAGGATTATCTGGGAAAACAATGACCAGCCCTCCGGTCCGCATGCAAAGAAGTGAGGCCCCGCGTCCGTCAAATTTCAACAATCAAAGATATGAGGGGCGCAGGAAGTTCGAAAAGCCACCAGAAAGGGAGTTCACCCCATTGGGGGATTCATTGGAGCATATACTGGCCTTGTTGGTGGGCCAGAAAAACATTACCGAGCTATTGCCTCCATCAGACCCGAAAAGCAAGAGATATGACCCTAGCAAGAGATGCGCCTACCACTCGGCTTCCCCAGGGCACGACACCCAAGAATGCTGGTCACTAAAGCATAAAATCCAGAACATGATCGACAGCGGAGAGATAGTGGTAGAGCAACCAGAACCCCCAAACGTAAAAGCCAACCCTCTTCCCGAGCACAATGGGGGAGGCGTGAACGTAGTGGAAATCAGTGGAGCAAAAGGTCCCTTGAAATCGATGTACATAAGGAGGATAGAGGGAGAAATTGCCATGACCCATGCCCAGGAGGGAGCGCAAAACGAGCCTATCAAGTTAGTTGGCGTGATGCGAGATACCAAAACAGAGCCTATCCGGTTATCAGCCCCAAGACCCCTTGTCATAGCCGCCAGGTCACAATTGCCGATTACCAATCTGAAAGCTGTCCCGTGGAATTATGGGGGGAAAATCGAGGAGGAGGCCAGTTGCGCATCAGTCAGCTCTAAGGGAAATCCATTGTATCTACCCAGGAGGGTTCTTGAGAAAACGAGAAGGGAAAACGGGAAACTATCGGAGAAAAAGGCATTGGAGTTTTGGGAGAAAATGAATCACGGCAAGGCAGATGTGGTCAAGGCTCTGGAGGTACAACCGCCCCTGACATCAATCTTGGATCTTGCATTGGCATCAAATGATCATCATCAGATATTGAGCAAAGTCCTGGAAGAGGCTCATGTTCCCAAGTCAATTAGTACGGAAAGATTTGGCCACTTGGTGGGCCACCTATTGGACAGCAATGTAATATCATTCACCGATGACGACATCCCCGAAGAAGGGAGGGGGCACCGGAGGCCGTTACACATTGCGGTTATCTCCTCCGGGTATGTGATGAACGGAGTCTTGATTGATGGTGGGTCAGCCCTTAATATTTGCCCATACAGTACTCTGGAGAAGATGAAAATCAACCCTAAGCGCCTGCGGGCCAGCCAAGTGGTGGTGAGGGCGTTTGACGGATCAAGAAAGGACACGGTGGGAGAGATTGAGCTGCCGGTGGAGATCGGGCCTTATGCTTTTGACATTTCTTTCCAAGTACTGGATATCACGGCCAGTTACAACATGCTCTTAGGGTGGCCCTGGATTCATATGACCGGGGCAGTTCCCTCCACCCTGCATCAACAAATAAAGTTTATCGTGGAGGGCCATTTGGTAACAATCGCCGTAGAATCTGACTGCCCCGTTCCCTCTGTAAAAGGCATGCCGGTGATCCATGTGGACGAGTCGACCCAACCAATAAGCTATCAGGCGTTTGAAATCAGCACCCCTCAGTACAAGCAGTTGGGAGCCCCGGAGTTAAAACTTAAGATGTCCCCCGAGCTCACCGTCGTTGCCCGGGAAATGATGGCAATGAACTTCCAGCCGGGGCAAGGGCTGGGCAAGCACAACCAAGGAATCACAGAGCCCATCCAGGTACCAGTGCAGGCAGGCAAGGCGGGGCTAGGGTATCAAGGAGGTATAATGCCGAAGAACTCATATAAGAAAGTTCCCATGAGGATAACCGGAGTCCCGATACCGAGAGCGAATAGTGAACACTCCCCAAGGGTAATCAAGCCTGCATCTGAAGCAGAGGGTAAAGTGGAGGTTCCCCCAGTCAAGGGAGTGGCCCAGCAGTCGGATTTCTTACAGGAAATTATGGAACAGTTCGAGAAAAAGTGTCATCTCCCGGGGCAGTCAGGCCCCAGTGAAAAGGGAAAAGAGAAGATAACGGAAGGCAAGCAGATCATGCCATTTATAAATTGGGCCGGGCTAGAAGTGCCCGAGGAAAGTGAAAATGAAAGCCAAAGCCAAGTTGCCGCAATCATAGAGGAGGTGCCAGATACAGAGATCCCCTCCATCACTAGCTATAAAACCGAAGTGATCCCCAGGAATTGGACCATACAGCCAGTAATATCCAGAAAAGGGTAAATGCAGGAGTGTCCGGGAATCTTGTCCAGTAGGGGGATCAAGGGGTTTTTTAAGACGGTGTTTTTGTTTATGTATCTGCACGTCTATCATACTTTTGTCATGATTATTGAAAAGGAAGTCATGTACCTAATGTTTATATATATGACAAATATTTTTGTTTCATGTCAGGTGTACCGATTTGAGTCATTCTAGCCTAACAAACGATTTTCCAAATTTGAAAGACGATTATGATTTTGATATAGAACTGGATTTCGATTTGATGGGAATTGAGCAGGACGAAGCAGATGATGACGACGCTCCCGACGAGATCAAAGAGTGGGTCGAGGATAAACCCAAACCCAACCTAGACCAAACCATCACCATCAACATAGGAATCCTTGAAAACCCCAAAGAGCTAAAAATTGGGGCAGACTTGACTCCAGACCAGAAAGCAGAGATAGCTGAACTTTTGAGCCGATATGAGGATGTGTTTGCTTGGTCACACGAGGACATGGTCGGTTTGTCCACGGATATTGTGGTACATCGATTGCCTATCAAGGAGGGTTTCAGGCCAGTTAAGCAGAAGCTGAGAAAATTGAAACCGGAATGGAGCTTAAAAGTGAAGGAAGAGATAGTCAAGCAATTCAAGGCTGGGATCATCATGGTGTCGACTTACCCAGAATGGCTTTCCAATATAGTCCCCGTGGCAAAGCCTGGAGGAAAGGTGAGAGTGTGCGTGGATTATAGAGATCTGAACAAAGCCAGTCTTAAGGATAACTTCCCAGTGCCTTTCATACACATCTTGGTGGATAACACAGCTCAGTATGAAATGTATTCATTTGTCGATTGTTTCGCTGGGTATCACCAGATAATGGTGGCGGAAGAGGATCGAGAAAAGACTGCCTTCATCACCCCCTGGGGCACATTTTGTTATAGACGACTTGCCTTCGGCCTCACAAATGCAGGAGCCACTTATCAGAGGGCCATGATGGCCCTATTCCATGACATGATGCACAAGGAGATAGAGGTTTACGTGGATGACATCATTGTGAAATCGAGGGCGGAATCTGACCATGTGACTCATCTTAAGAAGCTATTTGAGCGGCTCAGGAAGTATAATTTGAAGCTCAATCCAGCCAAATGTGCCTTCGGGGTTCAGTCAGGTAGGCTCCTTAGATTCTTGGTGAGCAATCGGGGCATCGAACTGGATCCGGCTAAGATCAGGGCTATTGTGGATATGCCAACTCCCCGTACAGAGAGAGAGATAAGGGGATTTTTGGGGAGGATAAACTTCATCAGTCGGTTCATATCCCACCTGACCACCACCTGCGAACCAATCTTCAAACTGTTAAGGAAAGATGCCTCCCGGAAGTGGAACAGTCAATGCCAAAAGGCCTTTCAGACTATTAAAAAGCAATTAACAGAAGCGCCAGTGCTGGTACCGCCAAAGGACGGGATTCTCCTTTTCCTGTATATATCCGTGAATGATATGGCGATGGGTTGTATGTTGGGGCAGAAGAGTGAATCCGGTAAGGAGCATGCCATTTATTACCTCAGCAAGAGATTCAGCAGCTGTGAACAGAATTACACGCCGATCGAGAGAACATGTTGCGCCTTGGCCTGGGCTGCTATGAGGTTACAGCATTACCTCCATGGACACACTACCTATTTGATCTCGCGGATCGACCCCTTGAAGTATATATTTGAGAGACCGATGCTGAATTGTCGATTGTCAAGGTGGCAGTTAATCCTCCAGCAATTCAACATCCTGTACGTTACCCAGAACGCTATGAAGGGGCAGGGAATTGCAGATCAATTATCAGAGATGCCGACAGGGGGGATGGAGCCTTTAGAAACTTTCCTACCGGGTGAGGACATACTGTGGGTCCAACAGGCGAGGTGTGATGACGAAGGGCAGTTTTGGAAAATGTATTTTGACGGTGCCATGAATGCTGAAAGGGCTGGAGCTGGAGCGGTCCTAATCTCCATTACGGGCGAGCAATACCCGGTTCTCACCAAATTAAAGTTCAGTAACTCAAACAATACGGCTGAATACGAAGGATGTATATTGGGACTGAGATTCGCCCGCAATATGGGAGTGAAAAGATTAGCCATGTTCGGAGATTCAGAATTGGTAATCAGACAGGCAACTGGGGAATATGGCACTAAGGAGCTTCGGTTACTCCCGTACCACCGGTATGTAGTCCGATTGATGCAAGAATTTGAAGATATAGCTTTCCGACACATTCCCCGGGGGTGGAATGACTTTGCCGATGCATTGGCCACCCTGGCTTCGTTAGTCCACGTACTCAAAGGCAAAGCCACTCCACAGGTTGAAATAACAGTACAAAATGCCCCCGCTTAAGAAGAATACATATCGGAGTTGTCAGAAGATGTGGTTCAACCAAATCAGCCCTGGTATCATGACGTTCAGAAATACTTGAGGGATAGATCTCTCCCCGACCAGGCGAACCGAACGGAAAGGCAGAGAATCCAGAAGATGGCGATGAAATTCTATTTAAGCGGAGACTCCCTGTATAAGAGGGATGTAGGCTTGGGATTATTGCGATGTGTAGACGAGACTCAAGCACAGAAAATCATGGGCGAAGTGCACGGTGGAGTATGTGGGCCGCACATGAGTGGACCAATGCTGGCCAAGAAAATTCTGAGAACAGGGCACTACTGGCTATCACTTAAGGCTGACTGTGACGATCATGTCAAGCGATGTTTCCAATGCCAAGCACACGGTAATGTGATGCATGCGCCTCCTAATGAACTGCATTGTATGACTTCCCCTTGGTCTTTCTCCATGTAGGGTATGGATGTTATCGGGCCCGTGGAGCCCAAAGCGAGCAACGGCCACCGGTTCATTTTTGTCATGATTGACTATTTCACTAAATGGGTGGAGGCAGCTTCTTTCCCCAAAGTAACACAGGAAGTTATAGTCAGTTTCATCAGGAACAATGTCATTTGCCGGTACGGACAGCCTGAAATCTTGGTGTCCGACAATGCCAAGAATCTGAACAATGCCCTTATGAAAGAGTTGTGCGCCCAATTCAAGATCAAGCATCTCAATTCTGTCATTTACAGGCCCAAAATGAATGGGGTCGTGGAGGCGGCAAATAAGAATATAAAGAGAATTATGGCGAGAATGTCTGCCAATCATCGGGGATGGCCAGACTTGCTACCCCTCACACTGTTTGCATATCGGACATCAGTTCGTATGTCTACAGGGGCAACCCCTTACGCCTTGGTATATGGGATGGAGGCCGTTTTGCCAGTAGAGATGGAGATGGCATCCCTCCGAATTTTGCTCGATGCTCGGATTGACGAGGAGGATTGGATACAAAGTCGATACGACCAGTTAGCCTTAATAGATGAAAGAAGGGTGGCGGTTATATTACACGGTCAGTTGTATCAGCAACGCATCTCTCGATCGTACGACAAAAAGATACGGTCCAGAAAGTTCAAGGAAAATGATTTAGTGTTAAAGAGGGTCATGCCCTGTCAAGACGAGGCCAAAGGGAAATTCGCTCCAAGTTGGGAAGGACCCTTTGTGATCAAGAAAGTCCTATCTGGAGGGGCCCTTATCCTACAAGAAATGGATGGCGAGGTATTTCCGCAGCCCCTGAATGCTGACTCTGTGAAACGGTTCTACGCTTAAAAAAAAAAAAAAAAAAAAAAAAAAAAAATCTTCTATCTCCCTTGTAATTCGAACTACGTAGGACCTGATCTCCCGACCTTGTGGGAGTACGTAGGCAGTCATCCTGGCACGGTCCGTTCTATACAAAATAATAAATCTCGTCCCTATACCAAACCCATTTCCAAAAAACCCGAAACCTTACTTCGGACAAATACATTCAGCCGTCATGGCCCGGTCCGTTCTATACCAAAATAATAAACCTTGTCCCTATACCGAAACCACTTCCAGAAAATCCCGAAATCCTATACACTCCAAAACTTACCCAAACCTAGCCACATAATTAGCCCAAAGTCCAAGACTCACTTCGATGAAATCAAAGGGGGGCACGCGGCAATATCTGTGGAGTTCCAATCAAGACTTGAGGAAAGAAATAAGGCAATATATCGAAATCATAATCAGCTGGATAAAATGAGGATCCAATGAAGGGCGACGATGCATCAAAAAGGGAAATGACTAAAACCACAAATATTTCTCTATATATACAAAACATTTTGATTACAAGTCTGTCTTTTAAATAAAAGTGATGAAACTGACATAGTCCGTGCAGGAAATAAAATCATCTACAGGTCAGAGACCAGCTGGAGCAGGATAGACAGAATAGTCGAGGCATCATAAACCTCCGGCTCATTCGCAATCTGCTGTCCCATCATGTCAATCCGAGTCAAAAGAGCAGCAGCACTGGTAACAGTCGTGGAATGGCCCTCCATGATGACTCGGGCCTGCTCTACGATGTTATCTCTGGCGGAAACGGCGGCATCCCGGGCTAGTACAGTATTTTTATTTGCATTTTACTTGTTTTTATGTTTATATTGCAGAAAATAGTTTTGGAGGGTCAAAACGGTAAAAACGGAGCTTAATGGCAATTTTGTAATTTGTGAACAGTAACCGCGGCCGGGGCCGGCTTTTACAAAGGAATCCGTGGCCGGGGCCGTGGTCGGCGGAATTTATTTTAAGAGTTCGGGTGTTTCCAGAAGTTGAGCAAAAGAAGGATTGTGAAGTTGCTACGAGTTAGGAGTACTTAGTAGAGTTATTAGGGATATAAATAGATAGGATTAGAATGGTTTTAACACAACTGAGGGAGAAGGATTTCCATTGAAGATTGATTGGCGTTTTCAACTATGTCAGGCTAAGTTCTTTATTTTCAGTTCTAAGGGATGTTGAATCTTATTTATTATCTATGAATTAATTGAGTTATTAGTATTTCTTCCTTCATATGTGGAATTTATTCTTGATGATCTATTAGAATTGCTTAATGATGATTGGTTTGATTAATTTGATAAGGGCCCATTGAATTGATTTGATTATTATCATATGCTAGATTAAGGTATAATATTAAGCAAACGATGTTATATCTGATCATAAGTAGCGAATAGTGGTATTTGATTGTGGTCAAGCTTTCGAATATTGCTATGATATCAAGAAGACAGGTTAAATATTCTGCGATCGTACGATTATTGCTTGGAATAACCTAATTCCCTAATTCTTAATGCTATTGTCATATTAAATCTAGACTGATAGCTCTAGGTTGTATGATAATTAGGGTCTAGTGGGGGCGATCGTCACATTAGATTTAAAACCAAAGGGGAATTTCGGGTAACGCGGACCGTGGTTGCTTAGGGTTATTAATTTCATTGAAGGAAAGATATTGATCAACTTAATTATATCATATTTATGAAAAGATGATACTGAACTGAAGAACTGAAGTTTGCAAATCATTGGATAATCTTAATTTATACTTCTTGTTTTCTAGTAGAATCATAGTTACAAAAATCCCCTCTTTACTTATTACTTGTTATTTACTGTTAGAAACATTCAGATAAATCATAAAATATACTTCCCGTGGGTTCGACTCTTGCATGCCATTATACCAATTTTATATTGATAGAGTGAAAGTAAGGAATAATTTTGGAGTGATAACGACAGCTTCCAAATTTTGGCGCCGTTGTCGGGGAAGTGATTGTTTTTATAAATTTTCTTTGTTTTCTTTCAGTTTATGACTCGATCCTCTCACTCTCCTGATTTAAAATTTGATCCAGAGATAGAGAAAACTGCAAAAAGAATAAGGAAAGAGACTCGTCGAGCACGGAACATAACTTCGGAGTTCGAAGACGATTTTACTACATCACCAGGCTTAAACGTTGCGCTCGCATTACTGACTTCCTCTAGCGATTCGGAAGAGGAAGAAATGGCTGCACCAAATAATAGGACTATGAGGGAGTTGGCTACTCCTAATTTACGCCAACAACCATTATGCATAGAATATCCTGCTTTAGATGCTGCTTTTGAATTGAAATCTGGCTTAATTCACCTTTTGCCTACTTTTCGTGGTCTTACAGGTGAAGATCCGTATAAGCATCTGAAGGAATTCCACGTGGTTTGTTCCACAATGAGGCCACATGGAGTATCGGAAGAACACATAAAGCTTAGGGCTTTTCCATTCTCCTTAGCAGATTTGGCAAAAGATTGGTTGTACTATCTGCCCTCCGGTTCGATCCAATCATGGGATGATATGAAGAGGCTATTCGTGGAGAAGTATTTCCCTCCTTCACGGGTTGCCAACATAAGGAAGGAGATATGTGCCATCAGACAGTTTAGTGGCGAAACTCTTCACGAGTATTGGGAAAGGTTCAAGAAGCTGTGTTCGTGTTGTCCACATCAAATTGACGATCAACACCAAATTCAGTACTTCTACGAGGGATTGCTACCGATGGATAGGAGTATGATCGATGCTGCAAGTGGAGGAGCATTGGTTGATAAGACTCCAGACGCCGCACGGAACTTAATTGCTAACATGGCGGCTAACTCACAGCAATACGGAACTCGGATGGACCATGCACCGAAAAGGGTGAATGAGGTCGGCTCGAGCAACATTGAACAATAACTCTCGGAGTTAGCTGCTATGGTTCGTCAACTTTCTGTGGGGAACGGGCAAGTTACAAGAACTTGTGGAATCTGCTTGTCATCGGATCATTCGACAGATATTTGTCCTACACTGCAAGAAGATGGCACCATAGAACAAGCCAATGTAGCGGGAAATTTTCAAGGACAACCTCAGAGACGATATGATCCTTACTCTAATACTTACAATCCAGGATGGAGGGATCATCCTAATCTGAGCTACGGAGGAAACAGGCCACCAATGTCGAATGCTTTTCCGAATCGACAACAAGGGTTTCAACAAGCTCAACAGCAGTATCCACCTCGACAAGCAACACCTACAAAATCTGAAGCGTCTTTGGAAGACATGTTTAAAACCTTCATGAATCATACTCAACAGTTCATGAATCAGACCCAACAGTTCCAACAAGATACAAAGGCGTCCATTCATAGCTTAGAAAATCAAATGAGCCAATTAGCTACCACAGTTGGACGATTGGATTCTCAAGGCTCTGGGAAGTTGCCCTCTCAAACAATGATCAATCCGAGGGAAAACGCAAGTGCAATTACTTTAAGGAGTGGAAAACAAATGGACACACCAAGGGCTACGGTTGAATTTGATGAGGATAAAGCTAAGGAGGAGGCAGAGATCTCAAAGGTAATCCCTAAATCTCCTATTCAGCTTAAGTCTAACCCTTTACCTTTTCCTCCTAGGAATCTTAGAACTTCAAAGAAGGACGAGCAAGAGAAAGAGATTCTGGAGACCTTTAGAAAGGTAGAGGTGAACATTCCTTTATTAGATGCAATCAAGCAAGTTCCAAGGTATGCAAAATTTTTGAAGGAATTATGCACTAATAAAAGGAAATTACAAGAAAATGAAAAGATAACTGTTGGAGAAAATGTATCTGCTGTTCTGCAAAGAAAAATGCCTCCAAAATGTAAAGATCCGGGTATGTTTACCATTCCCTGCAAGATAGGTAATACCAGGTTTGAGAGAGCTATGCTAGATCTAGGAGCATCAATTAATGTTATGCCACTATCTATTTATGCTTCTTTGCATCTAGGTCCCTTGAAAAACACTGGTGTCATTATCCAATTAGCTGATCGTACTAACACATACCCCGAAGGGGTAATTGAGGATGTCTTGGTGCAGGTGAATGAACTAATATTTCCTGCAGATTTTTATATTGTGGACATGGACGACGATACATCTCCGAATCCTGCTCATATCTTGTTAGGGAGGCCATTCTTGAAAACAGCAAGAACGATGATTGATGTGCACAATGGGACCTTGACCATGGAGTTTGACGGCGAAAAGATTCAATTCAACATTTACGAGGCCATGAGGTACCCTAGTGATGTCAATTCCGTGTTTTCTATTAATGTCCTTGATTCCTTGGTGCAGAAATCTTTCGACCACTTACACATGGAAACCTTGGAGGATGCTATCACGAATAGTTTGGAGCTGGAAGAGGAAGACGAGATTGAACAACATGCGGAATTAAAGGATACTATAGCCGCATTACACTCATTACCGAAAATTTCAGATAAGTATGCCGTTTCGTCCATTCAATTACCAGTGACTCATGAAAGGTTGTTACCTTCTGTTGTGCAGGCTCCGAGGTTGGAATTAAAGCCTCTACCAATCCACTTGAAGTATGCATATCTAGGGCAAGAGGAAACACTGCCAGTGATAATTGCGAATAATCTGACCAAAGTCCAAGAGGAAAAGTTGCTTAGAGTCTTAAGGGACCACGTACAAGTCTTTGGTTGGACAATTGCAGATATCAAAGGTATTAGCCCAGCTGTGTGTATGCATCGCATTCTTCTGGAAGAAGGAGCCATCCCAAAGCGAGATGCTCAACGCAGACTGAATCCACCTATGATGGAGGTTGTGAAGAAAGAAGTTCTGAAATTACTCGATGCAGGTATTATCTATCCTATTTCAGATAGTCAATGGGTCAGTCCAGTTCAAGTAGTTCCTAAGAAAGCTGGCATAACTGTCGTTAAAAATGATAATAATGAGTTAGTGCCTACTCGTTTGCAAACAGGATGGAGAGTGTGTATTGATTATAGGAAGTTGAATGCCGTAACTAGAAAAGATCATTTCCCTCTCCCTTTTATTGACCAAATGTTAGAAAGATTAGCAGGCCATACTTATTATTGTTTCCTAGACGGTTTTTCGGGGTATAACCAAATTGTGATTGCACCTGAAGACCAAGAAAAGACCACTTTCACGTGCCCATTCGGTACATTTGCATACCGTAGGATGTCCTTCGGACTTTGTAATGCACCCAGTACGTTTCAACGATGCATGATAAGTATATTTTCTGATCTTCTTGAACATTGCATTGAAGTATTTATGGATGATTTCACAATTCATGGTGATTCGTTAGATGCATGCTTAGATAATTTAACTCGTGTGTTGGATAGATGCTTAGAGACGAATCTTGTTCTAAATTGGGAAAAATGTCATTTTATGGTAGAACAGGGTATCGTTTTAGGTCATGTAGTTTCAGCTAAGGGAATAGAAGTGGATAAAGCTAAGATAGAAATTGTTGCTGCTTTACCTTACCCCGCAAGCGTGCGGGAGATTCGTTCTTTTCTTGGTCATGCAGGTTTCTATCGAAGATTTATAAAGGACTTCTCCAAAATAGCTATGCCGTTGTGTAAGTTGCTGCAAAAAGAGGTAGAATTCCAGTTTGACGATGAGTGCAAAAGGGCGTTTGATAAATTAAAGACCCTATTGACCTCCACACCGGTGATACAACCACCGAATTGGAATTTACCCTTCGAAATCATGTGTGACGCCAGCAACTATGCAGTAGGGGCTGTTTTGGGCCAACGAGTTGACAAAGCTGTACATGCCATCTATTATGCTTCTCGGACGTTGAATGCTGCTCAGATTAACTATTCCACAACAGAAAAAGAATTATTATCTGTTGTTTTTGCTTTAGACAAATTTAGATCTTATCTTCTTGGTACTAAAGTAATAGTTTACTCTGACCATGCTGCTCTCATGTATCTGCTTACAAAGAAGGATTCCAAACCAAGGATCATACGATGGATCCTGCTGCTCCAAGAATTTGACTTGCAAATAAAGGACAAGAAAGGAGCAGACAATTTAGTGGCAGATCACTTGAGCAGGTTGCTTAAAGATGAAGAAGCACTTCCACTGCAAGACTCCTTTCCAGATGAACATTTATTCTCCGTTGATAAGGCTGCACCCTGGTACGCAAATATTGTTAATTATTTAGTCAGCGCTTATATTCCTAGTGAGTTCTCCAAACTGCAGAAAGAGAAGTTTAAGAGCGATGTGAAACGGTATGTCTGGGATGACCCCTATTTATGGAAATTCTGTGCTGATCAGGTAGTTAGAAGATGTGTCCCTAACTCTGAGTTTTCATCCATTTTAACTTTCTGTCATTCTTACGCTTGTGGGGGTCATTTTGGACCAAAACGAACAGCTCGTAAAATTTTAGAATGCGGTTTCTTCTGGCCTAGTATTTTTAAAGATTCCTATCTATTTTGTAAATCATGTGCTAATTGTCAAAAGACCGGAAACATATCCAGTAGGAATCAAATGCCACAAACACCCATTTTGGTTATTGAAATTTTCGATGTTTGGGGCATTGATTTCATGGGGCCATTTCCTGTCTCTTATGGTTATGTTTACATTCTTCTGGCTGTTGACTATGTTTCCAAATGGGTGGAGGCTAAAGCCACCAAGACTGACGATTCTAAAGTTGTTGCAGATTTTGTCAAATCTAACATATTTGTCAGGTTTGGAACTCCTAGAGCTATCATCAGCGATAAAGGAACACACTTTTGCAATAGGACATTAACAGCACTGTTCAAGAAATACAATGTCATGCACAAAGTTTCAACGGCTTACCATCCGCAGAGCAATGGCCAAGCAGAGGTTTCAAACCGTGAGGTCAAGTCCGTTCTGGAGAAAGTAGTGCAGCCTAACCGCAAAGATTGGAGTCTGAAACTAGAAGATGCATTATGGGCCTATCGCACTGCATACAAGACTCCTATCGGAATGTCACCATATCGGATCGTTTTCGGAAAGCCATGTCATCTACCCGTCGAGCTAGAACACAAGGCTTTCTGGGCCATTAAACGATGTAACTGGAGCATGACTGAAGCTGGCGAACATAGGAAATTACAATTACAAGAGTTAGAAGAATTACGCCATGAGGCTTATGAAAGCTCCAGATTGTACAAGGAAAAGACAAAGGCGTTTCACGATAAGCAAATTGTGCGAAAAACGTTTGTAATTGGTCAAAAGGTCCTTTTGTACAATTCCCGCTTGAAACTGTTTCCAGGAAAGCTGCGTTCTCGGTGGGAAGGGCCCTTTGTGGTTGTTCACATTTCCTCTCACGGTGCGATAGAAATTAACGACCCACGCACGGGAAGAATATTTAAAGTGAACGGTCATCGGCTTAAACCGTTCTTTGAAGGATTTCAAGTGGAGGACGTCGAGCTCGTGGACTTATTGGACCCCGTTTATCACACTTGAAGTAGCAACATGTCGCGCGAACGACATTAAACAAACGCGCTTCTCGGGAGGCAACCCGACTTTAAATTAGTCATTTCATGCGTTTCTTTTAATTTCTACGTCTTTTAGTTCAACTTAGTTAAATTAGGATTTCAAAGTTTTATTTTTGTAGCTTAGGATATATTACACCATGTTAGCCATCCTAATCCTTGGGCATTTTTGTTTCATTGAAGGTACTAATGCATTATATTGCAAGGACTCACAGCAAAAGAAAGAAAAAATCAAATTTTCTGCAACAGACCACCACGGCCCCGGCCGGCATTTATACCTTAAAACCGTGGCCCCGGCCAGATTTAGTGCACAAATTCACGGCCCCGGCCGTGCACGGAAAAAAAAAAAAAAAACAAACAAAATGTATTTAAAACCATGGTCCGGTTGCGCTTGGGTCACACATTACTAAACCATACCAGCCGAGACTTCCTCCTCACATCAAAACACTACCAGCCGAGACCCAAACCCAAACACACCACCCTCCTAGCCGAAACCATCTCTCTTCCTCCTACACGAATCCCTTCTTCCATTCGGATTCCATCTCTCTCTCCACTCCGAACCCATCTCCACCACCACAACTTCCCTCCTCCTTCTTTCCATCTCCCTCCCGAAATACATTCCCCCAGCCACATCGGTTTCTCTCCTTTCACCACGAGGGGACGGTTCTCTCACGAGGGGTTCAACTAGCGGCCATAGCTGGGTTCCAATTTGGGACACGTGCGTCGTCCACTACCCATTCCAGGTATTACCTTCCGTTGCCATTCGGGTCTCTGCTTGGTTTTGCTTCTTCTGTGCTTTATATCTTTGGTTACCCAGTTGGTTTGTGTTGGCCACCTGGAGGAGTTTTGGAGGGGGTTGTGTGTTCGTGTAGGGTGTGACGGAGGCCTACTGTTTAGCCATTTTTAGACCTTGTGTATGCTCTGATTTGGGGGAAGAAAACTATTGCACACCACGTGTTTGTTGAATTGCCTCAAAGACACAACTTGTCTGTTTTTCCGATTTTTGGAGTGTTCGGGTTGTGCTACGCATTTGTGGTGGGATATTGCGAGTTAGGGATTTGGTTTTCTGTTCACTATGCCACCGAAACGTCACCGCGGTGAAAGTTCCACACCGTCGACCCGTGCTTATGATAAGAAGAAGTTTGTTAGTGCGGAGGCGGCGGATAAATTTGATATATATTTAATGGGTAAAGCTCTAACTCCCGAGCGCGGTCTTCGTCCCGAGGAGCTAGTTGATGGTGATATGGCTCGGATGATAATGGAGCGTGGATGGGATTCCTTCACGGATCAACCGGATCCTGCCGTGATCTCAATAGTCAAGGAATTTTATGCGAACGCTGAAGATACGTCGCGTTGTACTGTTATGATTCGGGGGAAGATGGTCTCCTTTAGTGGTGCTACGATTAATGCCTTTTATAACATAGAGCCACCCGTCTTTTGCCAATACGCGAAGTTTGTTCTTGAGCAGCCGAATTACGACACGATCATTCGCGATTTGTGCAAACCTGGGACGGTTTGGACCACTAGAGGCCATCAGGGTTCCATGATATTCCCGTCTAATTGCTTGAGCCGGTATGGGAAGATTTGGTATGCATTTATTTGTGCAAAGTTGATGCCGTCTACGCACGTTAGTGATGTCACCAAAGAACGGGCGGTATTGCTCTATGCTATAGTCACGGGCAAACACATAGATGTGGGGAATGTGATTGAAGCCTCTATTAAGAGGAATCTACGTCCTACTCAAAGCGGTTTGCCACATCCTTCGCTCATTTGTGGGTTATGTAGGCGAGCAGGTGTTAGATGGGGGTCCGATGAATCTACGCAGCAGCCATTGATCTTGTTGGATCATGGCTTGATTTCGCGCTATAAAGTCTGGGACGGTGGTGAATCGCATCCCCGTGGTTTAGGTTTTATCATCCCGAACGACCCTGTTGCTGAAACTGGTGAACCATCTACTTCTGGCGGTACACGTAAGGCCGAATTCAGCACTCAGCTCCGAAATATGCAATTGTGGGTCGATAATCGGATGGATCGCTTAGAACGGCAGAATGCACGACTCGCAGCACGTCAGGCTCATATGTTTAACTCTCAGTCTAATTTTAACAATGCTTTGACTGAGATGTTCGCGAGGATGAATCCCACGGCCGATCCAGTCCATTTTCCTGAGCCACAGCCATTGCCGGTGTACCCGCCTCCTGATGACCATGATGACCGCTCCAGTCCCTTTTCCGATTCCGATGATTGACCTATCAGGGGAGTCTTCTTGTTCTTATTTATTCAATTCTTTATTTCTTTAACAATGAGGACATTGTCTGCTTTAAGTTTGGGGGTGGAAAAACATTTACTCTGCATATATATATAGTAGTTTTAGGACTGTTACTGTTATGTTGCATTTGCATATTTTAGGACATTGTTTAGTTGGTTTAGCATTTAGTTGTCTCAGTTTTAAAAAAAATATAAAAATATAAAAAAAATTAAAAAATTAAAAAAATCACAAAAATATTTTTCTTATTATATTTAGTGTTAATTAATTGGTTGCATGCATTTAGGATCATATTTCATTGCATAACTTGAGCGGTAATTGATGCATGAAGTTTAATGATGGCCGATGATAAAATTTTGATGAATTTTGTAATAACTTTACGTAAGATGGATAAGGACTGCTAAATTGGATATTCTAACTATTTGCTAGTTTTATTGAATTCGAGACCCTTAATTTTTCATTGCACATTCAATATATTAAGTCAGTTGAATTTTGGTTCAATTTAATGGATTAGGTGCTAATTGAAGATAGTGGTGACTTCTATACTGTGTTGGATCGTATGATATAAGGGTGAAATACATAATTGCTTCGATGTCTGTCTTTACTATAAAAAATAAAGAAAAAAATAAATAAAGAAGAGTAGACAGATATGAGCAGAATCTTAGCTAGTCTGTTTTTGTGGCCTCTATTGCTCGAACAAGTAAGCCCTTAGGAGTGTCTCTACACTCAGTGCCCTAAAGCCAACTGGTTTGGGAGTCACTGGTGGAAAGTTCGCTACGTGGGTAATTTTGAAAAGCCTAAGAAAAATGGACATTGCACATGCTAAGTTAATATTACACGAGATGGAGCGTAAAACGCACTCGTAATATGAAGAAGGAAAAAATGAGAAAAAAATGTGAAGACAAGTGTATGGAGGGGATTAAAATTCTGAGTTGATATCTTTTATTTGTCACATTGGTTCATGAGTTGTATTAAAATTTTGATTGAGTTGATATATTGAATTCACACACACACAAGGGTTGGTAGTGAATGAAATTGGTGATACGTTGGAGTTCTGATTATGCATGAATTTGAGATTTTGCTGAATTTTTACTTAAGGATCTTTGAGGCTGGATTTTTATGAATTGTGTTGATTTATTGCTCGAGGCATTAGTTGGACATGCATATGCATTCATGTAGTTAGTATAGTTAATGTAGTTGTTTTTCTTGTTGGTATTTTTGCTTGAGGACAAGCAAAGTCTTAAGTTTGGGGGTATTTGATGAGTGTAGTTTATACTTACGAATCGATATTCTTGGGCTTAATTAATTGTTATCATTGAGTATTTTTATTTGCATTTTACTTGTTTTTATGTTTATATTGCAGAAAATAGTTTTGGAGGGTCAAAACGGTAAAAACGGAGCTTAATGGCAATTTTGTAATTTGTGAACAGTAACCGCGGCCGGGGCCGGCTTTTACAAAGGAATCCGTGGCCGGGGCCGTGGTCGGCGGAATTTATTTTAAGAGTTCGGGTGTTTCCAGAAGTTGAGCAAAAGAAGGATTGTGAAGTTGCTACGAGTTAGGAGTACTTAGTAGAGTTATTAGGGATATAAATAGATAGGATTAGAATGGTTTTAACACAACTGAGGGAGAAGGATTTCCATTGAAGATTGATTGGCGTTTTCAACTATGTCAGGCTAAGTTCTTTATTTTCAGTTCTAAGGGATGTTGAATCTTATTTATTATCTATGAATTAATTGAGTTATTAGTATTTCTTCCTTCATATGTGGAATTTATTCTTGATGATCTATTAGAATTGCTTAATGATGATTGGTTTGATTAATTTGATAAGGGCCCATTGAATTGATTTGATTATTATCATATGCTAGATTAAGGTATAATATTAAGCAAACGATGTTATATCTGATCATAAGTAGCGAATAGTGGTATTTGATTGTGGTCAAGCTTTCGAATATTGCTATGATATCAAGAAGACAGGTTAAATATTCTGCGATCGTACGATTATTGCTTGGAATAACCTAATTCCCTAATTCTTAATGCTATTGTCATATTAAATCTAGACTGATAGCTCTAGGTTGTATGATAATTAGGGTCTAGTGGGGGCGATCGTCACATTAGATTTAAAACCAAAGGGGAATTTCGGGTAACGCGGACCGTGGTTGCTTAGGGTTATTAATTTCATTGAAGGAAAGATATTGATCAACTTAATTATATCATATTTATGAAAAGATGATACTGAACTGAAGAACTGAAGTTTGCAAATCATTGGATAATCTTAATTTATACTTCTTGTTTTCTAGTAGAATCATAGTTACAAAAATCCCCTCTTTACTTATTACTTGTTATTTACTGTTAGAAACATTCGGATAAATCATAAAATATACTTCCCGTGGGTTCGACTCTTGCATGCCATTATACCAATTTTATATTGATAGAGTGAAAGTAAGGAATAATTTTGGAGTGATAACGACAGCTTCCACAGTAGCACTCAAAACGAACCGGAGCCGGGTACCCTCAATCATCAATCTCTGGATCCGATCAGTCAAGTCAAAGGGATGGGCATGTACCGAAGTGGAAACCTCCTCAATACCAGATCTGAGCGATAATCCTGAAACCTCCGGAGAAATGATCGCACCTGAACTAGTCTCACCTGGAAAAAGTCCTCGGGAACCATCCAATACCCCGATCGGGTCAAAGTCGGCAATCTCTGAATCCCCGTGCAACCATAACAGATAATCGGGTGTCTGACCGGGGTGACTGTCCCCAAACTCGGCCGAGACCCTGTGTGACCAAAGATCGTATACCCTCAGCAGCTCCCTCTCCGTCTGAGGCGATATGAGAAATCGGTAATCAGCTGCTCCCGCAAAGAGATGGAGATCCTGCATTTGGTCAAACTGCCCCATGACAGCTAAGGGATGATAAGTCGTCACCCCTCTCAAGCCAAGAAGAGGGAGGAAATCGAAAGGTGGCACATGAGTCAAAAAACTCTGGAAGGAGCAATAGCCCGAATAGATCAGAAGATGGAAAGGCTCCTCAATGGCCGATAAGAACTCCCTCCAGGAAGCTGTATCCGTGCATCGCCGGGGACGGAATGAGAACTGCATGGCCAAGCTGTGGCTGAAACAAAACCCATGTCGACGAAACTGTCCGATAGGTCTGAGATGGCTCATGAACCATACATACAACGAAATGGAGCTTCCCCTGAATGTGCGACCAGAAAAGGAATGACAATACGAGACAGATAGGTAAGTCTCGGCAAGTATCATGGGAAGGATAGTATGATCCTCCTGAAGGGCTTGAACCGCCACAATAACCCGCATATCCATAAGGTCATCCCCTGCAGGCATGTACAGAACTGATACGACACAAGCCATCAAAACATCCACTCTCAAAGCGCCCCAGCGCTCCTCAGATACTGAAAAATCACTGAAAAACCGAGAGAAGCTATCCACCGAGCCAAATCTGTCAACCAGGAAGGATAGAGGAACAAGGTGGCTCGAGGAGGTCACGGATAGCAGAGCTGTCCTCCGCAAGCCTGTGAAAGTCAGAAACTGGCGGCGCATATGGCCCGAGGTAACCCGTGCATAGGGACCATCCACTGATAAACCGGTGAAGCGAGCATACTCCTCAAGAGTGGGAGTCAGATACTCCAGCCTAAACCTGAAAACCTGTCGGTCCGGGATCCAACAACTGAGAATGCCATCAACAAAGCCCGGCGGCACCTGAAATGACAGTAGAGCCAAGGAGTGTCCCAAAAGACCCTCTGCGATGATTCGGTCGGAGGGTAGCAAACTATCCAGCCACAAAAAGAGCCTGCCAATAATCCCTGAGGGGGCGCGAGGGTCCACGCGAACCACGTCCAGGGATGACATCTGTAAAAAGCGGTATCAAAAGACTATACAGGGGTCAATTTTTCCTTATATAATAAATCATACATCATACAAGCTATAATGGAATGAATGGATCATCAAAAGTAAATGATTGTGCATAAAACAAAATGAGTCTGTACATAATCCATGAAATGAGAAATGATAATAAAACGAACAGGTCTAAATACAGAGGTTCTAGCCTATCCAGATCTAATCAGTAAACTCTATGCCGTCGATGAAGGCATCATCCTCAAACTGATCTGCAGGCAAATCCGGGGGAAGGGAAGCTTCACCCTCACAATTAAGGTTTGGGCAGGAATAAGGCGGAACTGGGGCATCCGATGTGCCGGGTCCCGCGCCAAAAGCAGATCCCTGCGGGTATGCAGCATAAGCCTCCTCTGGATCTCGGCTCAAGCTCCGAACGAAAAGAGATAACTGATCCACCTGCCGAGTAAGGGAAGCAATCTGGTCCGAATGGGTGGGGACACGGACGCATTCCATCAAATATGCCATCATCACCGACCCGTGAACCAGGTCTCCGAGGAAGAAAGTAGCCCGGGTCTGAGGACCGATAGTGCGGGGTCTCCACCAGGCACTGAAGCTCTCGCTCGTATGCGGACCAACAGAAAGCATATAGCCGTCCTCCCCGGCCATCAGGGCCTCTGGAAGGTGGGCATCCGCAAACCAAGCTCTCTCTGAGGGAGGGGCCAAAGGGATACGAGCCTCCCCAGTCACACATCTGATGGCGCGCTCCCCCAGATATAGCTCCCATCCACCGTATGTCAGAAAAGGAATACGGCGAGTGGACAAGGCATGCTCCAGGTCCGCGGCATAACCACCAGCAAGGCCAGCCGCCAAATGATCCGCCGTGTAAGGAACCCAGGTCACATCCGCAGACGAGATCAGCTCTAACTGCAGCCGACAATGAGCGAAACTATCAGACACTGGGGTCTCCTCGAGAGTACTATGATGCCATCTACGACCCCTGGGATAAGTCTCCGGGCCGAGGGTAGTAACGGGCCGCAAGCAGGGTAATCTCTCGTAGGCCCAGAACTGTCAAACAAAACAGAAAAGTCGTAAGTAGCAGGAAGAAACAAAGAAATGGGACGAAACGAGAACTGTATGATAAAAGGGACCTACTAGCAGGAAGGGGTAGAAGCCGAGCCAAGCATCTGTCTGTCCCTCTGAGCGGAGACGAAGACCCTGGAGGAAGTAAGCAAAGGTGAAAGAGCCCCAGTCGTAATCCCCGATCCGGTCAACATCCCTGGTGGCTCCAACGATGCTGAAATGGATAGTCGAGGAGTTGTTCCCCAGAAAACAGCCCCTCATAATGGTCAGAAACAGACGGCGGAGCAGAAAATCACGAGTAGACCGGTCCTCAGGGAATGGCTCGGAGAGGACCCCTCCAATGGCATCTACAGCCAAGGCTCCCGATCGGATGCTGCGGGCCTTAAAGACCTTATCATGGGGAGAGTAGCCCAACAGGGATCGAACAGCTGCGGTGGTGATGTCAGTCTCCAGAGGGACCCGGAATCCAGAAAACTCCACCCCGGTGACATAACGCCAGTCGAGAGGGGTCAACATCAGCTCACAGTCAAGAAGATGAAGCGACTGTGTATGGTGGAACCAGCGCTCAGCTAAAGCCCTCATATAGCCCCACGGACACCGGCGAGGGGCAATGGTGAAGAAATGTCTGAAGCCCCAGGAATCTACCATCCCCCTATAGTCGGAATGCAGCGCATGATAGAGAGTGTAGATGCTAAACCAGTTGCCCCGAGGCTGGGTAAACTCAGGAACCTGTGACAACCATCGAAAGTCAGGCATGGTAACCATACGGATTTGAATGAAGTTAAATGACGGATATACCTCGTTAGCCGCCAGGTAGGCTGAGGGATGACTACTGAGAACCGGACCGAGCAGATCAGGTATCCTGGCACGGGCCCCTGGTAAGGTCCGACGCGTGGGGGGAGGAGCCGTTGTGCCCGAAGGGCCCGCCTCTGCCTCAGCTGGGGCATCCTCATCAACATCCGGCTGAGCGGGGCGAATGATAGACTCCGCCAATCTACGGGAATGACGGGTCAGGACGGGAGCTGGAGCTGGGGTGGCCGCTCTGCGACGTCGGACACCTGCCACACGGGGCACTGCGGAGCCACTGGGAGCATCAGGATCCATGACTGAAACGGCATCACGAAAAGGAGGTACATCCTTAGCTCGTTATCTTTCAAAAATCTTATTGCATATTGCTAAAAAATCATAGGGCAGCATGACATGTTTATGAAATGAAAATGCATGAATAAATCCCTAGGGGTGCGCTAGATTTCCCGAAATTTCGGCAGAGTCTCGTTTGTAAAATGGACATCCCATGCACGACCCGGCATGTTTAATCAAGTCAGGCAACCAACAAATCCCAAATGCAAGTGAAAATGATGCACCATGAGCATAAAATGAATAAAATCATGATTTTTTCAAAGTAAATAGAGCATAATTGCAAGACCCATTTGTTTATATGCTACGGCTAACCCCAAAATATCATATAAAGCATACATTACTAAGATCCAAATATTTAAACATGTAAATGCATAGTCAAATGAAAGCGAAAAATCAAAGAAAAATGAGTTAAAACGTTACCCAAGGTACGTAGACTGATTTAATCGGAGCAGATTTTGCCGAAAGAGGTCCAAAAGACGAAAAAGCCGGGTAGGGGGCGAGGAAAACCAAAAACGAGTGAAAGGGACAGCCAAAAAGTGAAAAGAAACGTGGGGGTCGCGATCTAATGTAGGGGCTGATCCCAGCAGCAGATGCATCTGCGGCTGGCCGCAGATGGATCTGCGGCTGGTCTCGGTGACCCGTTTTGCCTCCCTTGTTAGCCCGCAACGTGTCCCATGTTGAGATATAAGATTTTAGAAATACCTGACCAATTGAAAAACGACCCGTCAGATACGAGACCTGACCAATTGAAAAACGACACGTCAGAAACGACACCTGACCCAATTGAAAAACGACACGTCAGAAACGACACCTGACCCAATTGAAAAACGACACGTCAGAAACGACACCTGACCCAATTGAAAAACGACCCGTCAGATACGATACCTGACCTAATTGAAAAACGACCCGTCAGATACGATACCTGACCTAATTGAAAAACGACCCGTCAGATACGAGACCTGACCAATTGAAAAAAAACGATCCGTCAGAAGCGATACCTGACCAATTGAAAAATGAACCGTCAGATACGAGACCTGACCAATTGAAAAACGACCCGTCAGATACGAGACCTGACCAATTGAAAAACGACCCGTCAGATACGAGACCTGACCAATTGAAAAACGACCCGTCAGATACGAGACCTGACCAATTGAGAAACGATACTTGACCAATTGAAAAACGACCCGTCAGATACGATACCTGACCTTTTCGAAACGACCAGTCAGATACGATACCTGACCTTTTCAAAAAACGACCCGTCAATACCTGACCAATTGAAAAGTGACACGTCAGAGACGATACCTGACCAATCCAAGAGCGACCGTCGGACACGAAACCCAAGCAATATCCATTCATGAATTCAAATCGACCCCTACGCGATCATGTCAAGTGCGGCATTCGCATTATCTCAAACATATGCATTGCATCGATAAAACACATACTGTCTTTCCCGTGCATCGGGTGCCTACTTCTTTATCATGTCCATTTCATATCTCATTCCATAGACATGATAAAGAGGGGCAGCTGTAGACACCCAAATTTTGCATTTCTCTACTAACCCTGGCAGGAGGGCAAAATCGTCATTTGACCCGACATGCGGAAAGAAAGGTGGACCCCAACACAAAGTCACCCCAGCGATTTACAGTTAAAGCCGCCGCAACGGACAACGAGCATCCGGTCACTTGGGGCAGGGCGAACAGTTGATCCAGAAAAGCCTGAGCCGACCACAAAAGACGACTAATGGCCACTCCGCTTACAATGTTCGGGGGTCTCACTCCCCGGTGAGCGAGCGGCTGCCCAGCTCGCCGGTGAGCTGGCGGGGGTGAAAAGGGGGCAGCGCCCCCTGGGAGCCAAGCACAATTATCAAATTCGGTATCAAATCGCGGCCCTCCAAACTGGCCTCCCAGAACAATATGGCATCGTTTCCCAGGGATTTTCGGACTGCAAAAATACAGCCTTCCAAAATAATACCGCAGAAATTGGCGAATTAAGACCGCGTGGCACGAAAATCGAAAAAGCAAGCCGGACGGCCGCGAATGCAACCGCTGCCACCGACAAAAGTGACAGGCGCGAGGCTCGAGAACGGCACGCGGCAGCCGAGGCGACGACTGGGACGGCCACAGCAGGCCCAGCCGCAGATGCATCTGCGGCTGCCTGCTGAAGCACTATAGATCGCCATTTTCAACCCGAGAACCAGAAGAAGAAGAAAAAAAAAAGAAAAAAGAAAAGAAGGAGAGAGAGAGATCGCGCGGGAGAGAGAGAGTGGTCGGATTTTTGGGCTAGATTGAAGCAACACTTTCCATTGTTGTGTTCATTAGTTAGCGATCTTGTGGTGTAGCTCGTTTTGTGATATAAAAAAGCTTGAATCCGCGTTTTGCAAGGTGAAAAAGATTGTCTTTTTGGTATTCTATTGTTTGTATTGTTAATATAGCTTATGTTTTGGGTTATGTGATGTAATATGTTGTTATGTTGATAAAGGATCCGTGGATTAGGGGTTGTTAGCGAGGTTTCCATCGGAAAGTAACTCCTCCTAACGCCCCGATGACATCTGTACGGTGATATCTCGTTCGTTGTGGTAATGGATAGTTTTAGTGATTAAGTTGTGATATTTGGGTTATGTAATGTGATAGCAATGTTAAATCTCGTTAGATTTGGTTTAGGGTTGGTTGTGCCATGATTTGGGTGAATGTGAGCCTAGGGAGGAGATCCTCGCGGTCAAATCCCGATGATGGACGTTTTGGTGTATGTAATCATGGTATAGGGTCCATGGATGTGTATTTTGTAATATCCGGCCTTAAAGCGATACAAAGTCGTGTTCGGGTTAAGGCCCCGTAATAATAATAAAATATGTGATTGTGGGTGTTTGGGGTTGTCTGGATGGCTTACATGCCCGTGGATAGCCCCGACACGTTGTGAGTGCTTGTTTAATTTACGACATAAAAAATGGTTTTTAAATAAGGCAAATAATGAAGATTTTGTAAAAATGATCAATTTCAGGATATTAGAGTCACGAGGTTTAAAGGTTAAGTGTTTTGGCAAACTTTAATCCATGATTGATGAATAGGCTTTAATTGGTTTTTAAAACGTCATAAAAAACGATTTTGTAAATAAATAAAGTGTTTTCATTAAACTTTGTGCATAGGGTTAAAGAGTTCTAGAAGTTGCCCTCGTTTTATTTATATTAACTGTTAGAAGGCAATGTATAGTCTCGATTCCTATTTGACAAAAGTTTAAAATTGTTTGTTTTCTAAAATGACATCTAAAAAAAAAAAAACCCTCAAAAGTTTTCGAAATTAAAAATCAATCTTTCTTATAAAAAAGCAAAACCTCGTTATTTAGGTCAAAAGACGTTAAAACACTTTCCAGATAAAGCACATTTGTCATACAAAAATCCAAACAAAATTCACCACAAGCATTCACCTAGGCACACATGCACACACACGCAACTCACACATTTTAGGATTTAAAAGGATAGAAAAATATCAAGATAGCGGTAACCGTGTTTCACGGAAGTCGGGGGGTGCCTAACACCTTCCCCTCGCTTAAGCAAGCCCCCGAACTCTATGAATCTAGGTTTGCGGACCAATTAATTCGGAGTCACATATGAGCCAGCGATTACGAAAATAAAATTCGGATGAGTTGGTACATCCATTTCAAATATACCAACTGGCGACTCTGGTCAATTGGCTCATAAAAATTCGACATTTCAAAACCCCGTCGACACTAAGCCGACCCTTTTCAAAAAAATCACATCTTAATCTAAAGGCTAAAATTGGAAAGGGACATTTTAATAATAAAAAACGAGACGACGAAAATCCCGGCGTCGACAAACGTATTCAATTTTTATAATTTCCAAAATCACTACAAATCTTAATTGATATGATATTTATCAACTAATGTAATTTCTCAATATTATAACATCAAAATCATAAATTGATATTTTTTAAGTAAACAAATACTAATAATACAATATTTGTCTCATATTAAACAAATATTAACAATAACTACTACATTATTTTTCTCATATTATCTCATTATTTATATATAATTTTCATGCCTATTTTTTTTTTATACTATTTTTAACTCCATACCCACACAACAACAACAATTTGTAATATAAAATTATATCCAAATTTGAAGCACTACCAAATTATAAAAAAAAATCTTTAAACAAATACTAACAAAAACGCATCCAATTTTTCTAATATTATCTCATAGTTGAACTATTGATTTTTTTTTAATATTTTTAATTCCATTCTCATTATCCAAATCTAAAATGATATTTTAATCAATCCCACATTAATATGTTGATTTTATAATTTCCAAAATCACTACAAATCTAAACTGATCTAATATTATCAACTAATTTAATTTCTCAATATTACAACATCAAAATCATAAATTGATATTTTTTAATTAAACAACTACTACCAAAATCGGAATTGTTATTATTTTTTATAAATATAAACTGAATCACTCCCAAATTAAACGTATCTTTTTTAATTTCCAAACTCTGATTTTTATATCCTAAAATCACTGCCAAAATTATATTTATAATGTTATCTCATACTTGAACTATTGAATTTTTTCTAATATTTTTAATTCCATTCTCATGATCCTAAGTTAAACTGAAATTTTAATATTTTAATCAATCCCATATTAAAATGTTGATTTTATAATCCCTAAAATTACTATAAATCTAAACTGATATGATATTTATCAACTAATTTAATATCTCAATATTACAACATCAAAATTATAAATTGATATTTTTTTAATTAAACAAATACTAATAATACAGTATTTTTCTCATAATAAACAAATACTAATTGGGAGTTGGGAATCAAACACCGTTTTACCTAATTTTATTTTCTACATCTATATTGATTTACTAATTTGCTTTGCAATAGCTTTTTAATTTCAGCAAAAGTATAACTATTTTTTTTTAATTTCATACTCACACAACAAAATATAACATTATCCTATAATTAGATCAATCCCAATTTGGTATTATTCCATAAATATGTCACGCATATAAATGTTTTTCAAACAATAAATTATAATCTCATTCTCGCACAGAAAATTCTTTCCCATACTTGGTTTTCAAAAAATTTTAAAAGATACTTACAACTAAAAAATTTAATTCCATACTCACACAAAAATATAACATTATACCACAATTGTAGCAATCCCAATTTGGTATTATCCCATAAATATGTCACGCATAACATTTGAATCTCATATTATTATCAAATAGTTGGGCTTTTGAACTGTATTTACAAATAATCTTCACACAAAATTATAATCTCATTCTCACGCAGAAAATTCTTTCCTATACTTAGGTTTTCAATTTAAAAAAAAAAAAAGATAATTATAGCTAACAAAAAATTAATTGTATACTTGCACAAAAAATGTAACATTATCCTATAATTGCAGCAATCCCAATTTGGTATTATCCCATAAATATGTCACGCGTAAAATTTAAATCCCATATTATTATCTAATACTGGGGCTTTTGAACTTTATTTACAGATAATTTTCACACAAAATTATAATCCCATTCTCACACAGAAAATTATTTACCATACTTGGGTTTTCAAATTTTTTTAAAAGAGAATTACAACTATTTTTTTTTTCAAATTGATTTTCTTTCATAGATCTAAAATTTTCTATGACACCCCCAAATTCAGGTACCACTACCTCGAATTTGGTGTTCGCGCAATAATATAAACAATCTCTGTTAAACAACATGTAATACTAATGTGAAAAATAAATAAACATATGTTGTCTATTACAATGACTTTCTAGTCCCAAGGTCTACAACCTTTACCAAAATAAACATCACAAACTACAAAATAATATCAGTGTTTGCGTTACAATCTTATAAGTTCTAAGCAAAATATAAATAGACTAACAGCTATCTAGATAATTAAGATTTTGCTTTCCCTTTTCCTTTATCTTTACCCGATTCTTCAGGTTTAGCTGTAAAATATTTTATGACATAGCAAGTATGAGCAACTAGCTTGCTCAGCAATTTAAATGAATTACAATAATTATGTCATAAATGAATAGGAACATCAACTGAATGATTTAATAAAAAGAGCTCAACAATGAACAATAGAATCAATGCACAAAATAAAGAAGTGACAATTGATTATTTAACTGCTGAGTGGTCAAATGGACCATGAACTACTATTGAGAAAATCAATCACTTGATTGACCCTTTTAGGTTAGGTTACTTTGTCAAAATTGTACTTGAGGGGATCAGTCTCTCATACCATATGTATATGCATAACATTTATTCTGTTTGTATCGTTTGTTCGATACTTAGATTATTCCCCATTATGGGTTGTTCTTCTCAGTCTAAGAATTTGTACCACTATGGTTTGGATAACTTTCAAAATAAATTTCACATAGATCTAGCCGAACAATGGCTTAGACTTCTTCTTTAATCAATTCATAATTCAAGAATGGAATATGAATTCAAATAATATATACGATTTGCAATAATATTATTGTGGAATAACTTGCGATATAATATAAGCTCAAGATTTAAGAATTAGCACAATAATATTGAGTAAAGTTAGGAAGTTTGCTCAATACAAATTTGAGTAAGGTTAAAGAACTTGCATGTTCGTCGACTTACGACTAATTCGCTTAATTTAAACTTCTCTTAAAAACCTAACATTAATAGCGTTGGGCTATCAATTAGTAGAACATATAATCGTGCGCTTTAAACACTTATCTATGCTAAATAATTAATCACATCACACATATAATTTTATATTAACCGTATAAGACATTTGATTGATCTTATATTAATGATTTAATTAATCAATATTACTTTTCTTAAGTGTTAAATACTTATTAAACTCTTAAACAATTTATTATCATTGTTTAATTAAATTCTTTTTATTTTATTAACTCCATCTTCATTTAATTACTATTTAATATCAGTTAAAGAGTAATTAATTAATTACCTTTAGTCATTATTTTACAATAGATAATAACTAATTATGTTTATTTATTATTTAAAGTTAATTAAATAATAAATCATTAAAGTATTAATCTTAATTTCCTTATTATTTAATATTAATTAAATAATAATTAACTTATTAATTATCCTCATTTATTATTATTTAATAATAAATAATTAGTTTATTAACTTCAATTATCTTTAACTATTATTTAATGTTGATTAAATAATAATCAATTAATTAATTATCCTTACTTATTATTTAATCTTAATTAAATAATAAATAATTAGTTTATTAACTTCAATTATCTTTAATTATTATTTAATATTAATTAAATAATAATTAGTTAATTACTTATCTTTATTTACTATTTAATTATAAATTAAATAATAATTAATTAATTAATTTAGTTTATCTTTCTTATATTATTATTAAATACTTAAATCACATATTTAATAATTTATTAGTAATTTTATCTAATTACTAACTAATTAATAGCTAATTAGTGCACTATTTACACCTTAAATACAATTAAAAATAATTAATTTATTAATTAATCTTATTTATTATTTAATATTTCTTAAATAATAAGTAATTAGTAATTTTATGATTTTTCAGAAATTAAAAATATTAATTTATCATTTTTCCTTTAGTTAGTAAGGTTTAATCATATTTTAATTATGAAAATTATCAAATAACCTGATAAAAATACAAAAACATTTTTATGAAATAGTACACATCAAACCAAGAACCTTCCGTCAAGGACCCGTCGCCGGAACTGGTCTTAATTCCGGTGAACCGGTCGCCGGAAAGTTCCGGCCGGTTCATGAAAAAGAAACCCGACAGAAACCTTATTTTTTTCCAGATTTTTGTCAAATTTTGGAGTCTTGGAGAAAAACCTTAATAACTTGAGTTCTATAACTCCGATGGAGCTCTACTAGGTATCGATGGAATCTTCACTTCCCGAACTACAATTTTCTGGGATCAAACATCATTTTTAGATAAGTTTTGATTTTGGAAATTTGGCTTAAAGTGGACTGTTCATGCAAGAACTTGGACAGTGAGATGTATTTGGTCAAAAATGCATAACTTGCTCATTTTAACAAATTTTTGGGTGATTCCAAAGGGATTTTTTTCTTAACTTATCCATATATTCTCAGAAATTATTAAATCACAAAAATAATTTGTAGATTTTAAAATGTGCAATTTATTCATACAACCTATGTTTTGTTTGTCGGTAAAAATATTTTCAAGTATTTTGCTAGATTTTTCTACATAAATCCATACCACTATACATTTAAACCACATGGCATCCTATATAAACATGTATAGCATGATTCTAAACATAAAGAGCTCCAAGATAATATTTCTACCATAAAATTTAAAAGAAACCCAAGATTAGGGTTTTAAAGGAATTTTTATACCTTTTGCTTTTGATAGCTTGTTTTCTTTGCTTTCCAAAGTAGGTAATAAGTTGTGATGGCATCCAAGAACACCCCCCCTTGTTGAAAATGACTTGACTCACTTGACTCGGTGATGACTCACTACACAACTCACTTCCTTTTTCTTTAACTCACCTAGTTAACTTACTAAAACTCACTAGCACACTATATAGAGAATACTTACAATATTTTGTAAACTCTCCACCAAATGAGCTAACTTCTATTTATAGTAGTATAAATCTATACATATAACATATATATGTATAGATTGTACTTCAACATTTTTACAAAATTTGCTAGCCAAAAAGGTTGAGTGTTCCACACACTAATGAAATCAACAAATTGAATAAAAATTTAGAATCCATAGTACTCCCTCCATACCACCAGTCATGCTCTCTAAATTGTCTCATTTTTGATTTATTTTTATAGTCAAATTGGTAAATAATGGATCTTCTAGAAGCTTTAGCAATTGGATCAAAGAATGGGCTTGCAATTTATTTCATTTGGGTCATCTATGATCATAAAAATCCAACAACATTGGGCTACCAAAATAACTCACCCACTTCTTAATAAATTAGGCTAGCTTAATTAAATATCAACCCACAAAGCACATCACACAAATCCCTCACTTAATTAATTGTTTGGGATTGTTTAAATAATTATAGGAACACTTAAATAATCAATTTAAATTTAAGTTATATAATCCATTTAGACTTGTCATATTCAATATTAATTGAATATTTAATTAGGGCTCCTCACAAAATAATCTTAGGCTAGTCCGTTAATTTAATAAATCCATTAATCGGACTTCTTTTACTAAAATTAACCGAATAGTCAACAATCAAATTACCACATAAATGTTTAAATTAAATCACACAATAACTCATTTAATTAGAATTTAGTTTTCCAATTTTATTTATAATGTAATTCAAAATTCTTGGTCCTTACATTTTCACAGTTGTAGTTTAAAATATATTGCTTAGATGGAGTCGAAAAATTCAATGTATTACTGAATATCAAGTATTTTTTGATAAAACTAAATGATTACGTAATTGTATACAATTGAAAAAAATTATATGAGTTACTTTTGTTATACATTTGTCTGATAAATTTTTAATTTATAAATATACCATCTTATTATAGTTTAATTTATTAATTGTATATGTAAAATTATAATCAACAAAATAAATAATCCCGCCGCAACGCACGAGTGTGTATCTAGTTATATGATTATTATTCACATTTGAAGTTAATTTCAAATATTTTTAAACTTAAAATTGAGATAACTCATTAAAAATTATGAAATAAAAAATTTACAATGAGTAATACTTTTTAAATAGCTTACAGTATTAAAATTAAAATATTATGGCAATTTTACGTTTAAAAATCTCTTAAGTTGACTTTGAAAAATTAACAATGATCAAATAATATAAAATAGGAGAACATCATATATATATATATATACACACACACACACACACACGAGAAACTACACCGCTAATTTATATAGTTGAACATTTTGTCAATTTGATTTCGAGCTAAATATTGTGAAATAAAAGTAAAAATATGAATCAATCTCAACCGCGAGTGACTTGCATGGAAGATCTACCATGCAGTTATTTGACTAAGGCTTATATAAAGTTCTTAGGAAATTTCTATGTCGGCACTTGGACAGCTCTAGAAAAAAAAAATCATGAAATTTATATTTGAGAAGATGAAACTATACTTTTACAAGAACATTTAACCAGAGAAGAAAGTCATGAAATCATAATGGATATGAAAATTTCAGACAAACTGTGAATATGATCCTATACATGCAACAGTTGTAGCTAGTATAAGAAATCAATTCTGAGAACCAAAACAAAGAAACATTCATTAGGAAACACAAAATCTAAGATTTGAAGGGTCCTTCAAATTTAAGCTTTTAAAATTCCTTCAGGCTTGTACTTAAAACTAGATTAGATGCATAGCAATATAAGGAAGACCTACCTTAAATATAACTGTTGAAATATAAGAAAAACTTTCTACCCTCTATCTTCTGTTAGAAAACAAAAGTAGATGTCTTGAACATGCTGATTTCTTTTAAAATTCCTTCAGGCTTTTACTTAAAACTAGATTAGATGCAGAGCAATATAAGTGAGACCTACCTTAAATATAACTATTGAAATATAAGAACAAATTTTCTACCCTTTATCTTTTGTTAGAAAACAAAAGAACATGCTTGAACATGCTGATTTTACAATATCCTCTTAAGCACATAGTCCAATATCCACAATGAAGACGATATTACCTTAGCATTTGTTGAGCCACTGATGAACCACAAAAGTTCTTCAACAACTCCTCGCCAAAATACTTTCTGACAAGTCGAATAAAAAGAATACATGTCAAACAATAAACTCGGAAGAAAATATGAAAGATAATATTCCTACATATCACTCAAAGCCACATTGATGAAAATTCATGAAACCACATGCATAATCCTTAAAAACAGAAGAAAACTACACACTGGAGAAACTAGTATATATACAAAGTTGTACCAATTCCAAAGAAATTTAGTGGAAAAATACATGCCTTAGTTGTAAGTAGTGGAAAATATTTCCGCAGATTAAACCGCATCTGTGGACAAGTAGAAAGAGAACCATATAATTCATCACTCCTGACATATGATATGATTCACTCAAAGCATCAACTAAGAAGCAAAAGTGGAATGAGTTTTCTTTGTATATGAGCTAGCATTACCTGGCAACCAAATATAGATATAGTGCCAGTTCGTGTCCTGTCATCCTTTGATACACCATTTGAAATGATATTTTCAACCAGTCTCAGATACATATATTCCTCATGTTTCTCAAAAATCCTCTTGGGGAGGAAAGAGAACTTCTGTATTTCAAACTTACCAGAATTTGAGTTACTATCAGATGGCAGACCGTTGGCTTCAACAGGAGAATTCCTCACACGAACATAAGTTGTATAACAGTAACGAATATTGTTTTCCACCAGTGGGAACGATGAGTACCATGGCTGAAACACCGAGTCATCAATAAGAGGGATGAAAGTATCGCATTCAATGTGTTGCTCAATTTTGGTGATGTGGATAGCATCGCATTGAGGAGCACTGAGGGCTTCCCTGCACCAAGAAGGTAGTCCATCAAAAACAAGGTTAGAAGGAAAAAAATTTCATGCGGAAATATACCACTTGGTTTACACACCTATATATCTGACCACCTCCTATAACAAACACCTTCTCAATCGAAAGACAATAAGGAGATGCTGCTAATAACTCCAAAGCAGAAATCATGCTTCCACAAATCACAACATTCTCGGCAGTTGCAATGTCAAAACTCCCTGAACGAGTCAGAACAATGTTAAGGCGACCAGACAGAGGTCGATGCTCAAGGGGAATGCTTTCCCATGTTTTTCTACCCATTATGACTGCATTCTTTTTCACAGGATCTGATGTAGTCATGGTGACATTCTTGAAAAATTTTAGGTCAGAAGGCAAACTCCAGGGCATTTTGCCATCCTTACCAATACCCATATTTTGAGTTGCAGCAACCACGACTTGGTAAGTCCTCTGCAGATCAGGATGTGCTACGGCACTACCATTAGGACAGCTTGGGAGGGTGTCACCAGCCATAAGTGAAATAAGAGGGTGATAGTGGGAGTGGTTCGACAATGAAGAGTTGCAACTAATACTATATAGTATGGGAGCTAAATGAAACCTGAAATTTGGTATAAGTTAATTAACTGAAATTTTTGAATGATATATACAAGCAAAGGTATAGAGTACTCAACTGCAATGAATTGCGGAAACAAATGCATAAATATAAGAAATAATTAAGCTAAAAAGGCTTAAGGAAAAAGGAAACAACAATAACCATTACACTCAACAAAAAAACTCGAGCTAGATCAATAAACCTTGAAATCAGGTTAAATTCAATGGAGAAAAAAAATCCCCAAGTTTAACCAATAGATACACATATATAAATATATATAGATATATATATATATATAGAGAGAGAGAGAGATGGTTGAAAACATCGAACGAGGATAGATAATGAACAGGCCCGCGCCTACTCAAGTTGCAACGAAAATCTGCATTAAGGCAATTCTTTTTCTTTCTTTTTTACTGATAAGTAATAATATCTTCACTAAGGCAATTCTTCTGTGCAAGTATGTTATCCACACACATATATCAGGTACTTTGGCAGCGGCAAAGACCCAAAATGATGTAGTTTGTGTATTTCATCTATGGGGGGTTTACCATTCCACCCATTTCATTAATGGCAATGTTGGCACTTCCCCGTTTTATAACTCAAAATGACAATTTGGGTTGTTCCCAAGTACAGCAGTTGTAAATGAATTGATAAAATCAGCAGAATTAGCTGCAACTCGAACAGTCTAGTGTGCTTTGCATGTGTTGATTGTGTTCATGTGTATAACTATCAGATTTAGGAAAATAAATATATCAGCATGAGCAAATCTTCGCCAAAGTTGTAATTGAACATCTCAAAGCATAAAATAAAAAAGAAATAAAAAAATAATAATTCTCACATTAACACAAATATAATCAACAATTTAATCAGAAACAAATTTTGGAGGCATAGAAATGCAGTAAATAGTTACTAGTTACAGATAGGAGAACTAAGCATGAGATGAACGACTCTTGAACAAAAGTTGAAGCAAACTTTCAAAATTACTGCCTAAAGAATTGCAAATGGTTCTACGTCAAAAATGTGTGGGAAAACCAGGGATTAAATTAACTTGAATCAATCAGAAACAGATACTGGAACCATCTAATTGCAGCAAGAAGTTACCAATCAGAGAGCAATCAGGAGATGGGGAGGATCCAACAGAAGTACGAAATCCTGATTTTTTGGAGGAAACTGTAGTTAATCAAAATCTTGAATAAAATCTTGAATAGAATAGAAACCTTGAAAACTACTGTCTGAGAGGAATTATGAATGAAATGAAGGTTTCACACATTCAACACTTTCTACAAGTCAACAGAAAAGGCTAAGCAAAAACTAGTAGCTCAAAACACAGCTTTGATCTCTCTCACTAAAATACAGAATATGCAGATAGAGAAAGCGACAATAAATTAGATAGAGGAGAAACAGATGGAAAAGAGCAAACATCCAAAAGCACTGTTGTTGAGAATTAAATTATTAATCAATAAGTTACTTAAGAACAGATATTGGAAACAATGAATAGAGATGGAAACATGACATTAACAAAATCTTGAACAGATTATGAAATAAATTTCAAAATTTACTGTTTCATAATCGTGGATGGAATTAGACTTTCACACATTCAACATTTGCTTTGAGTCAACACAAAAGTGTGTGCTAGTGCAACAACCAGTAGATCAAAAAGCGGTTTTGATCTCTTTCTCTTTCTCCTTCTCTATGAGATATAAAGTTGAAGATAAAGTTACTATAGAACAGATAGAGTAGAAAGGCAAGAAAAGACACAAAAATCCAAAAACATGCAGAACTCCGCCAATAGGCAAGTTTGTCCTTCAAGTATATATATTCTGCTCAACTACTACCAAAGTGCCCCTACTTGCCTTCACTTTCCTCGTATGTATTTTCCAAACCAATGATGCCACACGTGACATTGGGATAATACCTATACTGTATCTTCGAGTACATATAATCATTCCGCCCCACGTGTTTCAGACTTCAGGGTGAGTTTTAAGGATCATTGCTACTGGTGAGCGTTGAGCAATATTAACTCATTGTCTAACCTAACAAATAAGAAAATCTAATAGTGTAGTCATTCTTTCACTCATTTAACAATTTTCCACAAAATTCAATTTACTTTTCTTAATTTTATCAACAAAAACAGACAATTTACTTTACTTGAACATAGAAAAACGGTAAGACTTGAATCCGCCATTATGTAGACATACTAATAAATTGCAGCAACATAACATTTGTATGATATCACAGGTATTAATGAATATGCTTGTGGATTTTCAAAAGTTTAGAAATTACAGTAAATGACTAGATCTACATGTATACTTGAGCATTTTATCTATTTTAAGCTATAGTATGATTATTGTTTATTTGTAAACTTGTATAACCACATTTTTCAAGGTATGAGCTATGATCTTAAATAAATAACCTGCAATAAATGAGGCCATATATAGCCAGTCACAAAACTCGTCATCATTAGAATAAGAAACATTATTATCATGATCAAAACTGTTAGTGATTAAAAAATATAGTCTTCAAGTCAAAAGTAATAAATATCAAACTGGGATGAAATAATTTAAATTAAGAAATTAAAAAAAAAAATTAAAAATAAATAAACAAAATGAACAAAAGTTCATCGAACTCCTAACCGAACTCCCCAAAATATCAACAAATCGTGATCCTTACATTAATTAGAAACAATAATATAATCGGAAACACATAATGAAACTGGATCATAGAAATGGAGTAAGAAGTTACCGATCGGAGAACGAAGCGTGAGATGAACGAAATGTTGAACGGATTATGAGTGAACTTGGAGAATTGAGTGCCTGAGAGAACTAGTGGATGAAATTAGGGTTCCGCACATCATATAGTGTCTGTGAAAAACAGCAGCTCAAAAAGAAGTTTCTATGTCTCTCTTTCTCTCTCTAAAATAGAGAAAATGTAGAGAGGAGAGGAAGTACAGAGTACTCAGAGAGAGAGGAAAGGGATGAGGAAAACACCAAAATTTCCCTCCAATTTCCCTTTGATATAAATTGGAATTGGCTACTACCCTACCTTCCCTCCAACTTCCCTTTATCTTATTGAATTGAATTTCCAATCAATCAACTATTTTTTTTAACTATTACATGAATATGTGTATTTTCATGAAAATATAAATAGTAGAGTTATTATTAGTATTTAACTACAAAAAAAAGAGTCATTTAATGATTCTAATTTTTTGTAAAATTGATCTTGTTATTATAGTGTTGATAATTTGAATAATTACTAAAAAATATATCATGATAGATATAATATTCCATTTTAAAATATAAGATCATTTAATTTTTTAAACTCAATTTAAGATATTTTCACACTCTAGTTGACGTGATTTTTATTAATACAATGATGATATTGTAAACTAATTAAATATTATTGCTAAAAAATATATCTTTTATAATTTTAATGAATAGTCTCAATTTTAATTTTGAAAATATATTAAAGTGACTGTTAAAAATTAATAATAATGTTATAATTTGGGGGAAATGAATACTAATGAAAAGAAATTTGAGTTAGTTTGGTGTCCTCCATAAAAGCCTAAAGACAGCTTTATATCTTGACATTTTTAGTTGGGGAAAGAAAATAACAATTTTAGTTTGTTTGGTGTCCACCATTCCAGTATACTTTAGTTGTCATTCATTTAAAGAAATTTGGTCTCTCTCTCTCTCTCTCTCTCTCTCTCTATATATATATATATATATATATATATATATATATATATATATATATATATTGATAAAAGTAAAAATTTACCATCAAGAATAATTTTTTTTTTTCAAAGGAACAAGAAAATGAAATTAGAACCATTGCAAGGGAGGGAGGAGGGAGGAGGGAGGAGGGGTCAGTACTTAGTATTATCTAGGGGTGCACAACGGTTAATTTAGTCGGTAAAAAAATAAGCAAACCACTTAAGTCGGTTATAAAAAATTAAAAATCAAACTCGTCCAATTTTTTTACTCTGTAATCGGTTATCAGTTAAATCGGTTATTAAAACTTAAGCATAAGAGAAGAGTTGGTTATTAAAACTTAAGCATACACGGTTAAGTTTAAAATATTGTATTCAAATTTAATTTAAAATAAAATGTGTATATTATTATACATGTAATGTAATTGTGTAACTAATTGTCATAACTAAATTAAAATTTTTAAATATTAAGTTTCATAACTAAACTAAATGTTTATTAGAAAAGTATATAAATTGTATTATAATTTTAAA
Source organism: Hedera helix (assembly GCA_947179155.2). Lineage (NCBI taxonomy): Eukaryota > Viridiplantae > Streptophyta > Magnoliopsida > Apiales > Araliaceae > Hedera > Hedera helix. The sequence goes on along the minus strand of OX359280.1, from coordinate 2,255,814 downwards.
TTGTTCGATTGGTTCGGCCGATTTTGGTTTTTTGAGAAGCCAAACCGAAAACAGCCAAACTGGTCTCGGTTTTTTAATTTTATAATGTTCAGTTTTTGGATTTTGTGCTTTTTGGTTTGAATTTTTAATGATTCAATTTGATACAATCGATTTTTCGATTTCTTGTGCACCCTTAGCATTATCTATGAATCAAGCCTTTGCCTGATAACTAACAAAATGACCTTATACTTTATCAAACAAAATTTGTGGAAGCAGCTCAACTTCCCTTCTCATATAGTAAAAAAATGTAAAGTAGACACAACTCCTATTAAGGGATGTACAAGCTCGATAATTTTTTAAAGCAACTTTTCACCTGTACAAGCTCATTTGTTATTGGAAGTGACTCATATTCCTGTGGGTGTATTAGATTTGAGGTCATGTGTAGATCATTATAAAGTATGTGAGACCTCTAATAAATATATCAAAAAAACAAGATTAACCAAATTAAAACAGACTAGTCAAATTGATAAATCTAGATAATCGTGTGTTCTTATTTTTCAATTCTTTATTTAATTTTAATGTTATTATCAATTATTTGTTCTTAAATTCTACCACTTACTAATTAAGCTGCGACAAGCACTTTTTTTCTCGAGAAATGTATTCCTATATTTTTTTCCTTCTGCAATTATCACGAAAAGAATTCAAACGAATGCTCTTTCGGCAAGGTGAATAAATAAAGCTCTAAACTAACCCACCCCACCGCTAAATGCTTCAGTTTTCCAAAGTGCATTTCACCGTTTAAAGTGATAACTTGTTTGACAGCTCAATTTATATTCAAAAACATTTTTACTAAAACATTACATCAAAAGAACTAACAGTCCATGCTAAATGGATGAATTGTATATAAAAACACCGAATATCAAAAGAACTAACAGTCCATGCGAAATGGATGAATTTTTATATATATTGATACATGTTTAAATCCATTATAATATTGAGTATAGACAACTTTAGAATAAAAATCTTTGAATTATATTTAAATAACGTAGCTAAGTGAGAGGCTCGTGGATGTCTAGTGTTAGACATGGTGTAACTTCTTACAAATGCACGTGTTGCAACACTAAATTAACCAAATTTAACTACATTTTTATAGAAAATTCTCAACATATCACGTTTTGAATAGACGTATTTTTTACTGACCAAACCATTCAAAAAAACCTGTATTTACCATACTACCTACCACCATGAAATGTGATGTTTTCCGTTCTTGATTTTATTCTCCGTACTATATTGAACTACGATTCAAATAACATTAAATTAGATCACAATGAGGGTCAACAAAATAAAAACATATGCAATAATGGGTAACAGCAGGCCATCTAGCTCAATTTCATCACTCGTCAGTTGTCACTCCTCCCATGGGTGATGGGAAGACTTAAGCACTCTTTTAACACTTGAAGATTATAGCCCAGTGTATCAGAAGCGACAAAGAACCGAAACCCACGGATATGCAAACCTAATGTATACTTGTTCACAGACAATATACACCAACGCAATATGTATATACCACATTAATACTTCTTATGGCTCAATATACTTCTGCAAAGAGATTTTTTTCAACTGAATGATGATTTTTTTTAACGTTTGTTTTCTCATCAAATCATGTCTAATTTGTGACTTTAATATTTTGCAAGAAATGTAACACAATTAGTTCTAAACACAAAATTCAGGAATAAAAAATTATTTAAATACACAATATTGAGGGTTGTGTCCAGGGCCGCAGACAGTGCAATTAGAAGCAAAGTGCAAGTCCCTTACCCTACTACTACAATGACTAATATAAATGAATACAGGAACCGCGACTAGAGACCCTCAAAGTATCTCATATGGTCTGTAAAAGTCTCCCCATGTCGGATTTTGGCTATTGATCCATCTTCTTCCACCTACAAACCATCAATCTTGTAATTCTCAGTAGAATAAATAACTGGTATTGAAAAATAGAACCTTGAAAAACTTCTCGGAAGATAAGATCGTCATTTGGTTTTATGCGTTTGAAAAAAACACCCCCTACTTTTCAATACAGGATTGCCTACTAAAAGGATTTAAATCTTTCCTAGTAAGCCTTGGCTCAAGCTTGGCTCAGGTTGTGAGGGAGTTATGGTGGTGTGTATATCTCTACGTTTTAATTTCAAATCTTGTCAACAAATAACCAAATTAAAGACGCATAAAGAGTTGGCTGATGCCTGATGAAAATACAAAACAGAACAAATAAATTCAAAAACTTCAGGAATCAGTTGAATCAGAAAGACTACTCACCCAATATTCAGGTGGTCGCATCTTGAGATTGTAAGTTGATGCCATGCTCATGCAGTAAGCACCTGCATCATGGACTACCAGGCCAGCACCCTGAAAAAATCATTTATCAGTCAGCAACATATTGACTAGACGAGTAATATTGCTCCCACTGTCCCCATTTAGAAAGCTAATACATTACCCTAGCTGGAGTAGGAAGCTCCCTATCCTTTCCCAAGAAATCTGCTGACTCACATACTGGACCCACCACATCAAAAGTGGAAACCTCAGCATCAGGTTGTGAAGGAGAAACCAGCTCTATGTGCTACATCCAAGTCAACAAGTTGGTAACTCCATGGAGCAAAAACAGGGTTATAGGAAAGGAATTATAGCAAAAGATCATAAGGTTATGGCAAAACAATGCATAATAACATTAAAATACAGTATTGAGATGTGGATCGACTTCTCTTTTATAGGACTCGAAATGAAAAAACAAAAACTTGCTAGGAAATCAAAAATAATGCCCAAATCTTCTAGAATGCCATCAATATTGCAAACGATACTTAACAATCCACTAAGGAAACAAGAAGATCAACTTTCTTTAAAATATTATGGTTTCAAATTTCAAATTTAATACTACCGCCGTTCCAAAATATAAGCTCATTATTGACTTTTTGAAGTCAGCTTAAGATATTTTTAAACTCAAAATTGACATGAATTTCATTAATTTTAGTCAATACAATGATGACTATTGTAAACTATCTAAAAAGTACTATTCATTGTAAAAAATTTAGTTTTATAATTGTTAATGAATCATCTTAATTTTAAATTTGAAAATATCTCAAATTGACTTTCAAAAGTTAATAATGATCATATAATTTAGAACGAAGGAAGTAGTTTGTAACAATGTACATGTAATTTATTTCTGCATGGTAGACCGCAAGCCAAATTCTAAGGCGGCTATATATAGGGGTAAATGGAAGCGTGCAAACAAATTCCAAGAGTCCATAAAGGCTTACTTCAGCCAAAGGTAAACAACGTACTTGTTGTTTATCAATATGGTTCCCACACAAAACGTGCCTTCGCATTCAATGTGGCAAAAAGGTTTAGTAGAGCCTTATTATATATAGTTGGTCACCAAACTAACAAACAACACCACTATTTATCTTGTATTTTTTTTAAAAATATAATAAAAATTGGGGGACAGGTGGGGGTTGATAATTTTTATTATTTTATTTTATTGACATCATCGACATCTGTGGAACACAAGGTATGGCTGGACAACATTTGGAGAATTTTGGCTCAAGACACATGCTCTGCAAGTAATTGATAGAAAGTCTGTTAATGTAATACTCGGGATATTATCCAAAAAGATAGGTTGATAGTGATAGAAATCTTACTTGATAAGCACCGTAAAGACTAGGACGAATGAGCTCCGCCATGCTTCCATCAATCACAACAAAATTTTTGGCACCATTAGTCTTTACTCCAATGACCCGATTAACCAAGCAGCAAGTATTTGCAACAAGTGATCTACCAGGTTCAATGATGAGATTGAGATCCCGAGAAAGAACCAGATCCCTAACCTAGAACCACCACAATGAAGAAATTGTTAGCTGAGCCTTCACAAATAGCATGAAACCAAAATCAGATGATATCTCAGATGCGGAGAGAGATCGGGAAATTTCTGAAATTACAGCTTGAATAATAAATGGATGTGTTCTTAAATAAGACTGTCATTGTAGCATCTATTTAGATGATGAGGTAAATCCGGGTATCTTTATGAAATTGCAGTTTCACTACTAAATGGAGAAACCTTAATACTAGTCCTTATGCTGCGTTTGTGAGTTTGGAGGGATGGGAAGAGAAAGTATAGGAGGGGAAGGGATTATAGTTTTCCTTTGCCATGTTTGTGAGTTTTAGAAAGAAAGAAATGGGATTTTAATTAAATTTTCCCTTGTTTGTGAGTTTAAGTAGGGAATGGAAGGAAAATGATTCTTATTTTTAAATTACACTATTACTATATTACCCTTGCATATATAAATATAAGAAATGATATGATTTAAATTTTAAAAATTTCTACCTATTAGAACTATTTTGCTTAGTCTTTATTTTTTCTTTGGTACACACACATACATATATATATATTGACTTGTACTATATTTATTTTTGTTAAAAAAACATACTTGTAATTTGAAGAATCACAACAATCCATTTTAACAAGAGATTAAAAGAATAAAGAGATCTAAAATAATAATAACTTCATCAGTTACACCCCAAGAAACAAACAAGCATAAAGTTTGTTTTTCAAAAGATATAGATGAAATTAAATAAAACAATTAACCTTGGACCAAAATCATATTCAACAACTTAAGTTTAACATTGTTAAAAGGAACTACTGACAATCAATAAAGTATATCCATAGGCGATTATCTAAAATGAAAACTCCACTAATCAAGTTTAAAAGGAAATAGAGATATTAAAAAATCAAAGAAATAACATGTCTATTTTAAAGTGTACTCCTCAAACAAACTGTAATAACCACGAATTCTATATGACATTATAATTATAGTTATTATATACTTATGTATGTGTATATGTATCTTGTAATAAAGCAAGGTGGGGGAATAAATAATTAAAAACAAGTCTAATTGGATTATATTTTTAAGTCCAAATGATATATTAAACTAGGTCCAATAAATTAACTTAGTAGTCCATGTATTTAATTAAAGGTTGGTTCATGATATAATTTAACTAGCCCAATGCTTACCTTCATTAAATGTATCATGTGTTAGTTAATGTTAGCCCAATGTAATAGATAAAATTGAGCCCAAATAAATTAAATGAATGAGCCCAACACATTTAATTCCTAAGTCCAAAGTGGAGCCCAAATGGAAGTAAAAAATTGGTTAATATATATGTGTGTGTGTGTGTGTGTGTATAAAGAAGAAAAATAAATGAAAATTAAAGCCAAAAAGGCCATTTGGCCAGCTACATGGGGGGCCCACAAGGGGGTGGCTTGTTGCTCTTGTTTGCTTGAAAAATCTGTTTAAATACTAAGAGGTTCAACCACTCCAACAACTCTAGTCATTCACCATGTCAATCACCTAGTCAATCAATCCAATAGTAATCTAAATTAAACTATAATTTGACCAATGTTAGTTGATTAGTGGATGTTGATAATGATTAAGGAAGTGCTATAAATAGAGTGATTCACCAATGCATTGTGTTGGTTAGTCATTTGCTAGAATACCAAGAGAGAAAAGAGAGAGCTTTCTAGAGAAAAATAGAGAGCACTCTTATAAGTTGAAAATCCACCAAGGAAATTGCTAGAGGGTAGTCAAGGTGGAATCACTAGTAAAGTTCATAGCCAAGAGAAAAAGAACATTCAAGTCCAAGAGGTTCAAAAGTGTTCTATACACTCAATATTTCATTTCTATGGTTTATATATGTTTTAAATGGTCAAAATATATTTTTAACCGATCAAAACTTATTTTGATGTTCTAGAAGTCTAAAGCTATGATATATAGGTAGATTCATGGTTTAGTATATTTAATACATGTATTTATGTGTGGCATGCAAATAAGCGAAAGAAAAGTGCATATAATGTTTTATCGGTAAAACCCAAGTTAACTATGTGCTATATATTGTGCTAGTTTGAGATATACAAGTTGGATATTTGATTTTTATGGCTAGAAAGTTATATGTATGAGTTATGAAGATAACCCAACTTGCATCTCTCAAAAATATGAAAAAATGAAGAAATTATAACTTTTATCGCAAAACATGTCATTTTGGAAACCCTAGATAGTTCGATCTTAAATTTCATGTCAAAATGTTTTCGAAAAATGAGATTGAACCATAAAATGTTGAAAAACAAGAAGTTGAAAAGATAACAAAACTAATTTGATGTATTTTAGACATGTATATCTTATTTTATAATAGATTGAATCAAAGAAATCAAAGTTGAAAAATTAGGGTATTGAAAATTAGAACTACCGCCGTAGCGGTAGTCCACACTGCTGCAGCGGTAAAACACACTGGAATGTAAAAATTGGAGCTACCGCCGCAACGGTAAAACACACTAGAAGTTAAAAATCTGAACCACCGCCGCAGCAGTGATCCTCACCGCCACAGCGGTGGAACAACCTAATTGAAAATTTATAGGTTTCTAACCGGGTCGAGTTAAATAAATTGGGTCGGGTCGGATCTTTTGACAATCAAATGAGTCAAAAAAAGTAATTTTATATTTAACAAGATTTAAAAGAATAAAATATTAATAAATGAATGATAATATTAGAAAATAAAAAAATTATTATTAAATAATTAATAATATTAAGAAATGAATAAAATATTATTAAATGATTAATAATATTATAAAATTAAATAAAATATTATTAAATAGTTAATAATATTAGATAGAAGTTTAAACTATATTAAATAATTAATAAAGGTTTTGTGTGATGAAAATATTATCAAATAATGACAATATTTCTTAAGTGTTTGATATACCTTAGGTATTTAATTATGTGAATAAGTGTTAGCAAATTAAGTTGTGCAAAGTTAATTATATGAACCTAGATATGATACTAAATGGAAGATCAACATGATTAATTGTTAGGTCTTTTCAAAAGATATTAAATTGAATTGGTTAGCAGTAATCAACAAACGAGGCAAGTTCTCTAACCCTACTCAAATTATTATCGAGCAAATTTCTACACTTAAACTTGTATTTAATTTTGTAAGAGCTTTAAGTGGTTTAATTATTTAAAATTATTTCACATCCATATTGTTATTGTATTTGCACATAGTGCATTTGCAAGAATTATAGTTCATTAATTCAAGAACTGTTTAAGAATGTCTAAGCTAATTGTTTATGCTAGGCATTGCATGTATAAATTCATCAACTTGAATATTTTAAGAGCTTATCCAATTCATTGGTTGGTGCGGATTCTTATAGTAAGATTGAGAACGAACAACCCTGGATAAAGGGATTATATTCGGGAAACCGACCTCTGCGCAAGATGCCTGATTGTTATGCATATATATAGGGTATAAGAGGTTGATCCCCTCGAGTACCAAACTATCACTGTGTCAGATATATGTCGGATTTTCCTTAAGCAGTAGTTCATGGTCCTTAGAGGCCATTCAGCAGTAAAGATTCAATCATTACTTTTTCATTGAAATTTGAATTCTTGTTCTTTCACAATTATTATCTGTTGTTGAAACTCTTGATGTTAATTCTCAATCAATCATGATATATTTTGTATTATCTGTTCTTAAACTTGTTGAGCAAGCTAATTGCTCACCCTTGCTATATCATGACTTATTTTTCAGTTAAGCCCGAATGCTCTAAAAAGGACAAAGGCAAGGAAAAAGCCAAAACTTAGATTATGCACGATAGATGTTTTATTTATTTAAAGACGTAATGGATGTTAAATGTTAAGGTTAAAGACCTTGGGATTGTATTACCTTTGTGTTAGGAACAGTATGTATTTTCCACTAGATTAATGAAGACTGTGTATTTAGTTGTTATTATGTTTAGTAATAGTGAGAACCAAACCCGAGATTATGGAACCTGGATTTAGGGTCATCACACAAACAATTTCAAGTTGGTTGGAATGAAGCTTCATCTTTTAGAGATGTTCCTTTTTTCTAAAGCCATCTTCCACTTTTCTTGTGGATAGCCGAAGAATTTTCTCACAGATAAAAGAAGAATTTTCTCACCATTCTCTAGAAACCAGTCTTAAGCTTCTTCAAGAAACGGCTCCTCAAGCTCCAATAACATCAACTCCATATAAATTTCATCCAAAGAGTAGACACATGATCTAGTGCTTTTTAAAGTATTCACGAGATTTCATCCCCAACATTGATTACCTCCACTACACGACTAAACAAACTATTGAAATCATCATCTTGGCTCCTAACAACCTTCCTCTTCTTTGCCTTTGAATCAGCGCTAATTGAAGATTGTGCTTGAGCTGTCGTTGTTGGGGAAAACTCCTCAGCACCATCCAAATCCACAAACTTCTCCAATAAAACTTCATTGCCATTCAAATCCACAAACTTCTCCAATGAAACTTCATTATGAAATACTAATTTGTCGATATCATCTATATCCATTTCTTTATCAGACAAGTTAGACCATCTTTTAAGTTTCTCCTTTGCCCTATTTGTCCATTTCTTTCTTAGACAAGTTAGCCCATCTTTTAAGTTTCTCCTTTGCCCTATTTGTCATCTTTTAAGTTTCTCCTTTGCCCTATTTGTCATCTTTTAAGTTTCTCCTTTGCCCTATTTGTTGGTTGATAGATTTTGTGCTCCATTTTGATGCCTTTGGTTTTGCCTAATTCAAAAAATATATATTCAACCAAAACAAAAGAACAAACTAAATTTGCACTTGACCTAAAAAAATATGTAAACATAGCTCATTGTATTATTAGGAAATAATAAGCACAAGTAAGATTACTGTATTATTAGGAAATATTGAACAACCCAAACATAGCTTTAATTAACTAGTTCTTTCCTGATTGCTCAAAACTAGACATGTCCACAAACAATTAGGTAAAATAAAACTCAAGAAGTTGATTATTGATCACCTAAATTATACATAGAACTAAAGAACAAAAAATAAAGTGAACAGTGTAATTGATAGCAATCATAAATACAAAATTTGCATTTCTCTCCCTCCTTTTATCCAAAACATTGAAAACAATAACAATCAAAGTGCATAGTGATCATAATAATAACAAAACCTGCCGAGACTAGTTTTCAAAGATGTTGTAAAAATGAATTTTTGAAAATGCTCAAAACATAAAAAATGATCATACAATTTAACAATTTTCACATGCATTAAATTGCTAATAAAACTAAAATCCTCTATAACTGTAAAAGCTTTAGAAGTAAATAATGTTTAATGCATATCAATTATCATTATTTAACTTTGCAACAAAATATTAATAGTAGCTATTTTGTTTAGAAAGACAACAATTGATTCAAGTGTACATGTATCAAATCTTTCCAACATTTGGGTTCAACATTCCATACTCTTGACATAGAGTTCCAGTTAAAACCACTATTAGATTTACCACGAAACAAGTCTTAGCACTAGGACAAATTGGATTTGAGCTTTTTGATACAATTCTTCAGATGCTTTTGCTTGTAAATTTGATAACTGAAGCTTCTCAAGCAAATTATCCAACATGTTTTTATAAGCATCAGTTGTGAATGTCCCATCAGGCCTATTACCTTGCCTTGTTTGGTTTTAGCATTTCCTCAATAAACAATGAAATCCATATTGGTCTCTAGTGCAAGTTCTCCTTCTTAGATTCAATACTGGAATCTGCAACTTGACACATTTTGAAAAAAGTAGGGTACATGATTTTCGAGATCTTACTAGAGATTTCAACATAAAGAAGCAGAACGAAAAAATTGACGGCATACAAGAGAACCACAGCAGCGGCGCAAGCCGAGAAAGAACTTAGCAAGCGAGCGTTGAACTCGACAGAGTGTGGAAAGAGAAAAACAATAGTTTCAAAATCTAAAAAATATGTAATTGAGAGTTATGCTAGTGAGGGGCAAAATTGTCATATTATTTATTTTACAAGGTTATTTTTTATAATGTAAAATATTTTAATTTCCCATCCCTCCAAGTCCTCTCACTTTTGAGAAAAAAAATTTGAGCTAAAAATAGAGTCAATTTTACCCCCAAAACCTCCCTAAAAAAACTCAAACATGGATTTGAAGGGATTTTAATTATTTTCCCTTCCCTTCCCCTTAAATAAAAACATACAAACATAGTCTTCCAATTTTCATTAGCTGTGCAGGTACATACTCCTCTTTCTGGAGGAAAAAAATATCACTTTCTAAAATTACAAAGAAAGTGGGACTATTTTTTCCTGGGAAAGAATACTTCATTTATATTGTGTTTGTACTTTTTATTTGAGGGGAAGGGAAGGGAAAATAATTTAAATCCCTCCAAATCTCCCATGTTTGTGAGTTTTTTTTTAGGGAGAATGAAAGAGATTTGGAGGTAAAATTGATTCAATTTTTGGCTCAAAAGTGGGAGGATTTGAAGGGATGGAAAAATGAGACATTTTACATTACAAAAAATAACCTTGTAAAATAAATAATGACAACTCTCAACTACGTAATTTTTTGGTTTTGAAACTATCGTTTTTCTCTCTACACCTTGCCGAGTTCAACACTTGTTCACCGAGTTCTTCCGCGGCTTGCGCCGCCACTATGGTTCTCTAGTTTGCCGTTAATTACTTCTTTATGTTGAAATCTTTGGTAAGATCCCCAAATCATGTATCCTAATTTTTTCAAATTGATAATACTCAGATTTATGTTAATCATATTTTACAAATCTTATTCATATAGAAAATGAGTCAGGTTGCAGATTCTAGTATTGATCCTAAAAAAGAGAACTTGCACCGGACAACTAATATGGATTCATTGTTTATCGAGGAAATACTTTACCAAAAAAGGCAAGGTAAAAGACCTAATGAGACATTCACAACTACTGCTTATAAGAATATGTAGGATAATTTGCATGAGAAGCTTCAGTTATCAAATCTACAAGCAAAACATTTGAAGAATCGTATCAAAAAAAATAAAATCCAATTTTTTCGAATGCTACGACTTGTTTCGTCGTAAATCTAATAGTGGTTTTAACTAGAATGTTGTGTCAAGAGTATGGATTGCTAAACCCAAATGTTGGAAAGATTTGATACAGGTACATCTGAATCAATTGTTGTCTTTCTAAACAAAATAGCTACTATTAATCTTTTGTTGCAAAGTTAAATAATGATAATTGACATACATCAAACATTATTTACTTCTAAAGCTTTTAGTAGTTATAGAGGATTTAGTTCTATTAGCAATTTGATGCATGTGAAAATTGTTAAATTGGTATGAACATTTTTTATGTTTTGAACATTTTCAAAATCCATTTTTACAGTATCTTTGAAAACTAGTCTCTGCAGTTTTGTTATTATTGTGATCATTATGCACTCTGATTGTTATTGTTTTCAGTTGTTTTGGATAAAATAAGAACGAAAAATGCAAATTAGTATTTATGATTGCTATTAGTTACATTGTTCGCTTTATTATCTTTGTTCTTTAGTTCTATGTATGATTTAGGTGATTAGTAATCAACTTCTTGAGTTATATATTACCTAATAATGCATTAATCTTACTTGTGCTTATTAATTCCTGATACTACAATGTGCTATGTTTACCTATTTTTTTAGGTCGAGTGCTAATTTAGTTTGTTTTTATATTTTGGTTGAATATATATTTTTCGAATCAGGCAAAATCAAAAGCGTCAAAATGAAGGACAAAACCTATTAACCAGTATGACAAATTGGAAGAGCGTGTTGCCAAGGATTTGGCAACAGGAGATGGAGTTGAAACTGCAAAGGAGAAACTTAAAAGATGGGCTAACTTGTCTGAGAAAGAAGTGGATATAGATGATGATATTGACAAATTAGTATATTTCATAATGAAGTTTCATTGGAGAACTTTGTGGATTTGGATGGAGACCCAACATCGATAACTGAAGCACAATCTTCAACTGGAGTTGCTTCAAAGGCAAATAAGAGGAATGTTGTTAGGAGGCAAGATGATGATTTCAATAGCTTGTTTAGTCCTGTAGTAGAGGCAATCAATGTTGGGAATAAAATCTCGTGAATGTCTTAAAAAATTCTACATTTCGGATGAAATTTATAAGGAGTTGATGTTATTGGAGCTTGAGGAGTCGTTTCTTGAATAAGCTTATGATTGGCTTTTAGAGAATGATAAGATGGCGAGAAAAAATTTCAGCTATCCACAAGAAAAGTGAAAGATGACTTTAGAAAAAATGATGAACATCTCTAAAAGTTGAAGTTTCATTCCAACCAACTTGAAATTGTTTGTTTGTGGAGTACACTTTAAAATAGACATATAGTTTCTTTGCTTTTGTTTTTTTTACCATCTCTATTTCCTTTTAAACTTGATTGGTGAAGTTTTCATTTTAGACAATTGCCTATGGATATACTTTATTGATTGTCAGTAGTTCCTTTTAACAATGATAAACTTAAGTTATTGGACATAATTTTGGTCCAAGGTTAATTGTCTTATTTAATTTCATCTATATCTTTTGAAAAATAAACTTTATGCTTGTTTGTTTGTTGGGATGTAACTGATGAAGTTATTATTATTAATATTTTTTAGATCTTTGTATTCTTCTAATCTCTTGTTGAAATGGATTTTTGTGATTATTCAAATTACAAGTATGTTTTTTTTATCAAAAATAAATATAGTACAAGTCAATATATGTGTGTGTGTAACATAGAAAAAAAAGACTAAGCAAAATAATTCTAATAGATAGACATTATTAAAATTTAAATCATATCATTTTTTATATTTATATATGTAAGGGTAATATAGTAATAGTATAGTTTAAAAATAAGAATCATTTCCCTACTTCTAAACTCGCAGTACAAGGGAAAACTTAATTAAAATCCTATCTCATCCCTTCTTTTCTAAAACTCACAAACATGACAAAGGAAAACTATAATCCCTTCCCCTCCTATACTTTCTCTTCCCATCTCATCCCTCCAAACTCACAATCACAAATGCACAAATGCACAAACGCAGCATTAGTTAACTCTTTCTACTAGAAAGGAAGAGCAAAAAGAAGCTAATTTTGCATCAACTTAGTTTTTATAGATTAATTTTGCATCAAGAGTTATGATATTTATTTATTTCACTAAAAACATTTCAATCTTAAAGAACTGTATGTATTACTTCATGTGTGGTGGTGGTGCCCTGAAGAAGTTCATGCAATTACATCTATATTAAGAATCATGGTACTTACAGTTTCAATAAGATCCCTAGGTGTGGGAAGGATAGCTCCAGTATGATAATAATCGATCCCTAGACCACCTCCAATATTTAGGTAATCAATTTCAAACCCTTGGGCTCGAATTTGATCAATGTAGTTCACCATAAGGACTGCAGCGTCTCTGAAAATATCAACCTGTAGAAAACAAGTGGCACTTTTAGATTTACTAATTACTAGAAAACAATGTTTTATACAACATAAAATTATTGGATCGATTGAGATACATTGAAGTTAAATAGAAGCATCAATAATAAACAGAGATGCATGAATTAAGAGAGAATGACTGACACTTGCAAATTAAAATACATAAATAGAGGGCCAAGTGAAAGCACAATTTAAAAATAGAGGTGGAGATTGAATGATGAATAATACGGAAACATCAATAATAAGAGTTGACAATCCAATGAAATAAAGTTTATTACTAAATGAGTTCGTTAAAGAGTTTAAAAGTTGATCATCATCAGAAAACTTGTGTGCATCTTCCCCCCTCTCTCCCTCCAACCCCACCAAAAAAAAACCACAAATGAAAAATCATTCACAAACATGGCATCATAAATACTTTCAGGTGATTAAAGTTTTATAGTGCCCTCGCAACCTCTGACTGTGACCCTCAATTTAATAATTTACAATATAGCAAACAATTCATTAACATGGTACAGACGGTGAGTACAAAAGGTGAAGTCATCAAAATAACTATACACGCGAGAAATTAAAGGAACGTGTACGATTTCATTCTAGTGACTCAATAAACTTAAAACTGTAGTAGGCAAAGTTCAAGTAACTCAACAAAAACTAGATGGATAAACAACTCAAAAGTATATGAAACTACTATTTCGGAGGCAATAATACAGGAAATGTAATTGATGCTTAATGACAGGAGCTCAAGTTCCTTAATGCCTGGCAAATGAAAGGATACAATCCTTGGTTATGCAAAGCTCATCTCATCTAACTATAACTTGCAGGGCAATAGTGAAAAATTGATGGAAAGAAAGCAGAGCGTAAACGGTGTACCTTGGTAATGGTAGAACCAAGATGGCAATGAGCCCCAACAAGCTTCAATTCATTAGGATGTGCCTTAACAGCATCTAGAAACCATTGTAGTTTCTCATTTCTAATACCAAATTTGGAGCTCTTGTTCCCAGTGGCAACATAAGGATGGACCTAACAAAATGTTATACAAATGCAGTTATTCAGAAACTGAACATTACAAAATTGAGAAATTAATGTTTCGGAACTTGCAACAAGAAAGTAAATGTAGTCTAATTTCTGAGGTAATGCAACAAGAAAGTAAATGTAGTCTAATTTATGAGGTAAAATATTATTGTCATCATTAACTCTACCAAAAGAACTCTAATTCAAAATCTAACTGATGACAGGGTAATAGTGGAGACAGATTTACCAACGTGGAAATGGTGGTGGAGCAAGAAAATGTAGTGTGGAAGGAGAGGTCTAAAACCATTAATGCTGATGCTTGTTTCAAGCAAAACTAATGTCAAAGGTGACAGTGGTAGGTTGTGAATCTTTTGACGTTAATGATGTAGGGGATAAAGATCTTCTCAGAGTGCATTGCAAAAGTCAGAACTCAAAAAGCCTAAACAGGAGTATTACAAACTACCCCCGTTCATTCTAGTTTTATACTTTTGCTTTGGGAAAAGATCCTTTTCTTCTGTCAGGGTTAAATGGCAGTACAGACCTTCATTCTATAGACGAACACTGAAAATTGAAAGTACCCAAAACAATGAACTCATCTAGCGTTTTTATCAGAAATTCATTTAATTTCTTTAGCATATCTCGTCTTTTACTACATTAGACTTAACAAACCAGTCAACTGCATTTTTAAAACTTTCAATCTATTGTTTACTCGTACTTCTACAACCAATTCACAAAAGTAACATAAGCCTCTATATGTGACAGCAAACATACCTGAGGGTCCACATCTGGATTAATTCGAAGAAGTACATTGACTTTCTTCCCCGAAACTCTTGCAGCTGATACAATATTATCCAAATCAAATTCACTGTCAACATTGACAAAGACGTTTTCTTGGGCAGCCAAAACCAGATCCTCCAAAAGCTTTCCATTTCCATTGAAGATACACCTGTTATATAAATGCTAAGACTATTATGCATTTAAGAAAATCATGGAAATTACGCTTGTAATAATAAAACAATAACCAACTGCAGGTAGACTGGTTGAGTTTTGTCTTGTATGGAAACTAACTCCAATTGAAGAACATAGACTGTACGCTTATATTAGTTCATTGTAAGGATTAGAGGAGGAACTTTTTAATCCTTTATTGCTCTTATGTGAATTTTTTTGTGATGTTCAAACAATGTAGGGAATTAATTACGTACCGCTTTCTATGGTTTCCAAGATTGATGACGACAAATAAGGCCTTCATTCAAAAACCAAATGAAAAGTTATTTTGTTCCTGTTTTTTACTGGAGTTCTTAAGCTGACATGAAAAGTTACCAAAGATAGAAAGATAAATGCATCCTCACAAAATTCCATCTAGAATGAAGAATGGACTGTGTCTCAAATATTGGCTCCAATATAAAACAGAAACCACATTAATGCAGATCACGGCCACTCGCCCCCCGCACCACTTCCCCACCCAAAAGAGAAAAAAGTTCCCTTCTTTCCCTCAGACGGTTTTACAAAAACCAAAATACATATTTAAGCCCATTCTCTGACAAAAAATCAAAAATCAAAATCAAGCCTTAAAACATATTCCCAGCATCAGAATTTCCTCATACACAATCATAAGACTTTAACCAAAGACCTACACAAATTATTCCCATTTTTACCATACTTAAGCATTACAGTAAAGCAAATGAGTTATACTAAAAAAATTATTACATTCCAGAGGTTCAAAGAATAAGAAAAATACAATCTTGACAAAAAAAAAATTGTTGAATTGCTATACAAACATAACGTACTTATCAAAAAAAAAAATTGCTATACAAAACAAAAGTGAATTATGACACATTCAAACACCAAAACTGTTCTCATTTTTCTTGATACTTAAAAAACCATGGTAAAGCAAAAGAATTATTACACTGAAATGGAGTAAGAAGAAAATGTCAACGGGAAATGCAATCTTTTGATTGCTAGTAATGAGAAAAATGCAATCTTGACAACACATTTATTAAATTTCAATACAAAATTGACATTCTTTAGGTTACTAGTAATAAGAAAAATGGATACGTAAAATGATTTGGACAGATATGCACACATATGGATAAATTATTTCTTACTTGGTAGGATCGAATCCAGCCCGAAGTGCAAGTCTGAGCTCATTGCCACTCACCAAAACAGCCCCACAACCCAATTCCCTCAAATGCTCTAAAATCTTGAAATTGTTATTAGCTTTAATTGCATACCCAATAATCGAATTTAAACCCTCCAAAGCCTTACTATAAGACTCAACATTCCTGGTGATTTGGGGCTTGCTGTACAGATAGAAAGGCCTCCTGTCAATTGTTTCCATGACATCTTGAACCTTAATTCCCTCGCAGTACAAATACCCATCTTCCAATTTGGTGAAACAATGTTGAAATTTTTGGGTTTGTGATTCAGAAGCTGGGGTTTTTGAAGGGTTTTGGGACAAGACTGCCCTTAGGTTTAGAGTTCTAAAGGTGGGTTTGAATAGTAAGGTGGGCTTCGAGAAAAATGGGTTTGTTGGGTATTTCACGGATTTTGGAAAAGAAGGAGAATGGGAGATAAAGTGGGAAGCCGCCATTGTTGGAGCAGCCAAGAAGCCTAATTGATAGTTTGGGGACTGCGGAAGGTTTTATTGAGGGGTCAATGTAGAGTGTTGTAGACTCCAAGGTCGTTGGGGTTTGCCGGTTTGGTGAAAATAGTCAAAATACTAAGGTTACTTGGAAGGAAGCTGGCAAAGTTACAAGCCAATGAGAGTGTTTGCATGAAAATTGGCCACGTGGCAGCCAACAAATACAATATGCAATAACGCTCCCCAAATCTCAACTTTTGTCACGCACTACATTATTTTTGATTCATTAATTAAATATTATGTTTATAAATTATATAAATTATTTTAAAATAAAAATAAAATAAAATTTAATGCATTTGATTTTTATACGCTCCAAAATTCATTAAAATTATTTAAACGTTGTGCAATTAAAATGCATATTTGTGTGAGTTTGGGGATGTTGGATTTTTATTTTATTCTATATCATTGTTGTTAATTGAAAAGATAAAAAGGAAGGTTGCTTATTTCAATGTCATATCAATTATGCCATAACTACTCGATTGAAACAAACAAGCCTCTCTCTCTCTCTCTCTCTCTCTCTCTATATATATATATATATATATATATATATATTCAGTAATTCCCTAATTACTCGAATTGAATCTTGTTTGAAAGCTTCAACAAGTATGTATCATCAAAACTTAGTGGATCATCATTGTGACTTGCAATCCAACAAAAATAGTCACTATCATCAAAAAAATTATTGTCATGCATGAAATTGTAGCTCAAGTGAATGAATCCGGCACAAATTGATTATCCTTGAATTAATTCAATTGACTTCATTCCATTACACCTTTTTTTTTAATTAAATTCAAGAAAAAATAAGAGAGAGAAATTAATAAGAGAATTGATATTTCCGTGTGGAGATATCAATTCTCATTAATAATAATGGATAAAATATGAGTGGGAAAAAAAAAATAGGAACATAAGATAAGAAAATTGGGGTTAAAAATTTGTGATATATTAGAACTTAGGACTACAAAGAGTTCAAAAATAATTGTCTCTTAATCATATAGATATAGATAAAATATATAAAAGTATAAAAAGAATATTTTTTTGGTGATTCAACTCGATTTTTTATTAAAAGAATCTATTATATAATTAAAATAAAAATTTACTTATTTAACCCAAAAAACTCGAAGAAAAAAAGATTGACTTGCCTACTTTTTCTTCCAAACTATTTTTGCTTTTTATTTATTTATCAAGCTTAACAAAGAACAAACTTGGATAATTTTTTCTTAATCTTTTTATAATAAAATTTAAAATAAATAGTTTTCATTAAAAATTTCTCTCTCCGGTGCACAATTTAAGAACATAATAAACAAAATAGATTATTTTGATGAAAATATTTTAAAAATGATATCCCTAAGATTTATGTATTTTTCCCGGATAATCTAGTATTACAATAAAATTCAATAAATAAATCCATAATCATAATCATAAAAAGAAAAATAGAGGGGCGTTAGTTGAGATTCGACAAGAGTGAGTTAAGATTGCGTGGGAAATGCCTATAATTTGAACGGAGTGGCTCACATTTCGCACAATTTCCTCTCTCCAAATATATATACATAAATACATATATGTATATACATACTAGTGGTATATTGTATAGATTTCAGACACGTCAAGGCGGATTAGACTTGGTCAAATCATCCCGTTTCTTTCTCTTTTTCTCTCTCTAAATTTTGAGGGGTTGTTTTGATTATTAGTATAGAAGCATAATATTATCAAGGGCCGTAATTTGTGAAGATACTTGGGGACTTAAATTTAAAAAAAACTCTGTTTCTCATTCTCTCTCAAAGCCCTGCATTTTTGCCACTGGTAGGTAAATTAATTTTTTAGTTTTCAAGAAAACTCTTTATACTTGTTCTTGATTCAGAGATATTATGTTTTTGTTAAATTCGTGTTTTGTGTTGGTTAAATTCTGGGTTTTGATCACAATGTGGGGAACATATGAGTTTATCAATTCATGTTTGGTTATGGGTATTTTTTGGGCACCTTCTTCATTTTAATCATGTTTTGTGTTGATTAAATTCTGGGTTTTGATCACAATATGGGGAATATACATTTAGTGTGTTTTCATAATTTTGGAAGCTCGATGAGTTTTTCAATTCATGTTTCGTTATGGGCATTTTTTTGGTGCCCTTTTCATTGTGATTTTTGATATATATATATTTGTATGTATGTATACTTTGAATACTAAATCTTGTTGTGAAGATCAGCAGATTGGCTAATGGGATTTTCTGAAATTTCATGTTTTTTAATAAGATTAAATGTAAAATTATTATTTTTAATTCTAGAGGGTTGGGGATCAAACTAGCATTGGACCAAGAATTTGATAGACTGATTTGAACATGTATATACTATGTCTAATTCATTGAAAAAGATGATGGGCAAATTTTTAAGCTTCTTTTTTCCTTACAGGAGTAAAAAAATAAAAAATAAAAACATGTAGTTATAATAAGATGACATCATCCAGCAGTTGGATTCATCGGTTGCATTATAAAAACATATTCATCTATGTTTTAATATATTTATGTATATATTATTTAGGTGATGTCTTTTGCACATCTTTTGGACTTGATGTGATCGTTAATCTATTGAGGTTTTTCGGAATTATTAGTTATTTTGGGGATGTTGATCCTAGTGTTTGGTTATTTGTTTAAGACACTGAAGTTTGTTGTTTACCTGAATGTATTCCTTCCTGATTTATGTGTTGTAAATGGTGTAGGCATTCTGCAAGGGCGAAAATCTGGCGTGATCAAACTCGCAAATTGAACTCAAGAGTGACACAATGGCTGGACCTCTTGAAAGGCCCTACAGGCAAAGTAAGAGTTCATCCCTCTTGGATTTTAATCCATTTTATATATGGTTTTATTTAGAGACTGTGTGCGCAAATTCTTGGTAGTTAAAACTAATTTATTAAGGATATCATATCTTCCAATCATTTGATTTTATATGTATTGCTGAAATGAATGTGTTTTCACCTTCTTCCCTACTTAGTGTATGGTTTGTTTTGAGTCCTTAATTTGTTGTCCAAATCGGTGATCAGGTCTTGAAAAAATTGAGTTTGAAAACTCTGAGGATGATAGGAAGACAAGGCTTGGGTCTTTTAAGCAAAAGGCTGTTAATGCCTCTTTCAAGTTTAGGCATTCTTTTACCAAAAAGGGGAGGAGAAGCAGTAGAGTCATGTCTGTTATTGTTGTGGATGAGCATGATGCCGAGGAAGTAAAGGCAGTTGATGCACTACGCCAAGCACTTATCTTGGAAGAATTGCTACCTACAAAACACGATGATTATCACTTGATGCTAAGGTTTATTTTTCTTTGCTGTTTTTTCATCAGTATTAATGACATATTAGCGGCACAAGCAATTCTATTTGGTTGAATAAGTGGCGACTTTTATAACGATACAGATTTTTGAAGGCTAGAAAATTTGACATTGAGAAAACAAAGCAAATGTGGACTGATATGATCCAGTGGAGGAAGGAATTTGGTGCAGACACTATCATGGAGGTATTTATATATGGAAAAATAGCTTAATGATGCATTTATATATGATCTGATAATCCATTATATGCGTCTAAATGTTGTGTTTATCAAATATTTTTTGTAGAGTTTTGACTTCAAGGAAAAAGCTGAGGTCCTTCAGCATTATCCTCAAGGACATCATGGGGTTGATAAGGATGGAAGACCAGTTTATATTGAATGTCTTGGTAAAGTTGATGCTACCAAGCTCTTGCAAGCCACAACTCTTGACCGCTACATTAACTACCATGTTCAGGAGTTTGAGAGGACCTTTATTGACAAGTTCCCAGCCTGTTGCATTGCCGCAAAGAAGCATGTTGATCAGAGCACAACTATTCTTGATGTACAAGGAGTGGTATGTGAATATAATCCTTGCAGATAACGAGTAAATCAAACAAATTAAAGTTGACTGATTTTTGGATGAAGCATTGTAGGAAATCTTTTTATTGAACTATTTATTTACCAAAATTCTTCCAGTTTCTAGTTATCAAACAAATTATAGTTGTTGTTCTTATACCATCTGAAGAAAACTTGGGTGAAATAGAAACGTAGAATGCTGTAAAATAGAACTGAGGTACTAGCATTGTTGATGGCACAGGGATTGAAAAACTTCAACAAAGCTGCCAGGGAACTTATCCAGCGGCTTCAGGCGATTGATGGTAACAATTACCCTGAGGTACTCAGACATTCGTTAATGCATTATGCATGCCACTAGTTCTTGGTCATTCCTTTTCTTTATTGAGGCTAAGTTTTTAACTCCATAATGTTTGTTCATTATAGACCTTGTGCCGCATGTTTATCATCAACGCTGGCTCAGGATTTAGGCTTTTATGGAACACTGTGAAATCATTTCTTGACCCAAAGACCACTGCTAAGATCCATGTAAGTATATAGCATCTCCGCCTAAATTAGTTCAAACACCGGTAAGAATAAGATCCACCTACTTAACAAGTTATATAATGGCTTTGTATACCAGGTTCTTGGAAACAAATATCAAAGCAAGTTGCTTGAGATAATTGATGCCAGGTAAATTTCTACATTTTTAGACATACCATTAGCTTTTCTACTTGTATTCCCATCAAAAAACAGGACCCTTAGGTTTGTTGTATATTGGTATATGATATCTGTCAGAAATGAACCTGTATTCTCTATTCATATTTCTTTTTTGGGCTTCACAAGAACTCGTTTTCCTGCTTTTGTATCAGTGAACTCCCCGAGTATTTGGGCGGTACATGTACTTGTGCAGATAAAGGTGGTTGTATGCAGTCTGATAAGGGACCATGGAATGATCCAGAAATCATGAAGGTTATCTATGGCCTTCTTTCAGTTTTCCAATTGTAATCTTTTCTGTCCCATCAGTTATTTTACTTTTTCAATACTGTAAAATGGTACATACTGAAATTATTTTCTTAATACGATGAACCAGATGGTCCGTAATGGTGCACACAAATGTACCACGAGAGCTGTGATCCAATCTGTTGACGAGAAAACTATTTCTGAGGACGAGCATTCTTGTTCTAAGGTTTTTATGAGAAAATGCTTTTAAAATTCCCTATTTGCAA
This sequence comes from Hedera helix, assembly GCA_947179155.2. NCBI lineage: Eukaryota > Viridiplantae > Streptophyta > Magnoliopsida > Apiales > Araliaceae > Hedera > Hedera helix. Next base: position 2,233,797 of record OX359280.1, on the reverse strand, counting down.
CTGATATGGTATAATCCTCTCTGCAGTACTGAATTTTCACATATTTTCTCTCATATTGCAGACTGTTTCTTTCAAGTTAGGAAACGACGCATCCTTGCCTTCAAGGGAGTACATTGAGCATCCACAACTCTCTCCTGTCCGTGAAGAAGTTAGTCGTCTAATCTCTTGTCACAACTTAACTAAACAATGCTTTTTATCCCAAACTAGTTGCGATAGGCTAAAACTCATACTCACATTTGAGTTTTAAACCGAAATCAATAAACATCCATATGAATCTTCTTAGGCAGGATCAAGACTGAACAAGTTTATTAGCCATTTTAATTACGCCATCATCATTTTATTCAGTACAACATATTAGGCCTTTTCACTATGGCTGCAACTAATAAAAATTTGGATTATGTTCACTTCCGTATTACTTGAAATCTTATATATTGAACGACAGTTCTGATATTGTTGTTCTAGATTTTTAATTGCACAAGTTCTTTTCCTCTGCAAAAAAATCCACAGGTCCAGAAAACCCAAAACATGCCTAGTGCATATGAACACAGTGACTACATACCCATGGTCGACAAGGCTTTAGATGCAACTTGGCCTAAATCAATGCAAGCTGACAAGTTGGCCCTTGCAAAAGGTACATAAATTCATTGTTAGTGTTCTTGTACATTTCATATTTCTAATAAATTGTTAGTATTCTAGTACATTCCATATTTCTAATAACTTTTATTTGAAGTTTTTAGTTATCTTCTTTTCCTTTTTTCTTTTTCCCTCTGAAAGCTCAAAACTTTTACCCCATTCATGATGCTTCCAAGAATCCTGATGGACTAAGCAACCACATTTTTACTGGGGTGATGACCTTAGTTATGGGTGTAGTCACGATGGTCCGCCTGACACGAAACATGCCCAAAAAACTTACAGATGCCACCCTCTACTCTAGCTCTATGCACGGTGTTGATGAAATGGACAAAGATCGGGAACATCCCTACAAGTTACCTGCAGCCACCACCATTTCCAACACTGACTTCTTAGCTATGATGAAACGCATGAATGAGCTGGAGGAGAAAGTCATCCTTCTCAGCCAGAAACCAGCATCAATGCCCCCTGAGAAAGAGGACTTACTGAATGCTGCTTTGGCTCGTGTCGACAACCTGGAGCAAGAGCTTACAGCAACCAAGAAGGTATGTATGCATTTAATAGTTCTGGATTTAAGCAACACCCAATGAAAGTTTTGTTTCCACTTTATTTTTTATGAAAATTAAAATGTTTGGTGTTTGTGATTTTTTGGGTCCTTTCTGCAGGCTCTTGAGGATTCGCTTGGGCACCAAGAAGAGCTCGTTGCCTACGTCGAAAAGAAGAAGAAGAAGAAGAAGTTTTTCGCTTTCTAAATGCTGATGTCCAATATTCCTTGTAGTTGAGGTGTTCAGCACCGGTTTTAGGAAGAAAAACATGCAGCAGTCATAAAACTGGTGGGGAAAATCTGGATTTTCCTTTTCAGCTCCATTGATGCCATCCATTGATCTTTGTCAATGTTGTCTCTGTTAAATACTTGATACAAAGCTTTTGTATGATAAGAATACCCATTTGCCATTATTTTTTTTTCAACTGTACATAACTAACTCTTTGGCATGATTCTTATGCAACTAACTGTATATAAACATCACTTCGATTTTCTTTCTTCCCCCCTTTTGCTATTTCTTGCATGTAACATGAATGACAAGTACGGAATGCTCAAAATATTTCTGGTTTTAATGATCCAAAGTTTCATCCAATGAAAACTTCAGCAGATGTCTACTACAATTATGTAACACCTAAACACATTTTCATTTGAGGATCAGTTGGCTTACTCTTGTTCCACATGATCCGGGTTGATCTCAATCTGCATGTTGTGCTTTTATTAAACGTGGATGAACATATTGAGATCAACCAAGATCATGCGTTACCAAGAATGTAATCCAACTGATCCACATAGAATTGGCCAAAAATCTAATAGCTGTGAAGTTCCCCGTTAATAAACTCAATTCATTGCAAACATTCATAAACGGTTTGAAGTTTCAACATACATTACAGAAATTCAGTACACAAAATTTCACTTGTCAAGTATTTCATCTCAACATCAAGTTGCATTGTCAGAAACAAATACTTTGCAAGATCAATAAAGGTTCAGTGTGTGTAAACATGTGTATAGAAACGTAATCTGAAGAAGAGCAGTCAAGCATATCCATGCACATGGTATCTCCACTTTCACCAACAAGACGATTTCTGCTTACCACATAAGAAATACGTCAGCCAAATATCTCACTATAAACTATCCTGTGTGTTTGTGGGTGGGTGTGAGAGAGAGAGAGATGGAAAGAGGGAGAGAGGAGAAAGGATTGTAATGAAGTGCTCTCATACACGTAAAAGTAAAACAAAAATATAATCAACTTACCCGGAACTTCGCTTCTTCTTGTCTGTCTATGTAAGCAAGCAATTCCTCTTGTATCATCCAAGCTTCATAAAGAGCCTGCTCAGGAAGAAGTAATATGTCAAATTGAGTACCAACCCAATCAATAAAGAAGCAGTTCACATGGTAGCTCGTGAAAGAGAAAAGGAAAAGCCTCAACTGAAGATGCTTGGAGATACATAATTGCTGCTAGTGTATACACATTTGCAAATAGTCCCACTATAAGGCAAGGGTTCATAAGCAATAGCAGGCACAATTTTATAACAAGTTCGCAGTGAAATGTTTTGCACATTAAAGAGGAAAAAGCTTAATAGTTTTGGTAGGTAAAATTTTCTACTTTGTTCTTATTATATAGATCTTATAACGTCATTAAGAAATGCAGATGCATCAAATTTACAAGTGTGACCGACACTGTTTTTTTTTGCCATGTTAGCTGAAATTTAACAATCTTGACTTTGCTAAGATTGGATCCCAACACCTCATGGTCCCGACACTTTTTCTTTCCTTGTCTACTTCTTAACCCTCCATGTCTTGCCATCAGCAGTTCAGAGCATTGATAATTGTTGGCAGATAACCTAATAGTTGTGTTGCCTACTTCAATTCATAAAGACTAAATCTAGCCCAAGACCTTTCACAACCATGCAGTGTACTAGAGCTGCATTATTTTCACATGATACGTAGAAAGAACCTATCGTGAAGCATATTCTTGCAATATATAAAAGAAAGAAGAAGCAAATGACTATTAACAAGAGCTTTGCATCACTTAGAATCCAAGTGAGCAATGAAGGTATTATACTCAGCACACACACATACGTATATAATTGCCTCCTAAGGATAGAAATACAACCGCTTTTCAAACAAATGAAGCAATATCACATTGATTATATTCAAAGATCAAATGCAATGCACTGCTTCAACTAAAATTTCCAAGTATCATAATATATCAACTAAACAAAACCAAGGAAAGCTCTAGCCACATGACAAATTTGAGCAAACAGAATAAATTCAGCCATAAGATCTAACCTTTTTGGTAGCAATTAACTCTGCTTCTAGTGCATCCACACGGCACACAGCAGCGTTCAGTAATTCCTCTTTCTCATATGGCATTTCAGATGGTTTTGCCTTGAGTGTACATAATTTCTCTTCAAGTTCACCTAGTCTTTTCAGAACAGAAGAAAGCAGCTCTGTCTCTGTAAAAGTTGGAGTTGGTGAAGGGGGGTGGAATTCCTCCTTGGGCATTGTATCAAAGTCAAGTTCCTGAATATTTTGGTAATGATCAGATGATTTTTCAGGAAGTTTCTTAGTTACACGGCTTGCCACTGAATAGAAGAGTGTGTAAAGGGTCATGAAGAAAGTCATAAGCATTGCCATAATACGAGCACGATGCCCTTCTGGTGCCTTTTGAGTGTCACGTAGTGTAGCTGTACCTGAAAAAATAGATTAAAAATAGATTATCACGTCTCAAATCATATCAGCTTAAGTTGACAACATCAGCGGCAGTAAAAAGAATTCTGCACTCCTGCATTCTTTTTTCAGGCATCTTTATCCCAGTTATGGCAGATGGAGATGCTCCACATGCACTTTAGTAACACCGGCTAAGCTTGGCCCTAACCTTTGGGAGCATTAGGCTGTTTAAAGGATACGTGCTTCTTCCATACAGCATCAACAGCCTTGTCGACCATGGGCACATATTCATCATATCCAGGGAAGGTACCAGTATAGCTTAGTGGTCCAATTACCTTGGCCTATTTTTATCAACAAGTAAATTGATAAAGTAAGTAGCTAATAAAAGAATCTTGAAATTCTCTGATTACATACACCAACATATAAATGCATGCTCAATTTTTTCCAACCAACCAAAGTGATGACCAGAGGAGATTGCAATTTTTAGATAAATAAACAAGAACTTAACTTGCTCATCTATTCCCAGATGTAACAGGTTTAATATGCAAAAGAGAAAATTTCATAAAGTATGCTTTCATTGCACTCGTCTTAACATTAACTATCAAAAGGTGAAATTCAAACAAACTTACTTCTTCACAAACAGTAGTTAACTGAAGATGTGAATAAGTCCTCATTGCATTTGGAGAAGCGATATCTTCAGCCTCAGATCCTGACTCAGCAGTGGATGTATCACTGCCTTTTACCTGCTTTAGTATAATAAGGAGAAAAAATGAAACCAGTTTAATGGAAAATAGTCCGAAAATAACAATATCTGTGTTCAAGGGAAAAAAATTATTAAACAAAAAAACAAGGGATCATACCATAGGGTATCGAGGCTTAGCATAAGCAACTACCTTCCCCTCACTGTTTAGAACTTTAACGACCTGTCTGGCACATCCTGCCTTCCCATTAAGAACCATCTGCAACATAATGTGCATAAAAAGTGAAAAACAAATTTTCTCAATCAAAGAAAGCATTGTCACAACCGGTGAAGTGAAAAGCATTTATAAGACTTTATGCTGGGTTCAACATAAGAAATTATGTTAAATTTACCAACTGTTGAGGAAGGACAGTAAGAAAGTAGTTAAGGTCAATGCAGAACCTTTAAAATATCAGTATTTTTCCATGGTCCTTTATTGGAGCGAAGGCAGCCCCCTTGATCTGCACAAGTACAGATACCACCCAGAAACTCTGGCAATTCACTGTAGAAGTTCAACAAAAAACTCATAAATTTTGAGACTAATCAGTGCTGTTATGAGAAAGCAACAAGGCATGAACAATATAGAATCAGTTGGAGAAACATTCATTAACAGATTAATACTCCACCCAGTTACCTGCTATGTATCATCTCAAGCAATTTGTTCTGGTATTTGTTTCCAAGAACCTAAGAACCCAAAACAAATATAATATGGTCAGTAAATAATAAAGGGGCAGAGGAGGGGTGAGGGGAGCGGGGGGATCCAATAGTAATGCTTTTAAATAATAGAAAAAATAATATAGGTATACATGTATCTTGGAAGTAGTTTTGGGATCTAGAAAAGACTTGACAGTACTCCACAACAGTCTAAAACCAGGACCAGCATTGATGATAAACATTTGGTGAAGTGTCTGCCACAATTAAAATTATAAAGCAGAGATAAATATTTGCTAATGCAGCAACTAAAAATTGAGCATTGTGTAACTGGTTAAGGAAACAAAGTCAAAATTACTTCAGGGTAGTTGTCGCCATCAATTTTCTGGACCCGCATAATGAGTTCCCGTGCTGCCTTGGTAAAATTCTTCAATCCCTGCATGATTAACAATAAGAAGAATCATTAAAAAATATATTCAGATTGTATGATGATAGTCTGCATGAAGTGTCTAATATTTGAAGAAAAAGATCAAATAAAGAGGAAACATACCACGCCTTGAACATCTAAAATAGTTGTGCTTGAATCAATGTGCCTTTTTGCAGCAATTGAACAAGCTGGAAATTTAATAGTGAAGGTTTTCTCAAACTCCCTCACATGGTATTTTATGTATCTATCCATGGTTGTTACTTGCATAAGTTTGTAAGGGTCAACTTTCCCTAATCTTTCAATGTATACAGGTCTTCCCTCTTTGTCCACACCATGACTACCTTGAGGATAATACTTCAGAACTTCATTTAACTCTTTAAATTCAAAATCCTGATAAATACATCAGCAAAGTAAAAGAGTCAAATAATAAACTAATGTGGGAAGCATCAACACCACATGCCCCAAGATGTATATACTACTTCAGAACCTGACATCCTGACAAAATTGATAGCCAAATTTGAGCAATATTCCAATAAATTACCTCCAAAATTGTGTCAGCGCCGAAATCCTTCCTCCATTGAATCATTTCAGCCCACATATGCTTCGCTTTTTCTATATCAAACTTCCTCGCCTTCAAAAATCTGAAATTGTACTTATTAAATTATAGACTTGCAAAACACTAAGGCTAGCAAATGTTGTAGTTTTACATTGCTCTAACTCTCAAATTAATACATCCTGACCAGCAAAGGTGTAAACAAGAACATGTCTCAAATGACCCACCTATGATTTAGACAACCTGACACACTTGTGTGAAATGTATATTGCAAAAGTTTTGAACTTATATCACAATTTCTACTTGTAAAAAGAAAAAGAAAAAAAATCTTACATTATAGTACCAATCAAGTCCGCAGATCAGCAAAAGCTGATCTAGGCCATGTACAATAGTACAATGACAAAATATTCCTATGCTATCATATTTTGGTCCAGGGAGATGCTTAATTATTTATAAATAACACAATTACAACAGCCACTGAAATGGTGGATGTAGAAGAACTATGTTTGCCACTCATTGCCAACAATCGATGACATAATAACTATATTTTAATATCAATGTCCTGATATAAAATTTCTTCATTAGTACAATGTGGCACCATATATTTGTCAGCCAAACACCTTTAAGAGACGCCATCAAGAAGTCACTATTAGGCTACTAGCATGTTTTCAAACACTAAAAAATTTCTTGAACAGGATAATTTTCCAGCAACAACCATCTCCGATTTTAAAATCATTAGTAATTCAGTATGTAGGACATCCAACGCTTGACAAAAGAAAGTGCCATTCCAATAGGAAGGCTGAACGTGAGTACCTCAACATCATATGATAATCATCATGTTGTTCAGGCAGCAATTCATCCAAAACCAATGCTTGTCGAAATGCATCTACAGATTGTAGCTCCTCAGCATCCCGAATATCTTCAATTGAAACAGAACTAACTCGGCCATCACTCTTTCGTCTAGTGCTCTTTTTCTTCAGAGAATGTTTAAACTTCGAAGATGCATTTAGTGCTTTCTTTTTCAAAGAACCAATTCTTGTCCTCCTTTCATCCTCTGAGTTTTCAAAATCAGATTTTCTATCTCGCCTCTCATCATTGCCAGAGGACCCCTCAAAACCTACAGATGGACAAAAAATATATATAGATGAACTTAAAAACAAATTAAAGAAATCTTCATGAAGTAGAAGTTTGTTAAATATTACTCCTAAATAACACGCAAGTTTTTGGAGCTACAATTGTTGAGGATTGAGAGAATTCATTTTGTCAAACATGTACGATGATAAAGATAATGGACATGCACAATGTAGGCAAGTTTTGGCCTTCACAATGAGAACTACTAATTAAAACATTCTATCTTCCTTGGACGGTTATGAGTGAATGTCCAATCAATTCACAGCTAGCTGTTTGACTAAACTTTTTATAAGACATGATGAAAATATCACATATTATGTGCTAAAATGGACTATGGAAGCAAGAGATTTAAAAAAGAAACACCTAGTCAGTGTTTGGGGGTGGTCTGTTCACAATTACGAATATGCTTAAAGGGAAAAAAAGTTGTTATCATAGTTGTCCGAATCTTACGATATGATACGAAGACAATTCGATACATATCGCTGGATGAATCTAAAATGATACCGTATCTTACGATTCTTACGATACGATACAATACACGATATTTTTTAAAAGCAACCAACTTGAAAAAAAATTCATGTAGATCCAAAAGACTAAAAACAAAATTTTTAAACCTTTTAACATTTCAATTAAAGAGATTTTCTAGCACAAACATATTCTATATCGCTTCAAGAGTCTTTACTCACTTTTTACAGTATTATATATAATTAAAAATGTCGCTCTATTTTTTTCACGTTACTTTCTATAAACAAATATATAAATCTCCACTTGTTAATTTGAATTATTCTCATTTGGTTTATAAATTAAAGGCGAATATGAATTTTCGTTTTCTCTTGTTACTCTATAAAGATTACTGAAATAATATTTAATAAATCAATTTACATTATTTTGGCTAATGTTTAACTTTAAAATTTATTTGTAGTCTATAATAATATTTACTTGACTACTTTTATATATAGTCAAGCTTGTGTTCTATATGTTTAAATATATACTACTACATTTTTTATTTTGTTTTTGTATCTTACGAAACGATTCACGATACGATACATGAAACACGATACGGGAGTTTTCGATACACGATACAATTCACGATTTGACAACTATGGTTGTTACCAAGACCTATTGCAAGAATTTAGTAGGCGTCAGATGCAAAATCTTGCAAACCCAATATGATAAAGGCTACCACAAAGGAAACCAATTATGTGACTGTCACAATAGCAGATGGATTCAAGGTCTCCTGTCATCAGTATTGTCTAGGACTGTCATGGTCTATACAAGGAGAGGAATTCCAGACCGACTTTGGGAGTTCAATGGTTAAAACTTTTTAATCCAATCACTTTTGACTTCAATGATTTACAACTGACTCTAGTTCATAAGGAGAAAGCCATTGTACTGCAGGGAGAGTCTGATCAAGTACCCCCCACTATTCAGTTGATGGAGTCTGGTGACTTTAAAAGGGTACTCAACTCTGCAACTCATGGGTATTTTGGCTATCTTTTTGGGATGTACCAAGGTGGGGAAGAGAACAATTCAGATCAGAAGAAACAAGGTAGAGGTATTGAGGAGAGTTACCCTTGAAAAGGGTGCTCAAATGGAGGAGTTGCTGCAAAAAATTTCCACAGTTTTCCAATAACCAAAGGGGTTACCACTAGTCAAAACTCAAGACCACCATATAAGGTTGAAGGAAGGAGGGAAGCTAGCCAATGAACCTTAGACCATACAGATACCCCTATGTATAAAAGGAGGAGATAGAAAAAATTGTCAAGGAAATGTTGCAAAGTGGCATAATTCAGGCCAGTAACAACCCTTATGCATTCCCAGTTCTCCTAGGTAAGAAGCATGATAGGACTTGGAGGATTTGCATAGATTATAAAGCATTAAACAAAATGACCATAAAAGGCAAATTCCCCATTCCAGCTATTGATGAGTTATCTGACGAGTTATATAGATCAAAGTGGTACTCTAAACTAGACCTCAGATATCACCAGATTAGGGTCAGTAAGGATGACATTCCAAAAACAACTTTTAGAACTAGCACTGGCCATTTTGAGTTTCTAATGATGTCTTTTGGGCTCACTAATGCTTCAGCTACATCCCAATCTTTAATGAATGAGGTATTTCAGCCCTATCTAAGGAAATTTGTACTAGTTTTTTTTATGACATACTAGTTTATAGTAAGAATTATGAGGATCATTTGGAGCATTTGAAACTGACTTTACAGTTGTAGCAAGATCACTGTTTGTTTGCTAAATGGAGCAAGTGTGTCTTTGGTACACAACAAATACAGTATTTAGGTCATATAATTACCCCTGAGGGTGTATCTACTGACCAAGATAAGATCAGTTGCATGGTTAAATGGCCATTACCAACAAACATCAAGGGGTTAAGGGAGTTTTTAGGATTAACTGGATACTACAGAAGGTTCATAAGGAATTATGGGATAATTAGTAGACCTCTAACTGATCTACTTAAAAAGGGAAAGTTTATGTGGGATAATAAAGATACTCAAGCTTTTCAAACACTTAAGGGAGCTATGACTCAGGCCCCAGTTTTGGCTATGCCAAATTTTAATGAACTCTTTGTGTTGGAAACAGATGCTTCATATGGGGAAATTGGGGCAGTTCTAATGCAACAAAACAGACTTATAGCTTTTCTCAGTAAGGCTATAGCACCTAAACATTTGGGTTGATCTACCTATGAAAAGGAGCTGATGGCAGTAGTGTATGCAGTCAACAAGTGGAGACACTACTTGTTAGGAAACAAGGTCTATATCAAAACAGACCACCATAGCTTGAAGTATCTCCTGGACCAGAGAGTTACCACCACCAACCAACAAAAATGGATCACCAAACTAATAGGCCTGGATTATGAGATAGCCTATAAGAAAGGAAAAGAAAATGTTGTGGAAAACACTTTGTCTAGATAAATGGAGTCTCCTACAAAACTGAATCATGATCTGACTTCCCCTCAGATTACTACTACTAAGCTGACAAAAGGTTGCCATTTGATAACCACAGTGATCCCCACTTGGGTAGCAGAAATAGCACAGTCTTGACAAATGGATGAAGGGTTGAGAGATATCATAATGCAGTTGCAGCTTAAACCAGATGCCTTCCCTGAATATTCCTTTAAACATGGCAGACTTAAGCTCCAGGACAAGATAGTGGTGGGTCCAGATTCCAACCTGAGGAACAAATTCTTGGTTGAGTTCCACAATTTCCCTATCGGTGGTCATTCAGGTACTCGAGGTACTTTTGAAAGAATTAGTAAGTTCCTCCGGTGGTCCACTTTAAGACAAGATGTTGCTACTTTTGTCAAGGAATGTGATATTTGTCAATAGCAAAAACATGAAACCGCGACCTCTCCAAGGCTGCTACAACCCTTACCAGTTCCAAAAACCCCTTGGGCTGACATTTCTATAGAGTTCATAGAAGGATTACCTAAATCAGAAAGGATAACAATGATCTGGGTGGTAGTGACATGTTCACCAAGTATGGACACTTTATTGCACTAAAACACCCTTTTTCTGCTGCACAGTTAGCTCAAGTCTTCATTTCCCACATTTATAAACTATATGGGCGCTCTTCCACTATAGTATCTTATAGAGATAAAGTGTTTATCAGTCTCTTTTGACAGTCTCTTTTCAGAATGGTGGGAACTAGGCTGCAAATGAGCATAACCTATCACCCTCAATCAGATGGACAAATTGAGAGGGTGAACCAAGTCTTAGAGAGTTACCTTTGGTGTATGGTTACTCAGAATCCTCAAAACTGGGCATCATGGCTAGCTTTAGCAGAATGGTGGTATAACTCTCACTTTCACACTGGTTTACAGGCCACTCCCTTCGAGATGTTATCAGTGTTCTAAAAATCCCCGCCTAGGTCCGATTAATCCCCGTCTAGGCACTAGGCCCCCCCCTGGCGCCACGCCTAGGCCGCCTAGCGCCTAGCCTATGCCTAAAGATAAAAAATAATTCCTTCAGGGAATTATACGGGATTGAGTGGGCAAGACGGAGAAATTAGGCGAGACCAAAGCGGAAAATTTAGGGCTGTAATTTTTTTTTAATAACTAAGCTACAAAACAACGTCGTAGGAATAGATGAATAAGTTGAGGGTTGTTCGGGCCTTGTTTGGGAAGCGGTTGGTGAAGCATCCGAAGCGAATAGCGTGCTATAGCATAAGAGAAATAATAAAAATGTTAGAGTAATAGAACTCCATGAAATTTTTTTTTGTCTGATGATAACACGGAAGAAGAGGGAGATGAGGAGTATGAATGTGAGCTTGATGAGGATATTATCTTGGAGGGATACGGAGAAGAAGAGTGAGAGAGAGATATAAAGGGATATGGAGATAAGGACTATTAATTTGTATTTTTTATTATTTGTTTGTGTTTAAACTTTAAACAATTGCATGTTTCCGTTTAAACTTTAAGCAAATGCCTTTATTATCTTTATTATAGATTGTTTTCCTTTATATTATTGTTTTGTTTGGATAAATGTAAGATAAAATATTAAAATTGGCTTAAAATAAAAAATCTCGCCTAGGCCCCCCCCGGCCGCCCGCCTCCCGCCTAGCGCCTTTTAGAACCTTGGATGTTATATGGATATAAACCTCCAGACCTCAATTTCCACCAATTTGGGAAAATATATGATCCCACTACCAAAAAATTCTGCAAGGACAAAACTCAACTCCTGCAAATAATGAAGCAACACTTGGTAGAAGCACAGTCAAGAATTAAACACTATGCTGATAAGAATATAATTGAGAGGTCTTTTATGCCTGGGGATATGGTTTACCTCAAGGTAAGACCCTATAAACAAAATTCATTGATAAAATCCACTCAAGGGAAGTTGATTCCTAAGTACTATAGACCCTTTATGGTAGAAAGCAAAGTGGGGGCAGTGGATTACAAGCTTCAATTACCTAACCATGCTAAGATTCATCTTGTTTTCCATGTTTCTTTACTTAAAAAGAAGATTGGGTTGCATTGCACTTCTTCCCCTTCTTTACCTCCCATGGATTCTATTGGACAATTTTTGGTGGAACCTATAGTTGTGCTTGACAGGAGGATGGCAAAAAGGAATAATGCAGCAGGAGTAGAAGTTCTGATACAGTGGGCTAACACCTTACCTTCCAAAGCTACTTGGAAAGATTGGGACTAGGTGCACAAGAAGTTTCCTCACTTCCAACCTTGAGGACAAGGTTTCTGCTAAGGGGGAAGGATTGTAAGAAAGGAAGATGGCAGATATGTTTGGGAGTTAAAGTAGTTGCTTAAATAAGGGTACATTAGTCATTGGATTGCATTAGTAGAGGGTAACCAAGTATTTCCCAAAAAAATTCTGTTAGAATCATGTTTTGAGCATGAGGTAGCATGTGCAGGCACATGCTATCATTTCTTCCTCTCGGCTGATGTAGCAGTATATATGTAATAGATTTGATACATGTAAGGGGCATGAAATGAATGGATTAAGTTTCTTCCTTCCCAATTTTCTGTTTCTCTCCCTATACTCTGATCTCCCTCTCATTTATTCTTCTGTTTCCTCTCAATTTTTCTGCATTAAGTTCTTTACCAGTTGCTAATCACTGAATTGGTGTTAGCCAAATCATTACATTCAGCAAAACCCAAAAAAGAAAACCAACTTGATTTTAAAATGGAACTCTAAATCCAAGACTTCGTAGAACCGATCCAAATGCTCAAAAAGGGGGGAAAACTAATCTTTGCACAAATTAACACACATAAATGCAGTAAAACCCTAGTTTCAACACAACCAAAATATAATCTCATTCAATTACCCCAAAAACAGACAAACATCAAACATAAGCTATCAAAAACAGGAAAAATAAACTCACAGGGCCTCGCAAACCGATCCAGCGGTCCAGACATTGCTATCTTCTATCTCCGAAGCCGGGATGAAGAAAGCCCTAATCTTGACTTTCAATCACAGCAAAACAACACGAAATCAGTAAGTAAACAAGCTACATTACTGAAATTTAACAAGTACTATTCCGCAAAATTCAGTTTTGTGAAGTGTGGAGTAATTCTAGTACCCGAAATTATCTTTTCAAGAATCCCGACGTTGATCGGACGAAGAGCTAAATGCGTCGCGCGGAATTGAAGCTTTAACGGAATTTTTCCATGCAATTAAATGTAGAAAGAGGTGCAAATAAATTAGATAAATAATTAAAAAAAAACTGATATTTTTGCAGCAGTGGACTCATTTTTTACATGTAGTAACGGTTTTAAAATCGTCGTTATAAACTTATAGTGATATTTTTTATATATAAAGTGTTACAATAGAATTTTAACATATAAAGTATAGTTATAAGTATATAACAAAAGTTTTAAAATCACCACTATAAGTAAAAAATGGGATCTATATATTAAAATAATAAAAATTATTATAGAAATAACAGTTCTCATAATCAAATATACATACACTGTTCTTAAATTCGGACCGGACCAATGGTCCGACAGGTTAAAATTAGAATCAGTCCGATTTGAAATTGATCAAACGTAGATTGAACCGGTTGATCACTTGTCGAACAAATGACCCACTGAACTTATTTTAAAATAATTTTTAATATTATTTTGATATAAAAATATTTTTATTTTTAAAATTAGATATTTTTACATAATTTCACTATATTTTATCTTACAAAAAAAATAAATATTTTAAAATTTTATTAATTATTAATAATATATATTTTTATACACTTATAACGTTATCACTTCAACAACGATTTAACCATCGATTGAATCAATAATTTATTCCCCCAATATTTTTTATTATTCGAAAATCGATCCATCTGAAAAACATGCATACATACATATACATGGGATGACCGGTATTTGTTTGGTGATACCGAGACAGTGTAATTCAGTAATTCACGGTCCGCAATTTTCAACTTATAGGCTAGCCTTATCGACCTCGTTTTAAATTAGAAGTTTAGTTTTAAAAGATAAAAAAATAATTTTTATTGATTTTTAAAAATTATTTTGAAATAATTCTAAATTTAAGATTGATGTTAAATTTTTAAAAATAATAAATTTGTAAGTACTAGTTAGATAATTTATAATTTATATAAATGTATTATATAAAATTAAATTAAATTTTACTATTTTTAATATTTTAAATTGAGTTTTAAAAAGTCATTATTAATATTAAATTATGAAATACAGAGAATATACATGCATACATACATATTATATATATATAATTTGTATCTCTAATATTAGAAGGGGGTCATATATACATTTAGGAGAATGGGTAATTACTTTTAAGAATTAAATATTTTTAACTTGAACAACAAAAAATTATTATTAATTTATAGGATAAATATCAAAAAAATTATACTCAAGGGCTAAATTTTAAAATATAGTGTGATAAAGATTATATATATGATCAACTTACAAATTGACTCCTATACTTAAGGCTCAAAAGTACCGTAAACTTTAAATACTTAAATAATTTGAATCTTAAACTTTAGTGTTGAGGATATAAATTATTTTGATATTTAAAGTGCTTCTGATCAAATAAAAATTAGGGTGAAAATTAATTTTAAACCTAAATATAGGGTTCAATTTGTAATTTCATAGAACTCTTTTATATATTACAATTTAAACATAATAATTTTTATTGTGAATATACTATAAATTAATATCAATACATAATTAATTAATATATTTACTCATAAAAAATGAATTATTTTTGTGGCAATATAAATATTTTACATTCCTATGTATACAGAGATCAATTCTACAATACCATACCTCATGCAAATGGCAAAAGTCCGAACCTACTTGACATCATAAGCATTCTGACATCTGTGGAGGATTGTGTCCCACTCACATGTCCCAATCGCCCTTACCCCCACCAAGACAGTAGATTCCAAAATTCCTAAATTATTCTCACTTTATTTCTAATTAATCATTCTATCGTATACGCGTTGTGTATATAATTATTATAAAAATATAATATTAAATTTAAAAAATAAAAAAATTAGAAAAGATAAAATTATAAAATAACTAAATTTATAAAGACTAAAAAAATAATTATTGAGGTCGTGTCACATTCCCTCTCCATTTATAATATACATATATTGATAGATGTTTTTTTATTTTTTTATTTTATTTTTTTAATTCACATTTTCATACTTGCTCTCCACTGTTTCCCCACCCCTATAAAATTCCACCCCAGCTCCATATCAAAGCCCCTTCCTCCTTCCTTCTCATTTCTCTTAAGGCCCCTCTGCTCCTCTTAGTCCTCTAGTTTCCATCATTTTGAGGCTCTGCTCCTTTTCTCTCTCTTTTGTTTCCTCTGCAATTATAATATCAAGGCCACTTTGGATCCAAGATCACTAGCTCCTTGATATCTGAATTTGTCTAAATCGCTGTCCAAATATTCTTCTTTTTTTGTTACCACCAACACCCATCAAAGGATTCTCTTGAATCTTACTGGGACTAAATAATCTCTTATTAGATCAATTTTTTTTTTTTTTAAATAATCTTGATGCGTAAATTATTGTTCTTGATGTTTGAAATTGATGTCTCAAATTCTTAGTGAACTATTTTTTTCTGGGTTTATGATAAATTCTACATATTGGCGCAGGACCCATTTAGTTCAATCCTTCTCAGTTGTCTTCCTCTACTGGTTGTACTTTGTTTCATAGCTTTCTCCTTATCCTTTGTATAACTATTATTAGAATTATATCTATATCTATTTATATAATCTGAATTACTACTAAATCTAGTTTAATTTATTATCTGGGTCCTGCTACTTTCACAAAATATATCCGTAAGAGTCTTGTGCACTAGTTACGACTTTTATGGCTTCTTCTAGCGGAACAACAACATCTACAGGTTCCGAAGAAGATCTTCAGCAACTGATGGATCAGAGGAAGAGGAAGAGAATGATATCGAATCGCGAATCGGCCAGGCGGTCCCGGATGAGAAAACAGAAGCACTTGGATGATCTGACGGCTAAGTTGGCTCAGCTCAAGGAAGAAAATAATCAAATCCTCACAAATATGAGCGTCACAACCCAACTTTACCTTAATGTTGAGGCTGAAAATTCAATCTTGAGAGCTCAAATGGCTGAACTGACAAACAGATTGCAGTATTTCAATGAAATCATCGGGTTGTTGGGTATGGAGAATGGCGGTTTTGGGACTGAGGAGCCTAATTACAATGCTGTTAATGAGCCTGCTGCTGATTTGTTCATGTTCAACATGAACAATAATCCAATGAAATATTTTTTCAATGCAAATCAGCTGCAGCCTATAATGGCTTCTGTAGACATGTTGCAGTACTAATCTGTAAGGGGCTTTACTGGATTTCTAGAGCAACGAGGTCTAGACTTATATGTAATTAAAGATTAAGAATATATAAGTATGAAGGTTGGCAGGTAATAAGAAGTACAAGAGACATGATCATAGGGTTCTTGTATATGGGCTGTTTTTTTTTTCCTTCTGTTTTTTCGTATATAATTATGGATGCCTAAGGGCTACCATATTGAATTAATGATTATGTAATGAACTTATAAACTCTGTGCTCAAGTATTTCATATTGGTTTTATGAGGTTACAATAATCCAGTTGTTTGGTTTGACTGACGGAAGATGAAAATATCAGAAGTTAAACGATGATTCTACTTCTCCATGTTTAAGAAGTTTAGATTTACTAAAAAAATGTTTTAAGATATTCTTGGTTTTAAATATTGAGGTCTCTATCCGTGACAAACGGTTGTCATGATACTGTTTGGACAATTAATACAAGGGGCATTTTTATCGACGGTAAATAATACAAGAGACATTTTTGACTGTAAATTATCCATGCTGCTACCCCTTTTTACGGAAGACTATTTTATATGTAAAATTGAATTTGTCGCTATTGTTTCTTGTTACTGACCAATTTTACAATCACTTATCATGGATGAAATCTCATATATATATTATTAACTATTTACTTACATCAATCAATTCACTTGTAGCCGTCCACGATATATTATTAACTATTTACTTACATCAATCAATTCACTTGTAGCCGTCCACGATTTGTGTAGATACGTAAACAATCTCAGTTTAAATTGTTAAAATTATTAAAGTCTCACAATGTAGTGGACACATATTTAATACTCCTCTATTTTAAATTAAACTTAAATATAAATTAATATTTTAAACTATTAATTTTTTATTTTATTTTGATAATTGACTTTTAATTTTTTTAATCAAGATATTTAATTCTTAATTTTTTTCATTTTAATTTAATTAAAAAATAACGTAAAAAATTAATGACATGACGTAATTGTGATAGACGGTGTATATGTGATTATGTGGCAAAATAAGACTTATTTATCATTCAATTTAAACCATTTTATGAAAATAAAAGGGCAAAAACGTGAAATCCAAAGCAAACGTGCCGTCTCTTTCCCTCCGCTTGGATATCCAATTCTATGAAAATCAGCCGGAGATTACCCCCAAACCTCCCCGTCCGACCCTCCTCAACGAATCCTCCCACCGCCACCCCTATCATAAGAAGCCATATTCGCCGGCCAATCGCTCCCCAACCCCAAAAGCCTCCGACGCTCTCCCTCTCTCCCTGTACCTAACCAACGACATTTTCTTCACCCTCTTCTTCTCTGTCGCCTACTACCTCCTGCAACGTCCCCCGCCCCTTTCCCCAACCCCGCTACCCCTCGCCCCCCACCCCCTTGGTCCAAATTTTTTCGGAAACCCCACCACCCGCCATAAGTAAATTAACCATTACCCACCTACACCTCAAAACATCACCTCTATTTACAAATCCAAACAGTAAAACAACACCAATAATATAAATTAGGAGGAAAAAATAAGTGATCTGGAGGGAAAGAAAAAGACAGATCGGAGAAATAAAGAGATGTTGATTGATGATGAAAGATTTGTTATGGCCGATTTAGTTTGTATACAACTTGCTCGTTTCTGGCGATGTGAAGGCTTCACAACAGTAGCCCCCTTCTCAGCTTCTCCATGGAAGCCATTAACGGTACCAGTTAGGATTTTGGCAAGAAATGAATTTTTGATGATGGTGATGTTGGAGTTGAAGATGGTGATGTTGGTGCTGTGGTGGTGGTCTAGTTGTGGTGGAGGCGGCAATGGTGCAGAAGGAAATGCCGACCAAACTATATGCTCTTTTAACGCATGTCCCTCAACCAAAGGCCGTTTCGTATAATTCAGAAAACACTAATTTTGTGGAAACTCCTTGTGAAATTTTTTTCTCAAATAGGAGGGGTTTTTATTGTTTAGTTATCTTTCTCACGATTTTTTTAAAATTTAGTTTAATGTTAAATAAAAGTGATTTGACATGTTTATCTTTAAATATTTAATAAATATAAAATAATTAAAATAATAATTTTAATTTACACATACGTATAGTCGGACTTAATCAGTGAGTTACTTCATCAATTTATTACCTGACAAGTTCAATTGAACGGAAAAAAATAAATAAATAGTTTGATCACCTGATTAAAAAAGTTAAAAAAAAGTCGATCATCGAAATAAAAAAAATAATAATAATTCAGGGTAGTAATTGATATGAATTTAATTAATTTATGTCATTATAATTATGAAATACCTAAAAAAATATTATTAATTATAAGATTTATTATTTTAAAATTTTAAATCAATTGCATTAATTTTGAATTTAAAAATATTTTAAATTAATTTCTTAAAAGTTAATAATATTCTTATAATGTAAAACTGAGGGAGTACTACATTCAAAATAAAGCAAATTAAAATATTTTATAGTGAAACATCTAGAGAAAAATTTAAAGTAAAAGAGGCAAACTGGCCAAAAAAAAAGAGGCAATTATGAGTAACAAAAGGCATGTTAAAATTTAAAAGCAGATCCATGATATTATCAGAAGTTTATGATCAGAGCAATTGTATTATTACTATGAATTTTTCAAATCTATAGAACAATCCCACGTACAGGGAACAATGGTTCAAAGGGAATTAATTAACTTAATTCCATTTTAATTCGCATAACGTGTGACAGATGCGCAAATTGGAGTCACTACTTACTACATATAATAAAATTTAAAAATAATAAAAAATTGTTACACATGTTTGAGAGATGGTGATTTGAACTTGATTTTATGTTTTATCAATTAAAATATATTAAGAGATGAGTAAAATTTTAATAAATAATTTTATTCTCTTATTTATTTAAATGTGGAGTCGTTAAGAGACATCCAAAAATAAATAAATACAACTTGGGTGTTGATATAATGCAAAAGATTTGCATTGCGACTAAATAATGTATTTTAAGACACATAAATCAATCATCTATTTATCTATATTATTTTATTGACATATTAATGTGTCTACTTACAACCAGAATTGGCATATTTTTGTCGCTCATGACACAATTTTGGCACATTACTTTTATTTCATCTCCTTCACGTACCTTCCAAGTTGCAAGTGGGAGTAGTGAATCATTCCTCAACAATTCAATACTCATAGAAAATTAATATTTTTACAAGAAAAATTAATATTTTTATAAAATTTTATTCATATAAGTAATAAGTGAGATCTACCTTCATGTAAATAAAATATTGTGAAAATATCAATTTTTCTTGTGGAAATATCATTTCTCTACCTCTATTTATGTCTGCTCATTTTTCCAATCAAAACAACAGTTAGTTCCCCCCTTTCCATGTCAAACGGTGAAGATAAATTGGAATCATTTATTTTCTTTCTTCTTGCGCCAAACGGTACTCAAGTACACAGAAATTGACAAAATATCCCACCAAACAGGGGAAAGGAAAATGTAGCACGCAAAGGAAGTTCCAAATGTACATTGCAATTTGCAAATGAGGCTGCAACTTGATCTCATACGAAAATAAAGCCCAAGGCAATCTTTAGCATTAGATTCCAGTAACTTTCGTGCCTCTACCTCGAGCAAAATAAGTAAAGATTCTTTGGTATAATTCAAGCAACCCACTTGCCCTATGATGCCTTATATTTCTTCAATAAATACCAGAAAACAACGGGACAAAAGGCTGTCATGTCTTAGTCGCAATCTAACACTTAAAGTTGATAGTTCCGTAAGCACTCGTTCAGTTAATTTCCCCAACTTTTTTCCAAATTACCATTTAAGCTAGTAAAGGATTACAAATCACAAGCAAAATAGCCACCGTTTGAAATGATCAAAATGCCCTCCAACGGTCTTAATTAAAACAAAGTATATTTGCATAGAATATGCTCGCGATCACAATAACAATTTAGGGTAAAATTGGCATTCAGAATAGTAGTAGTACAAACATTAAAATCTTTGACCATCATTAAACAAGGAACATAGCGTCTGCTTTGTTTTAGGAGAACCCAAATACAAGAAGGGTAATAAATGGGATCAATAATGTAAAGCTTTATATATATATATATATATATATGCAAATGATAACTCATCCATAGCAACCGGTTGCTTGCCAATAACCAGATTTCGGCTTCTACCGCAATAGCTCATGCCGCAACAGCTTGAGGCATGTAACTTTTAACAAAGAAATTGCCTCCTATATTAGTTGCTGAAACAGTACTTTCGACAACCGGTTACTGTAGATGGACACCATATATATATATATATATATATATATATATATATATATATAATAGTCACTGATAAAGACTAGGGGAAAATTCTTAGCTAGTGGTGTCCTTTGCTAGTATTAGATATGATGTGGTTTCTTATAGCAATTGGTATACAAATTGACCATTTGATGGGAAAGAGAACAATTAAGTTTAACAAAAAGACTATAAAAGAAACAGAAAAAGGTTAGAATAATAAAAGATGAGTAGGAGAAATTTATTCTGTATGAATGTAATATCATACAGAGTTCATACTTAAAGGGGAAATAAATTAAATGATTTCATACTTAAAATAAATTAAATTAAATGGGTTTTGATCTTTCTCAAATTTTTGGCAGGGCACCATCACTTTTCCAAGCATCTCTAATATATTATAAGCAAACAAAGACTGAGCTCTTAAATCTTTTCATCTACTAACCCAAAATTTGATTAACAAAATATTTTCTGAACTAATCAAATGATGATATTGCTCATTTATCTTGTTTGTTAGATAACTTCATATTGGTGTATAGAAGAGAAAAGAGGTATGTTACCACCATGCTTGAACTAACAAAAAGATTGAATTTTGTTATAAGTAATTTCTATGATCTTCCAAAAAGAGAAGATGCCTCTTCATTGTTTGAAGCAATCAGCTACTGACAGGTAGCATGAAAAATACCCCTTCCAAAAAAAAAGGAGTTTTATTTGAAAAAAATAAAAAATTGTTCCACAAAAAGAGTTCTCATTTTATTGACAATGGTATAAAATGACATAATATCCTTGATTATAACACCACAATTTCACCATCCTATCATCATTACTAAATTGAACACCCGTTATATTTACAGATAATATGAAAGAAAAACATATTCTTAAAGTACACAAATTTTGCAAGTAGATTTTTTTTTTGTGAAATGGAGGGAGTATCATTTTGGATGCTAGCTAACCACTAATCAGTCTCATCTTCTATCAATAAATGCTTGAGAAGAAATTCATGGAAAGAGTATTAAAGAAGTTAAAAAGTAGGTGATTTTGGGTATTGTGGCAGTCTTCTAATGGACCTATCATTCATTAAGAGGGGACATAGATGATGAAATCCTTTTTCTTGCCTTTCTTTATGAGATTTGATTATACACTCGAAGAAAAAAATGCAGTTAAGGACATTCTTTTAGAGAATGTGAGGAGCATGTGGCCAGCCATGCATACTATTGAATGGTCCACATGACTTGAGGAAAAGGTGTCCTGTTGTTGGCTTAGTTTAGTGGGTAAGTAGTATGGTGATGATGTTTGGCTGGGGTAAATTAGAACTTTGTTCCCTCCTAAAGATTATAAGAGCATGTTAAAGAAAAAGGCTTAGATTGAGAATATTGTCTTACTAGGCGAACATTGGAAGAGAGCTTTACTACCATGAAATTGCATGCAATAAGCTTTTTAAGAGAAAGAAAAAGGAGGGGGTATATTATCAAACTGGAGGAGATCTGCAACTTTAGTGTTCTGATAACCTCGCCAGCACAAGTAAAAACGGAAAGGGAAGATTGAAGTTATACCTATTGTTTCTGGTGGTTTAAGAGAAAGGTGTAAATATTTGATATTGTCCAAAAGTTCGGCAGCAAAAGGAAATATTGGCCTTATTTCTTATCATTCTTTGCTTAAGGTGGAAATAATTTGCTAGTCATTGTCCACCAAGTCTAAAGTTCTATCTTGGTGAACATCTAAGGAAATATTAAATTTTGTTACACAACTTTATTTTACATGTGATAAGTGTATGAAGTAGACATATTGGGAGAAAAGAAAAAAACTTCAATACTTAAAAAAGTTATGGGGAGTGTAAGAGGCATCTTAAAAAGTGATCTCATCCTATGTGAAGCCTTTCTCCTTTTTGCATTGTCTACCATTCTTGCTAAAGAATCTGGTACTTTATGTCTAAGCATAGATCCCTTACTTCCTTGATGGATCTTCGGAATCAAAATGGACAGTACCAAAAAGGTGATGGCAGACTTAAATCACATTTTCATCTACCAAAAGACATAAATATGTATAGTGTTTGGGTGTTATGGACTAAATACTATAGCATTCTGTGATCTACTATATAGGAGGTGATTCATAGTAAATGGTGGTTATAGGCTTAATTGGTCACCAAATCTTTCACCATCTATTACAAGATCTGATGGCCAAGATTTTCTTCAGCAACACTGTGTTGCAATAGTTAGGTAGTTTCGCAACACAGTGTTGCAGAAAACCTCATCTTTTTTCAATCTGGGTTGTTAAATCTTAAAATCAATGGTGCAAGATCCAGTGGTCAGTTAAGGTCTCATAACATAGCAAATGATAGTTATGGACACTATTCTAACAAACGCATCTTAAACCGTCCATTGATTGATCTAACGAACCAAATTAATAGATATAAATTGTCTACTATTAGTAAAAGTGACAGCAGTTAATTTCTTTGTAGCAGCTCGTGTAAAGACCAATTTAGCCTCACATAATAATTAAATAAAGGCATGTTGCGACTAAGACAAACGGCACATAGAAACGACAAAGTTTAGAGCCCAAAATGGTGATGTTTAACCCTATCGCTATTAAGATTGGCGGTCAGAGGGAAAGACCAAGCCTAACGAAGATGAGGATAGAGGGCATGAGAGCCATAATGTAAAAGAAAACGGAGCACAGTAGAAACCAACTTAGGATTGCAAGTTTTTGTATATTTATTGCACTGTTATTGGTAAATGATAAAAAGCAATAATGGTTGATTCCACTTTAAAACTGAGTGTCATTGATCATGGTTAACACCTGTTGGTGCTTTTCAGCATCCTAGGATTCTAGCTTTTCGTCGGACTCTAAACATTGTCGTTTCTATATGCCACTTGTCTTAGCGATGACAACTCGTTATTTAATTATTTTGTGGGGCTAAATTGGTCTTTATATGAGCCGCTACAAAGAAATTAATTGTTGCTACTCTTAGTAATGGCAGTCAATTTATCTTCATCAATTTGGTCCGTTAGATTAATGAATGGACGACATATAATGCATTTGCTAGAATAATGTCCATAGCAGTCATTTGCTATGAATTACTATTGTATATATATATTACAAGGAGAAAGCAGAATCTTTAGTCTCTTCACTTTATAATCTCAATTATATCCTCTTTTTTAACTAAAAAAATTTATAATTTCACGGTTATTAACGTAACTTAAGACTCCCTTCTGTAACTGCCAAAATAAACTCCTCATTATCTATTCACTTCCTTATTTTTCTCACAACTACTCTCACTTTCTACTCTCATTTATCAACTAATGTACTTTTTCTTTAATCTTTCTCTCTTCTATCCCAAGTTTCTTCCATTACTTAATTTTTAATCTTATTACTTTTAATTATTAAAAATTAAAAATAATTAACACACACGTAAATGTGTACCTAGAAGACTAGTATATAAACAAGGTGTTATTCCCAAAGGCACTAGAAAGAATCTAGACAAGGGTTGAATAAATTCTTTAAAAAAGAAAATTTAAACAGATATTACTAAGTAATTAAGCATGTTAAATTTGTTTGATTCATACAGCGGAATATAAGTTTCAAAAACCCTTTTAAAGATTGAATGAAAAATCACAGTTCTAAATTTTGTGATTGCAGATATAAGGTACAAAAAACCGTAGACTGTCAGAAAAATAAAATGTAGAAAATAAATGATACAGATGATTTTTAAGATGTTTTGAGCACAAAAGTGTCTTAGTCATCACTTATACTCCGTGAGTAGAGATGATCCATTAAAGATGATTTTGGTTACACAGACCAAGGTTCACTCATAACTTGTATAACAAGGTGATTCACTAAGAATCAAACTTGTCACTTAGACTTGATTTAGATAGATCACTTATAGCTATACAAAGTTGTTATTTTAGGTGCACTAGTTTGTGTTTTTCACCTTCGTAGAATAGAGTTTTCAAGACTAGATTTTCAGCA
Organism: Hedera helix; assembly: GCA_947179155.2. Lineage (NCBI taxonomy): Eukaryota > Viridiplantae > Streptophyta > Magnoliopsida > Apiales > Araliaceae > Hedera > Hedera helix. Next base: position 2,208,896 of record OX359280.1, on the reverse strand, counting down.
TTTTATTTCTTTATTGATTGTTTTTCTTAGCCTTTAATGTAACAATCCTTTTATAGTGTCTTCTCGGGATTTGCCAATTGAATTATTATCGTTACTCCATTATATCTGGGACACTTATCAAGATTCATATTTTTAACTTCAAATTATTGTTTGTTTGGACCATTTCAAGTTGCTTTCTTCAGTACTGTGCTTGATGCAGTAGCAAACACGTGTCATTTGTCCTTGCAAAAATAGTTGTTGGATAGAACTGTTGTTGTCTTGTCCTTATCACAAACCCACGTGAAGATCAATCTTGAGAAGTATGGGTTTAAGGTTTATGATCTTTGTCATAACCTACCACTGAATTGTCAGATTGTTGCACTATAAGATTTTGACTTTTGCTGAGTGAAATCATAGAGTTAGTCTTCAAATAGTAGAGTAGTTTCTACTATACTATTTTAGCTCTACAAATGCAGCGGCTTTGCCATTTTGATTCTACGAACTGATGTTCACTCTGCGATCATAGACTGTCTTCAGTTAACTCTGTGATCTTAGAGTGGCCTTTTTCTTTACTCTATCAAGAACCTTTCTAGTCTTGGACAACTGAGTTATTATAAAGATACATTCTTGTGCTCTTCGATTTGGATCAACCTAACAAATTTGGTCCCTAAGTTCTTTTACATAAAACATTTAACAAGAACTTCACAAAATCTACTTATATTTACAAATATACATTAAACATAATCATTATCAAATTAAATAAAGAAACCATATAATGCATGTACTAACAAAAGGGACTGCATAGCACATAGGGATTCTAAAGAACTAGGAAATGCATAAATTTTAAGCTGATATGCACCAAGTGAAGATACTAGCTAATAACACAACTGATGATATTTACCCGCAGTAACAAGTCAAGATGTTAGCAAATAACACCATTGATGATATTTACATGCTTCATATACAATGGAATTGGCCGAAAATGCTCAATTTAGTGCTTTCAAGATATAAGTTATATTGATTTTCTCTTCCAAAAATGTTGTTTTTCCTTTCACAAAATAATCCCCAAAACCCAAAAGAGCACTTCCCCTGGATATTTCTATATCAGTAAAAGTGACATTCTTCACAAGATAGCAATTGCATTTCAGTGATTTCAATATTCTAAGGATGGTCCATGGACTTATTTAACTAGTCTAAAAGGAAGCAGAAGTTTATCACTTTAGTAGTACCTGAATGATTTCTCCTTACATTTAATCCAAGCAACATTACTTATATCTGTTAATTAAGCATGTGTGCAAGTAGACATGTTGATAGAAAAGAAAAAAGTTCAATGCTCAAAAGTTATGGGGAGTGCCAAAGGCAACTTACAAACCACGTACACCTTTTTGCATGGGATTCCACTCTTGCTACAAAATCTGGCACCTCCTGTCCAAGCAAAGATCCCTTTTGCATGGGATTCCACTCTTGCTACAAAATCTGGCACTTCCTGTCCAAGCAAAGATCCCTTACTTCCTTGAATGAATCTTTGGAATCGCGAGCGACTTTTTAAAAAAAAATCACATGTAAGTTTACTCGGTTCAGCACCAAAAGGCGACAACATACATAAACAGTACATTAATAAACAGAAAGACATGAATTTAACCGGGGTATTATGAACTATATACTGTACTCTGTGATCAATTTTTTTATGGATTACACTAGGAGTACTTTGGAATTCCAAAAAACTAGCAAAAGCATAAATTTCAAGCTAATATACACCAAGTCATGATGATAGTTAATAACAGAACTGTTGATATTTACCCATTGCATCATACAATGGCACTGACTTAAAGTCCTCCATTCATATTGATTTCTCTGCCAAAAAAGTTGCTTTTCCATTCAAAAAAATAATCCCCCATTACCCAAAAGTGCACTCCATACTCCTAAAATGCTGAAAAGATATATTAAAGTATCCCTGATCATATATCTCTTCAGTAAATATTCTTGATCACTCTAAAGAAAGAGTGGCATTTGTATCAACTTTTGTCAGCACTTGTTTTAACTGGTCCAAATGAAAGTGCAAGTTTTTCATTTGTGGTAAAGCTAACTCCTAAAGTTAATTCAAGCAACACCACTAAAAGATTAGGATAATACCCTCCATCTTAAGTGCAGTATGTACATAAGTGAAAGATATGAAAATACATAAAATATATGGACACCTTGCCGTAAAGTTTGGATCTTTAAGTAGCATTTTTCAATTCCACTTTTATCTTGGATGCTTATACATTTCCACAATCATTAAAATCCATCTTTACAGTAAATATAAGATTTTTCTGTAAACGCCCATATATATCACTACCTCCATGAATTTTACAAGCCCATCTAGCTTGCTCAAGGCATCTTTCGATCATTATCAACAAACCCATCAAATATTGAAGTCCAAGCAACTATTAATTCTCTGTCAGACATTTTTCCAAACAGCTTTCAGGCAATCCACATAATCATTTTGGCAGCTAAGAACGAATCTGTTTCTCAGACAGTCTTTGTCAACTACAAGTATTTGGAGCAAACTATGATGGCAGAAGGATGATTTAACTTGTCCAGTCTGGTAGGCAAGTGTGAGTTTTCTCGAGTACGCTCGTGACAGAGAGAGAGATTACTTTTCTTTGTGTGTAAGAACTTGGGCTTGATTTGAAGCTTTAACCTTAAGCCTATATTTTGGTCCCTGACAGAGTATTGAAGTGGTATGATTTGATCCATTTGGTAAATGACAAAACTGTTTGGGCCGACCCTTGAAGGCCTTTTTAAACTACAGAGATGGGGAGGCCCATGCAAACTTGTATTGTAGTAGGCCTATCAATTGGGTTTTGTAATTCGAGTTTAAAATCATTCCAGACCCAATTTAAATTATTGGATTCAAGTTCGAATTCAGCTCATTCAAAGTTATGATAAGTTTGTCCAAACCTAGATAAGAGCACCAGCTTCAGACTTTTTTCGGTCAAGTCCATATTTATATATAGTATTGTTAAGACCAAAAATATTTGCCTACTATCTCTCTTTTTATCATGCAAAGTTACATATTTAAATTTATCTCTTAATAACAAGAAGTCAAATTTTCATCGATACTTTAAATATTAAGGTACTTTCACCTAAGTTCCCACCTCTTGATCCCTTCCCAAACTCTTAGAATTGAAATGTAATCTTAAAATTACTAAATTATACTTCTCCCTAATCCCCTCTTGGCTCCCTTCCCCAACCTCCCCCTAGGCCCCTAAACTTCAAGACTCAAAATATATATATATATATATATATATATATATAATTTAAAATAATTTACTTAAAATATTTGACACACGTCATTCTTCATATAATAAAATTGAAGTTTAAATTAACATTAATAAGCTATTTTATAAATACTATATTACTTATTATTTTTAATATTTCATCTCAATGATTTTAATGTAATTACAAGATTTTGTTGTAAAGTTAATAAAAGTGACAACTTTAAAGAAAATGTCATATCTGCTTAATTTTTAGCTAAAAAATGCTATATATAAATATCAATTGGGAGTGCAAATATATACAATAATTCGATGAGACCTATAATGAGCCAAACGACCTATTGACTAAACTTAGTCCAACTTATAAGACTTGAATTTTTATTTAAACTCGACTTGCTTCACTTTTAAATTAAATTTAGACAAATTTGAAATAGATCGAACCATTGAATTTCAGACATAAAAAAAAATTATTAACTACTTTTAAAGTAAATGAATATTTTGCTTTAACCCATGACATCCACACCTGACTTACCACTTATAAATCTCACAATACTATGAAAAGTTAAACAAACTATTCATTTATTTGAAGCGCCGTCAATAATTTCTCATTCACCAGACCAATTGACAACTATATATGGAGTAAATGTTATAACTACGTCTTTCTTGAAACGTGGCTGTTACGATCACTCTGTCAGTGTATCGTTTTCTAATTATCCAACAATTGGACCCTAGTAAAAAAAGAATAAAAAAGTAAATCCGTTTTTAAGAAACAATTCGATTCCTCCATTGGATTTGTCTCGCTTTTTTCGATAGCGTGTGATTTGATTTCAGTTCTTCTTCTTTCACAAGCCTCTAAGTTTCTCTCTTTAAAAATATTTGAGGTAATTCCTTTACACGAATAACTGAATTAGCTCAGCTTCAGTTACCTGCAAATCCTTAATATTGTGTGTGAGCGTGAGTTGAGTAATTATGCATTTAGGTTAAATATATGTATGTGTTTGCTTACTTGTTTGGGAATTTGATCTTTTACTTGTAATTTCTAAGAAATTGTTCTGTTGTTAAGCTGTTATGCTAATTTGATTATTGTTCTGTCTTAGCAAACTAATGTTTCTGATTCTGAGTGCTTTTGATCTCATCAGAAAAATGATTTTAGCTTATTCTCCATTTTGAATGCCTATCAATTGTGTCTTTTTGGTGAAATTTGTATATGCTGCTTCAATTGGAACTCAAAAAAGGAAGGGAAACAAGATATACAATGTAAAAAGCCACATAGAAATCCTTTTTATTTTCATTTTTCCTTTTTAAATGAATATATATCCAACTATATATAGTTATGTATGACCTAAAAATCAAGTACATTGCTAAATCATGCGTGATTATCCTTTAGGCTTAGTTTGGAACTTGGAGATTGCGGAGAAAAGAAATGAAGAGGAAAGGAAATGAAAATTAAAATTCTTCAACTATAAGACAGTTTTCAACAGTCCTTTACGCTAAATATTAATATTCATATTCAGTATTATATTTTTTATGAATATATATGGTTGGACTTGTTTTTATCTAATAAATAAAACGTATATGTCGACTCATATATATTAATAAGGTTTTTCTTTCTACATTCCTCCAAGTTCCAGCTTCTTCTTTTTTAAAGATTTGAATTTGACACTGGTTTGGGTCATGTTTCTGAGGCTAATTTGCTGTTCAAGTGAAGGTTCCATAGATATTATTGTTAATTACACTTGTATCCTTTTTCTTTTTCCTTTATTTTTTTTGGGGGGGGGGGGGGGGGGGGGGGGGATTGAGCAAATGGGTAGGTTGGGAGAACTGACTTGATGGAGCATAAATATATATATCTTACCTTGTTTGATTCTAGGCAGTGTCTACACTTTTATGTGCTATCTCTCTCACAATTTATTATCTTTTTGTTGATGTTCAGTTTGAAATTTGGAAAGAGTGAGGGAAAGGAAAGAAACATGTAAACCATAAAGAATCACAATCATTACACTTAGTTTTACTATTATACTTGGTATTGGATATTTCGAAGTATATATAGTTGGGCTTGTGTAATTGATATTGGTTCCCTCCACCCATTCCCTTTCCTTTCTCTCACTGTTTCCAAATTTCAGAAAAAGGATAAGAGAATTTCAATTTTTGTAGTATTCTTTTCATTATGAAATTTTTGCATTTTGATATCTTGGCGTATATATGCATCAGTGTATTTCCATATGCGTATCATTACACATGGGAAATGTTGGTAAATTACTGATTCTCCATCTGTGCTTTTCCTTTTGTTTAAACTTTGAGTGACAAAGGTTTGTTTTTTGTGTGTATTTAGACTAAGCTTGTAAAGTTGTGATTTGTGAGATATGGTGAAGGAGACTGAATATTATGACATCTTGGGAGTCAGTATGGATGCCTCTCCAGAAGAGATTAAGAAGGCTTACTACATTAAGGTAAGGCCTCCAGGCCCTCCTCAGTATTATCATTTAGGTTTTTTTGGGTTATCAAGTATGAATATATGAATTTCACAATTTTCAATAGCCACAAGAATATCATTTGGCACTGTTATTATACTTTTATGTTTCTGTTGGCGGGGGCATGCCTGCCTGCATATGTTTGTTTGTGTGATTTCAAATGGGTTTTGATTGGTTCTCCTTTTTAAAGACAATGTGGCTAGAACCATGCTAATATCCATTGTTATGTTAGTTCAGTATCCCTTCTGAGTGTTTTACACTCATCTGTAAGTTCTTTTCAAAATTGAATTCGAATTTGTTCATAAATCAAGTTTATTTTACTCATTTGAAGTGTGTGCAACATTTTATTGATCTTTTTTTTATTTGTTTGTATTTATTCTTGTTAAATAAATTTTGGTCTTTCTCCGTAATATTTTACTAAACGGAGAGAATTCCAAATGACAACTGGGACATCGCTTAAAGTTGAAACAGTTTTACATGTTTTGTTCAGGCAAGAGTAGTTCACCCTGATAAAAATCCGGGAGATCCAAAAGCTGCTCATAATTTCCAGGTAAATATATTACTATATAACTTTTTTTGGTTGTTTAAGTTATAACTTGACATTTCTATTATTAGTTCTTCTCGAATATAACATCTTGACAATCAACTAAAGTTTCTGTAATCATTTTTTTATTGGCTTGACATTGAATACATTCAGATACAATTTCCAGAAATGTTTTCTATAATATCACTTTCAACAGCTCGTCCCCTTAAAGAGTCTCCAATTTAAGTCTGATGCCATAATAATGAAATAGCCGAACATCTTCTATTTCATTTCTTGTCCCTTCACAATTTTTTCCCGGTTATGGTTCACATTCAAAGGTACTTGGGGAGGCTTTTCAGATTCTGAGCGACCCTGAGAAACGTGAAGCATATAACAGAAGTGGAAAATCTGGAGTACAGAAGTAAGTAAGCATATTTTGAGGTAGATCAAAACAAAGTTGCATAGCTTGTAGTTGGACACTCTTATATAGCTTAGTAACTGATTTTCAATAGCTTAATAACCTCAAGTAGTTACTGAGAAACTATCTAGAAATCTGAAATTGTATAAATGTCTTCTTATAGTGTAATGTTTTAGAAAAAAACAAAATATTTTATGAACATGTGTATATAATTGTAAAAATAGGAACATACTTGCTAGTAGTAGAAAACTTTATAAAGTTTCTTCTGAATTAGATAAAATTTGTTTTTGCACAAGATAAAAAGGAAGAAAAGCTGATCACAATAAAAAGATATGCATTTGCTTTAAAACTTTAATGTAAACATTGAATTTTTGCGTTGTTTGCTTTAATGCTACACATATACATGTTCTTATATTATTATTATTCTTTCTAAATGCATATATAACTCTCTCTAATATGATTTCTAAAAGTTATATAAGGGCTTATAAAACTTTAAGCAAATTGAAGTAAAATATTTTTTTGAAATAATATGTTAATTATATTGACGCTCTCGTGCTGCTTTGAGTCTCAAGTAAGTAGACTTTTTCATTCCTGGACTCACAGTTACAACGTCCCTGCATTAAGAACCTTTGGTGGCAAAGTTATGCTCCAAAAGATTTCTGTTAATATTTTCTTTCTTCTTTTCATTTTCGACCTAACAGAAGACAAGCAGACATCTATCTTTTCACTTTTGTTTTTCTTCTTAGGGACTCCATGGTGGACCCTTCAGCTGTCTTTGGAATGCTATTTGGGAGTGAATATTTTGAGGATTATGTTGGGCAGCTTGCATTGGCTTCTATGGCGTCTGTTGAGCTTGACATGGAAGCGGTGGTTCCTGAAGTTCGTAATCTGAAAGTTCAAGAGAAGATGAAGGTATCCTTCTTTTTATTTTTAATATGCTTAAACAATAATCCTCAAATACGCTACTAAATTATCGCCCAACTTTTAATATACAGGCATTGCAAAAGGAAAGGGAAGAAAAGCTCATAACAGTTCTGAAAGATCGCCTTCAACCATTTGTTGCAGGTCAAAAGGATGAGTTCATAAATTGGGCAACAAATGAAGCCCGACAGCTTTCACAAGCTGGTAGGACATCTTCCTCTTCTATCCTTTCAGGTAGTATATTTCCATTAGTCCTTAATATGCTGGTTTTGAAATTGTTGATCCTATAGTTTGAGGAGTTAGAAAATCCTAACCCACTTTTTGTCAGATAGCTTCAAATACTGCAAGAAATATGATGTTATAAAGCAATCAATATTGGTATAGACTTGAATAAGGCAAGCACACAGAACAAGCTGGTCTTTTCAGCATGACAAAGTTACAACGGATAATTATTATCTTGAGGGACAGCCTCTTCTCTGTTTCACTAGACATTTGAGTAAAGCACAAGGACCTAATTTTATTCCTGAAAGTCTGCTGGTTTAGTAAATTTTGACAAATTTTCTGGATGTGTCCCAACTTGCTGGTAAATGCATATAAGAATACTTGGGCTAAGTAAATTCGTTGCTGGTAAATTTTCTGGATTCTTTTGCACCATCCATTGTGATTGGGCTAAGTGCTTATCATTTTCAGCTTTTGGTGAGGCTATGCTACATACTATTGGTTATATTTACACAAGACAAGCTGCAAGAGAAATTGGAAAGGGTAAACGATACATGAAGGTGCCATTTTTAGCTGAGTGGGTACGAGATAAAGGTCACATGATAAAATCGCAAGTTTCAGCAGCTTCAGGTATGGTATTTCGTGGTAGATTTCAAAGCTGCTGATCTTTATTTGAACTTTCGAATGGATCCAACTAGCTTACTTTTACACTTATTTGCAGGTGCCGTATCATTGATTCAAGTACAAGAGGAGCTGAAGAAGTTAAACCAAGGAGAAAATAAAGAAGAAACCATAATTAAAGCTCTTGAAGAAAAAAAAGATGCAATGGTTCAGTCCCTTTGGCAGCTTAATGTGGTACATATTGAATCGACTTTAGCATGTGTCTGCCAAGCAGTGAGTTCCAGCATTATCTTATTTAGCACAAAACATATATCATAAAGGAGTTTAGGATATCATAATTCTATCTATCAGGTTGGTTTACAGAAGTAGTTTAATAAAATTTCTCACACATTCTCCAAGTTTAAATTTACTTATCAAGAAGGGAAGAAATTTGTTTTCCCCAAATGGAAATTCAAACAGATGGTATTCCACCTGTAAGACCATCTCAACAGAGGCGAATCAAGCAGGTGCCCCAAGCATTATTCTTTCACATTGTTTCTTAAAAATAAGTTAGAATCATATTGTTGTATTTTTTATATTGATTAAATATGGCATATTATGTGGACAATTTGAACCCTTGAATCAGTATCTTGTCTTTGGGACTACTATAGACATCCTCAGTCTGCCATGCATTTAATTATGCTTTACATCTATACAAAATTGATATGCTATAAGCTCAAAATCTATTGAAATCTGCCTTGACATAGATTCATCTTTTCAAAAAAATGGAACATACAGAAGATGTATAAGTAAATTAAAGTTATTCTGCATATTTATTTAAAATTATTCTGCATGTTAGGGGTTTGTTGAGGTCCATGGTGGTTAATGGCCTTTTTATCATGACCTTTATGCTTATTTACATATTAAGGAGTATCTTTCGTTCTGCTTCAGGTTCTTAAAGATAATAGTGTCTCGAAGGATGTTCTCAAGCAACGGGCCGAAGCAATGAAAAAGCTTGGAACGATTTTCCAAGTAAGCATTGGTGTCTTGTGATACTTCTATGTGACTCGTACTAAGACTTGAATTGATCTTACATGTAAAAATATTCCTTGAAAAAGATTTTTAAGCCAAAACCATGAAACTTTCTCTTGTTATTGTTGTTCTTATGAAAATGTGCCTCCACAATTGGTAGTTGGTGTACTTTATATTTGAAGAAATAAAAATAGACCATCCCCATTGGCACCATGGAAACTAAGGAAACATGAACAAAGCAAACAGTATTCTCGTAGCAATAAAAATAATTACTATCTCTGTGATTATTCTATGAATGTCTCACAATGTTGCCTGAAATGTGGTTTGTATTAGTCGCGGTACGGACATGAGTATGCGATACGCTACATAGCTTAAACGCGGTACATTATGGTATTTTTATCTAAGTTCTTATAGTTAGGAATTGTCTTAAAATCTAAACATAATAAAACTTAAGTTTTATATAAGATTTTTTTTTGACTCATTAAGTTGATTGTTTTATAAATAATTTATTACAAATTTAATGTTTAAGCATACAATACTAAATTATAATATTGATATTTCTACAATAATAGGTTAAACAATAAAAAAAAAAAATCGGTTTCGCTAAATTTAGAGTATTGATACGTAAGAGTACCCTACTTGGGTACGCAAGTACCAATACACGGTTCGCTAGGTCAATAAAAGTATCTGGTAACTCTAGTCTGCCATATTTAGAAATGATAGCTAGGGCATGAGTTTCAAAACATAAAAGTGACACATTTAGGCTATGTTTGCATTTAAACATTTGAAATTAATTGATTTGGAATTTGTATAAACTAGAATTGTATGAAATAATTTTGGTGTGGATTTCAGTGACATCATGAGTGAATTTGAGAGCTTTATATTGATGAATTGAAATACCATCATGTAAAATGCTATTTTAGATCCTTGAAGGATTCTAGTTGTATAATAATCTTATCGAAGCATGTTATTTAAAAAATAATAATTTTTTTTAAAGGAAATACAACGAAAAGATTCATTTATTGGTTTGCTCGAGTTTTATGGCTCTTGATTCATTTTCTCTCTGCCAGCTTTAGGTTGTCTTCTCTTCTAGGAACAACTATTTTCAGTGTAATTTGGTTTGCATTTGAAGAACATGTAGAAGAAAAAGTTTTCCACTACAAATTTATTAAGCATTTACAGCACTTGTTTTGTATGAAATAACATTCAATTCGTTATTGCTTCTCAGGGTGCCAAGGCAATTTATAGTCGAGAAAACAGTCTGCGCCATGAAAGCGATGACCTTGTGGATGGAGCTACTTCATCCAAGTGATGCTAATTTTGTTCTTCTTTGCTTCAATTCAATTGTTGTATGTTATATAGTGTTTGGTTTGACCTCAACCTTTCATACTCATTTCAGCTTAAAAAGATCCGTGCAATATACTCTCCAGATTTTACAAAAAGAGTCTTGTTTGCAAAATTTACACTTTAAGGCTATATTTTTCTTCCATGATTTTCCCTATATAATGAGTGTTTAATTTAGTAGCAGCACTGAGTGTTTAATTTAGTAGCAGTGATATCGTATTGAAATTGTGTTGTTATACTTGTAGACATAATGCCATTTTATACTATCATCAATCAAAAGAGTACTCTTTTGTGAAACAAATTTATTTCACAAATGTGACTCTTTTTGTGAAAAAGAGAGTAGTAATTTCGTTTTCTTTAAATTGGTGAAGAAAGAACCAACAAGCACAGATTCTTTTATGACATTTTCTCACTATTATCTGTGATTTTTCTATGTTATATTTTTTTTCCTTTCGTTTTGCTGTAGTAATGCTAGTCACTTTGTCTCTATTGTTTAATAGCATCACAATTTGACTTTCAATTACATTTCCAAAACTTGACAAGATGACATTGTGGTATGAAACATAACGTTGAGAAATAGGTAATTTAACATGTCCTTTCCTTCCCAATTGTGAAAATAATCATTGTTTTCAGCTCTTTCTCAACATATTTCAACCATTTGATGCAAAAAATAAGTATTTTTACATGTTTTTCTTCTAACTACAAATCAATTAAATAATGTACTCCCTCCGTTTTTAATTATCCGTCATTAATTTGCTATAGAGCTATTTTTTTTGTTCTTTTTTTTTTGTTGTTTGTAAATTTTTAAGAGAAACTAATGAGCATTTTCCTAAATTATCCAAATAAAGTAGTACACATTCATTTTCTTTCTTATTTTCAAGACTGATTTCAATACAACTTATTATTCTTTCAAAGTACTCAAAATATCATAAAATAGTTTACATTCATTCTCTCTTCTATTTTCATGACTTAATAAACTATTTTTTTTTATCAAAGAGTCTAATCGACTGAAATTAGGAATGCACAGTGATCGATTTGATAGGTAAAAAAATAATCAAACTATTTAAGTCGATTATAAAAAATTTAAAACCAAAATCGCCCAAATTTTTACACCGAAATCGGTTATCGGTTTATTCAGTTATCGATTAAATCAATTATTAAAACTTAAAGATAAAAGATAGAGTTGGTGTTACCAAAATTTAAAGCAATGTATTGTTAGATGACAATAAATTGGATAAACAACTGCTAATATATACTTTCTCTGTTCTGAAAATTCATCACAAAAAAGACATATAATAAATATATAATTATATAAAATAAATAATTATTAAAAAAATATATAAATTATATTATAATATTAAGGCATTCGGTCGATTTCAGTTTCTGAATAAACCAAACCGACCGATTTAGTTTTGGTCTTTCAGTTTTACAAGTTTCTGTTTCAATTTTATGATTTTCGGTTTGGTTTATTAACGGTTTGGTTTGGTGCGGTCGATTTTTCGATTATTTTCGATTTTGTGTGCACCCCTAACTGGAATATATTAAAATTGTAAACTGTTACAATTGATGAAACTATTACAATACAAAGAATTGAAAATGTAACCTTTTTTTGACAAAATAACAGATAATAAAAAAAAGAGTCAATTGTAGCAACAACTAGTTGACATCAGATATACTCTTGAGAAACAGTCACATTCCAAAAGTAATAACATAATATGCAAATTTTCTATACGAGCAGAGCAAAAACTGACCATCATGATAAAGCCACACCCAAATTTGAATAATATATCTTTGACGATTCACGCATTGAAACAAATTTCAAGAACGAAAAAAAATTCTGTCAACTAGAGAAAGTAAAGTCTCCTAAGAGATGATAATGAAATCATCTCTTAAAAGAGAAAGATATCATTCATATCATAGAAAAAATAAGTCCCACAAATGAAAAAAATAAACTCTACAAAAAGGGACAAATTATTAGAGTATAAGAAGAGAGATCTACGGGAAGGGCTCTCCAAAATAAAAAAACTGATTCATTTAATTGCCATAGTGCTTCTCTTTATTCTCCACCAATGTCCTCTCAATGGTATTTGATGCCTTCTCCTTGTCACTATGGATAATTGAAAGCAGTAATCCTCCAAAACTAGACTATTTTTATGCCTGCCTGTTTATGATCTAGCTACAAGCCACTGCCAAAAAAAGAAAAGAGACCTTCTATGGGGACCTGGAGTCACAATCGGTTTAATTTATTTTTATTTTTCTTCTTCTTTTGACTTTCAAAATTTGATTATTTATATGCATCTAAATTATACTTAAATTAATAAATTTTATAAATATTTAAGTTAAAATAAATATAATAAAAATTTTGAAAGTCGAAAGAAGAAAAAAATAATATTAAACCGGTGTCACTCCTGATCCCCCTAAATTTTTTTGAAAAGAAAAACACAGCTACATAAGAAAAATAATATAAATGTTGATAACTACGTAACGAAATATATAAAATTGCTAATAATATAGAATTGATTTATGCGATAAAATAAAATAAATAATTAACATATTTAATACCTGTACGATCTATTCTCTTGTTGCTAAACGTAGAAATTGCAGGAAAGCGTAGCCTTTTGGCTATTATGGAAATTTGATCAAACTTTTCGACGGATAAATAATAGCAAAAAAATCTGTCATCACTTATCAGGAAATTATTGATGCCCTTTAGATAGTTAAGAGCTGGGGCCAATCAGATATACTGTTAGTTTAATTAAATATATAAATTAATTAGTGCCCCACCCCATCGACAACAAAAGTGCTTTCCCTCATTTGTCAAACTTTGAGTTTTAAATTATAAAAGCATATATATATATATATATATATATATATATATATATATATATATATATATATATTTGTTTTATATAAATAAGAATATTTTTAAATTTAGATAGTATTTAATTAATAAAAAATTGAATAGTACTTGTGTTAATATGAATAGAAAAACTAAACAAAAAAAATTGTGAAATTAAAAATTGGCGAAATCAAATTAAGTTTGTGCTTTTAATTATATAATTGATTAATTCGTGATAACTATTTTAAAAAGATGTATCATAAATAAAATTCTCTTTTAATTCTATTTAATTTCATGTATTTGATCATATGTTTTGTTATTTTAATTTGACACAATTTTATCGTAGGACTCATATATTTAAAGTAATTTGGGAATGATAAACTTTAAAAGATAGAGATGGTAGAAGTATATGGATAAAATGTGTTTGGAAAAGGGACATTTAAGGTATGCCTAATTGGTTAAATTTGATTATTAATCAATTTAAAGAAATGACATCTCCAAAAAGTTTTTTTTTTAAAAATTTAAATTTAACCATATAAATGATAAAAATTAAAAAATATAAATTAAAGTTGCCATTAACTTTTAGAAAATTTAATAATGACTAACTTTTTATTCAAAATTAAAAAATAGTCCTATATGATATTAAAATATCACTCAAAATTGAATACATGTATAGAGAGTTTCACTTCACAAACATGTAAATTAACTTTTTTCATGCTCTTATTAGATTAATTCTTATGTACTAAAATAATTATGCACAAATGTATTGAATAATAATAAAAAATTATGCATAAAATCAATAAATCTGATCAATAGTTTAAATGATAGGACTCTCATAATACTTTTACTCCAGTATAACTATTTGCCTATAGTTTGCATACATAAAATTACTCTTCTTCTTATAATAGTACTCTACAAGAGTACCTCTATATGAACAAACTGCAAACAATCAAATAGTATTAAAAAAATAGAGAAAATGTATCATTTAAATTAGGTAATTGATATTTCTGTAAGTTAATTTGATATTTTCGCAAGTGGGTCCCATTTGATCTTGCAGAAATATTAAATTAACTTGCGAAAATATCAATTATCTTTAAATTATTAATAAAGTTTATGAACTTTTTATATCATCTTTAGTACTTTCTCTGTTTCAAAATTAGACATTCATTTCGACATTTTTACTCCAATTATGAAATTCTAAAATTTAAAATGGATAACTATTTATTTGGTTTTAGTGCAAAAAATATTGCAACTATTATAAACTAAATAAAGGTGTTAGTAATTATCACATTTTTTATTTAAACAAGTTAAATAAATTTATATTGATTTTGAATTTTAAAATTTTATAAATTTTGAACAGTAGGGAGTAAATAAGCCCTACCATTTGTGGATGAACCTATGAAAATGAAGCCCAAATATTTGTGAAGCTTTTTACTCCCATAATGAATGGTTGGGGCCTAAAGTTTCGGGCCTCGTATAGTGGCCCCATATTGAAGCCCGTGATCCTATCCATATATATTTCCTGCATGTATAGCATCAAATATAAAATTTCCTCTTTTGGTAAAAATATCCATTATAAATTCAATAGGATTTATTTTGAAAACTGATATTTTCATAGATCTATAACAATAATTTTAAAAATTATGAATTACAAATTTTAATACAAATAGTAGAGAAGCCATATTTTTTAAAAATTAAGATGAAGATGATTCATAAAATTATGATATAATTAACTTTATAATAAATAATTTATAATATTTATCATTATATTTATAAAATTAAATTATATTTATCATTATCGTCTACACACGAGATATTTAAACACAAAATTTAATATTATATCCATCTTAACCATTAAAAAGTGGAACATGATACGAATTTTAATGTCATATCCAATTTTTTAGTTGTTAAAATGAATATAGTGTTTGAATGTTGTGTACTTATACTTACTCTTAAACTAATGTTCCATTTGTTCTACAAAATGAGTTTTATTTCTTTTTTTAAAATTATTTTGTGAAATTCTAAGATTTATATAAATTTATTTGAGTTTGATTACTAAAATAATTGATAAATTAAATTACAATTAAATTTAAAGTTAAATTAATTTTTTAAATTACAATTAATTTTTTTTTTAAAGTTAAATTAAATTTATATTACAATTTAAATTTTAAAATTGTTAAAGTTGAATTTATTTATTTTAATCGAATTGATTAGAGTCGAGTTGAGTCAGTATTTAACAAGTAATTAATTGGTTCAGTTCGTTAAACAGCCTTCAGATTATGAACGAACAAAATGCGATGTTTTAACGCCGTCATAACTTAAAGATTTTTATTGTGTAAAATATCGCAACAGACACTAACAGCGTTATGAAAATAGTCTAAAACGACCTCACTTTTCCTCTCTCCTACATTTCGGAAGAAGACGAAGAAGAATCAGATTCTCTTTTCTCTCTCTACGTAAACGATCAGCTTTCTCTCTCTTCTTTAAGGTCTCATCTCTCTCTTCCACGGCGGCCGCGCCGTAGAAAGGTACGGTTCGATCACGTCAGTGTACAGGTTTTGATTTGTTCTTTTACGAAAAATATACAAAATATGACGATATGTATATACATACATACAACATAGTTGTGTGTACGCATGCGTGTATATGAGCGTAGAGAGATAAAAATGGAAATTCTATGGTTATAGAGACATAGTAGGTGGTTTATTTAGACTCTAATTAATAATTACTGTTTATTCGCCCCTAGTTTCGGATCTCTGACCTCTGTAGTGTTTGATTGTTCTTATATTTAGGGTTTTCTAAACTCAGTCTCACTCTTACTATCGCTCCTGCATAGTGGCTGATGAAATCGACTCAAAGTTACTTTTTTGCCTCAATATAGTCTTTCATTTACTTTTGTTTTCAGTGTTTTTGCTTTGTTTTTTTATATCAGTAGGACTGTTTTATTAGTTAGATGGGTTTGAGGTGTAGCCATTAATTGAACAGTAATGTTTGATTTGACTGTCATTATTGTTCGTCTTGGGAATTGTTCCTTGTACTCTCACTATTATGTACTAGTAATTATAGACTAGTAATTTGGGATTGAATAAAGAGCGTTGACGCTCTGGACTTAATTTCTAATGAGGAGTCCTATTCATTTGTTTGTAGAAGTGATTTTTCTTATGTATAATGGTACAGTAAGTTTGCATTAACTTTTGATGGTTTGAAATTTTCTTAGTTGGGTTGATTGATTTGATTTTTCTATATGATCGAGCTCTCGGTAGCTAAGACTGTAGTTAGGTGTTGACATACAAATCATACGACGGTGTGTAAGTGATATTGAAACTTAGAATGGTGGATTATACTACTCCCTATGTTCTCAGGGACAAATGACACCCACGTCATCCTTCTTCTTTTATTCATTTTAGCTGACATTTGAATCGAGTTAAGTTTAAGAATTTTTAGAGTATTCTTTTTGGTCATGAATAATCTGTGATGATTATCTACGGTATTGATTTTCTCTGCTATCCATGTTTGCATTGTACACTTCATCTCTAATCAAAACATGTTAAGTCTTGATCTTCTTTGATTTGTATTTTGACTCGTATGTTTTTAGGATAAGTATCTACAACACTAAACACAACATTTTGATCTCAACTATTGAAAGATGGGGCCTGGCACGGAAATTTGTGTCAGGTCCTACTTTTTAATGGTTGAGATGTATGTAGTGTTTGGTTGTAGTTTATGTAAAGTTGACCATATTTTTATGTATGCATGCTTGTGTTTTTGTGTTATTGTACAGTAAATGTATTCTAATTTTTATAATTAAAATGACTTTTTATTTGTCGTTAAATAATTGCAGAGGAATAACGTGTCCTGGGTTGGTATTCCCGGTAATCCTGCTAATTTTGGTTGTTCTGTATTGTGAATGTGAGTGAGCATGGGGGCTGCTTGTTGTATTGCTGCGAAAGATAGAACTATAACCAATGGACCCGGCAATGAGATATTACAGCGGAACGTTCGATATTCACCATCATGGAGCTTCCAGTGGGATAACCGCCGGCGAGTGGCGGGGGAAGAAATGTCTATGAACTGGTTTTCTGATGGAGTCAACAGAAATGATGGATTGGACGTTAAATCTCGTTCAACTGTAGAAAGTGCTTATGTATCAGAAGAGGGAAGTCCGTTGGACAATTTTCGAACTCTAACATTACAGAAGTCCCCAATTCCTGAAGGAAATAAAGGAATTTTGAGGCTTTCTCCTTCAGGTAATTCTTATGGTGATAAATTGCAATTTAAGGGTTCAGGGTGTTAGAAATTCGAAGCTTTTAGCTACTGGACTTTCTTCTGGTCATTAATGAATGAAAAAAGTGCCATTTTTCACTAGTTCAATTTGATTAGTTATAATAAAAAACTTACTCATAATTTATGGTCAAGTAGTTAGCTGTACATGCATTTCTAGGTTATATTGGATTTTTCTTATATTCATTCTTATTGTTGCTTCATGTTGGAGAGTTGATTGGTTTCTTCTACTGTTCTGCACTATATTGATTATGATGGCATGTCTAGAAGATGCTCCAGAGGCTATACAGAAGTATGTGTGCCTAATGGGTTAATAATTTGACTTTTTACTAAATGCAATTGCAGGAAAATAACCTTATGATTGACTCTAAAATGTTAAGGCCGTTAAGATCATTGGAACAACCTCTTATTAAAGAATAAAACAATAATTCACTGTTGAATGAGCTATGACATCCTCCAAGTATCAGTTGTAGTTTATTTTCTCTGAATTGTTATAATTTTGTAACTGCGGTTCTTCTTCAGGCAGACCTCTAAATGCTACCTTACTCCTTTCATCCCATATAGACAATGTAAATAGCTGGATAGAGGGAGGGAGACTGATAATAACAACATAAGGAAGAGATAGCCAGAATAGTCACCAAGTAGTGTGAGTTTTAAAATTACATTTTTAATTACCAAATAATCCTGTAATTTCAAATTAAGGACTACATCATTACTTTATAACGTAAAAAAGGGGGGAGAAAACTGGTAATTCATATACGTGTCAGCATTAAGTTCATGTACCTCTGTACTAGCTTGATTGGGCCCTATACAAATCAGAAGCTCATTCGCTTTCAGTTCATACCAGAGGTTTTTGGACTCCCTAAGGACCTCTGGATGTGACTTATGCTTTTCTGCAGTTGGTTTAGATTATAATTTAATTTTTTCAAGATATGTGTCTGCAGTGATATGATGATCCTTACGTTTCAATGTAGAAAAGATGCTTACAGCATAGGTCTATTAATTTAGAATCGTGATGTGGGACTAAAAAAGGACAATCATGTACCTTGTTGAACTAAATTATGAATAAGAAATGTTTATCATTTGACTTGGAGATACGTGTTCAGATTAAAGACTTATAATGTAATAATATGGACCTGAGTTCTAAATTGCTTTGGGGCATGGGATTTGTATGTATAAATTTGTTATGAATAAATGTTTTGGTCTGTGAAAGTGATAGATGATCAATAAACTAATTCTTTATGCTTGTTTTATAAGAGATATTGATATATTTCAGGGGTTAGTTTCTCCAACTTAAATCATTTAAATGCCAGCAATACATTATGTTCCTTAATATTATTTGATGAACCACATAGGGTGTAAGGGATTATCATGCATGGATCACAGAATATAAGCAGGTTCAACTGGTATTTGGGAATTTAAAGAGGAAAATATAAAGGCCATCCATCTGTCTCTTCCGCTTTCCTTTCCTGTTTATATGTCTTTTATTCTACCCTTGCATTTATTGTTTGGAGAATGAACTTTGACTCGCGAATGGATGTGGCTTTTTTATGTTATTCAACCCTAAGATTTGTAGCTGCGGACTCTTACAAATATTAACAACTCCTTGAACTATTTTGAGTAAATTTTTATTCTTTATTGTTGACTCTTTCTGCTTTAGATCCTTACTAGCATTTCTATAGTATCCATTTATTCGATGACACATGGATGCCTTTTTTTCCATTGCAACTTTGCCATTCTCTTGTGGAAAATGTCTCTTTTTAGCAATATTGCTGGCTAACATTGTTAAATAGCACAGTTGAACATATTTTAGTTTGGTGCTCATATTTGGATAGTACATTTTATCGTTTGATTAATTTTCATCCCTAAGGTTTATATTCTAAGATGCATTTACTTTCCCATTACTGTTTGCTTCTAAACAATATAAGGATTATGCATAGGAGTATTGCTACTTTGTTTTATGTGATACTGCCAGAGCCAGAGGTGTACTTCATAATTCTTTAATTGCAATTAGGGGATGTATATGTTTCCTAATATTCTTAGTTGGTAACTTGGTATATGGAAGAATGAGAAATAAAGTCCTTGTATTCCAGGTGTGTAGCATCTTTATCTGTATCAGTTAGTAAGACCTTGGGAGGGAGGTCTTACTTCGAGCACTTAATTTTCTTTTGCATGCATCAGTAGCTTACTATGTAGTGCTGTATATGACATTTCTCTATTTTTCTTAGCAGATCCACCTGTCTCCAGAAATTCCCCGGAGGTAATACATATCAGTTAGTTCATTGCTTTTAAAAACATGCATTATGGTCTTTGATAGTTTTCTGACTTGATTTTATCTTCTAATTAGTATTACATCTTTCCTCTTTTTTGTGCACGCTTAGGCGAAGGAGTTGACGGAATCTCCTGCAATTTCAGATCCATCTCCCACAAAGATGTCTCCTTCAGTGCTTTCAGTTTCATCTTTGTCAACATCTCCCTTGTCATCCCTGAGTCACCTGCTTCCTGCAAGCTCAACTCCATCAAGGTGGCCTCGCCGTTCTCCAGGACACCAGCTATTACGTCAAGTATCTGATAGCCGGATTCGAAGACTCAAATCACCAAGTTTTTCAGTTTCCGAGGAAGGGTCTTCTCTTGTGCTACCCGGGTGGGGCAACGAATCAATGGGGGGGTCTCAAGGTGGGTCTTCAGATAATTGGTCTATTCCCAGCTTTCCTGAGCTCATGGCAACTTCTCATAGAGAGAGGTGGTCTTTTGATAGTGAGTCATTAGGCATGATCCGTGATAAGCTAACCCGATCTAGTGGCCAGAGTTTTTCTTCTACCTGTACTGATATTAGAACTTGTGGGCTTTGCTCAAAGCTTATAACTGAAAAATCTTCATGGGGCAGCCAGAAAATTATAGCCACTAATGAGCTTGCTGTGGTTGCGGTACTGATTTGCGGACATGTTTACCATGCTGAGTGCTTGGAGAATATGACATCGGAAATTAGCAAGTATGACCCTGCTTGTCCGGTTTGTACGTTAGGGGAGAAACAGGCCTTGAAATTATCTGAAAAAGCATTGAGAGCTGAAATGGATTTGAAGGCTAGGATCAGCAAGAGATTAAGGAACCGGGTTGTGGATAGTGAGCTTAATGGTGATTCTGTTGTGTTTGATCGCCAGAAAAGTAGTGGAAATGATAGAGATTCCAAGATGAGCTCAAGTTCCGGTATGAAGAGCTCATCGGGGAGGCCTTTCTTGAGAAGACACTTTTCATTTGGGTTGAAGGGGAAGAGATCCTTATCTGAGAAACATTCTACACGAAATAGAGGGTTCTTCTGGTCAAAATCTAGCAAGGAGTGAGCTTCGCTGTAGCTTTGGAGAGGGACACACCCGCCTCTCATGTATGGTATGTTCCCTTATATTTCTAACACAGATCACTTGAAACTTGATATTTTTCTTTCATTGGCACCACCTGTAACTTCTTAGATTTTCACTCCTCATTCTGAGATGACCATTATAGCATAATTGTGTCCCATGGATTCTCTTTTAGGGGTAGGTGCAGGAATGTTTCTTACGATAACAAATTTATCTATTTCCTATAAAGATGGCAACACAGGAAAACGGCTATTTTTTGGGGGGATATTCCAGTTTTACATAATAATTGGTCATTTGTTTCACTAGTCTGAAAAAAGAAGATAGATGGTCATTTGTTGCAATATAGTCTTCAACACACACAACGCTCTTTGCAATCCATGCAATGTAGGGAAATGATATACAATGTTTTGTGTGGAACCACGACGGTTGCATTTCCATCCAGTCATACTGTAGTTATAACTTATTCATGCTGCTGCATTTACACTTAACAAAAGTTGAGGTGCTTATGCAAGACTCTGTATTGTTTAGAGGTTACAAAATTGATCACACACTGCAACTTCTGGTTGGATCAGACATTTGAAGCATCAAGCGAGCAGGATATTAACCATGAACCTCTTGTTTAGGTGGTCCCGAATTCACTGTCGATCTCAAGCAGGAATAGGTTAGCTTACGAAGATACAGAGGTGAAACAATACATAAAAGAGAGTTGAATCCAGCATATAGGGATGAATGAACAAATTAGTAGGAGGGAATGAATCTTCATATTGTCTTCTTACCTTTATTTTGTATATTCAAATTTTTTTTTATCTGGATTTATAAGTGCATGGAATTGTCTTAATTTGATGCTGATCTTTAAAAGTTAAGCGATTTCTTTGCCCCTTTAGCTTCAAGAAAAGTTTGGTATTTTTAAGGTTGGTCTCTTGGACACGGGAATAATTTTTATGGTTAAGCAATTGAGATATGGGACATTGATGTTTTCTCTCTCTTATTTGTCTGATCATTTTTGGTAGTACAGGGACAAGTCAGGAGCATTTGATCTGCATGGGTATTTTTAGTAGGGTATTTTTACTTAGAATTATATAAAAGTTGATCCACTATATATATATAATAAATAAGACAAAAACGTAGTTCAATCTTATTTTGTAGGAATAATCGTTCAACTCTACTTTTTAGAAATGGTTTTTTAAAATTTAGCAATAATAAATTCTAATTATAAATAAAATTCTATTTAGCTTTAATAAAAAATTATATTTCACCAATTTATTTATATGTATAATAAATAAGACAAAATTATTGTTTAGCTCTAAATTTTAGGAGTCGCCATTCAATACTAAAATTTAACAATAAACCTTAACTATAAATAAAATTTATATATATAATAAATAGCACAAAATAGTCTATCAATCCTAAAATTTGAGAATATTCTTACAACTCTAAAATGTTATAATAGAAATTTAAATTTTTGTAAAAGAAATTATTTTTTTATCTGTTATTTAAGTTTAATTTTTTTTTCATCTATGAAAACTATCATAATTATATATTTATCACTATTTCTTATTTTTATACATTTTTTAATTTAGTTAGTGTTATTTAAAATTCATATTATTGATAACAATAATATTTTATTATATAATAATTTTTTATTATTAAATTATATAAGTATAATTATTTGAGATTAATTAAGATTTTATTATTACGTTCATAGATGAACATGGGAATATAAAACCAAATAAATCATTTTAAAGAGGAATAGTATCATTTATATTGTATAAGTAGACTATTTATTTAATTTTTCATCAATAATTAGTCATACGTTATTAGTTAAATAGGATATTTCAGAAGAAAATATTTTTTTTATATAAAAATTATTGTACACAATATTAATCTATTATCAATAAAATTAATATATTAGTATAGTATAATATAAAAAAAAATAAGTAATATAATAATTTTATAACAAGATAAAGTTCGGATGATGAGTTAGTTATTAAAATATTCGTAATTATAGTTATCTACGTAACTCAACAAAAAAAAAGTTGACATATAAAATCGCAAAATATATATCATTTTTTTTTAATAAGTATATTTACTTAGCATTAAAAATATATGAGAGAAATTTAATAGTAGTATTTTGTATGAAAATGAGTCTTATTTCTTTTATTAGCTCTTTTTTTTAAACATCAAGGTTTATGTAAGACATATATAGACATTAAATATTTTTTTCTACCAAGAGTAAAATATTAAGAAAAAATTATCTAAAACTGTTCATGAATTGTGTCGTAATATAAGGAGGCCACTGCCCCAATTCTGTTACCGAACTCAAAGAAAATGATTTAATAAAATAAGGTCATTTTTGTTTGCAAAAATTATAATTTTAGAATTATGATTTATGATATTATAATTTATGATATTATAATTTCAAGATTATTAATTATAAGATTAAATAGTCTTAGTGTGACGCTCCCAAATCTGGGCCCACACAGCCCAAACTTGAGTCGTCAAAAGACTACAACAAAATTATTACAACAAAGCACAACGTACAACAATACAGTGTATAAAAATACACAACTAAGTCTTCACTATTATTGCCACACTATTTTACAAAACGTGAAGACTATGATAACTATTCCTCGGACCCTCACTCCATTCCCCGGCTAGACCCTGTTATGTTTTCATCTCCTGTTGAAAAACAATGGAACAAAAGAAAGGGTGAGCTCAAATAGCCCAGTAAGAAATATCATGACTAAGATAATGACGAATAAATTATCATTAGCCTTCAACAGTTGAGTTCTTGATAGAATACAATAGACTACAAGGTTTATATCAAAAACTGTAGTTAAATTCTTAAACAATGTTCAGATCAATAATAGCAGCGGAATGAGCAATCTATTAGAAGAATAATGCAGACTATAATGTCCACTCGCTTCTCTTTTTCGTAAAAACATCATCAACTTTTATCATCTGAAATACCATTAGTCATGATAATATAAATTCACAGTTCCTGATCATAATCATGCACATCAACAGTTCATCTTTGCACTACGGGCCAAAGATATTCAATATAGCACCAACGGTCATGATTATACCAGATTCAGCCTTTGGTCATAATCATACCAAACAACAGTTCATCTTTGCACTACGGGCCAAAGAGAACATTCACCACGTGCCATAAAAGACACCGAACAGATGTATCGCCTTTAACCTATTATATCGCCTTTAACCTATCATTTGTTCAACAAATATATCACATCTGTGCCCCCGGCCACAGATATTCACAACAGCTTGATTTTTGGATGATTAGAGTGATATAAATGATGAACAGAAGAAATAGGATAACAATAAGTATCGGAAGTTTACTTTGTACAGATTCAAATAATGTCCAAATTGTCAACATGATGTGGAGTGAAATTTAAAAATGATATTCAAGATCCACAGTTCAGAATAACGGTTACAATCCAATAGAAAGGTTCACGTAAATAGGAAGGTTCAGTTGAAATAATGAAGTTCAACTATTATGGAACATATAATATTTTCAGGAATTATAGAAGCAATAGTTCCATAATAAATTTCGATTTAGGAGTATGAAAGAAAATAATATCCCTTACCGTAGCAGGTTTGATTAACAAAAGGTGAAGGAAATTAATACAAAGGGTTATTCACCAACAGGCGGCAATCCGCTCCGTAAGGTTATTCCCACAATTTAATAGAATTTGAGTACAAAGAGTTATTCACCAAACAGGCGGCAATCCGCTCCGTAAGGTTATTCTCAGAGATTAATAATGAATGAATACGAAAGGTTATTCACCAACAGGCGGCAATCCGCTCAGTAAGGTTATTCCCATAATTTAATACATGGAAATAAAAGGCACGTCTTATGAGTAAGGAAGAAACAATATTATTATCGAGAATCAAATAATGATAATCCCTTACCATAGTACGTTTGAATAATGGAAGATGAAAAAGATGGTATCCCTTACCATAGTATGTTTGAATAATGGAAGATGAAAAAGATGGTATCCCTTACCTCAACACGTGATTGGATATTGATTTAAATGAGGTTGATTAACTTGAACAGTACACGTATACTTATAGATCTTCACAAATACTCAAGATGACTTAAGCACACTTAGAGAGAACTTTCACAAGAAGTATTTAGAGAGAGAAAGAAAGAACAAGTAAGGAAGTTTATGAAAAATTCTTAAGTTAAGGCTTCTATTTATAGCCAAAAATCTTATCATTCATTTAATCTAAACCATTCATTTAAAGATCATCTTTTAATCTACACCATCCATTTCAAATATTATATTATCTTTAATCTACACCATTCATTTCATATCACCTAATAATCACCTAACTTTATATTATAAACAAATCAATTTAATTATTCAACAATAATTCACACTTTAATCTACACCATTCATTTCATATCACCTAATAATCACCTAACTTTATATTATAAACAAATCAATTCAATTATTCAACAATAATTCACACTTTAATCTACACCATTCATTTCATATCACCTAATAATCACCTAACTTTATATTATAAACAAATAACTTTATCAATTCAATTATTATGACTAATTGTTATAAATACAGTATAGTTAGCTCTTAGATATCAAGTCAATAAATTAATGAAATACAACTGTTTAAATAACATCATAATAGAGATAACAATAATGTAAAATAAAGCATACGTTACTGTGTAATGACAATTATTGATTCAATAATGTGAATTACTGTGCATATGTTACTGTGACAATTATTAGGTTCAATAATTTTAAAAACAGTGCAACAACAATTATTGACTCAATGATATAAAATACAGTGTAATGACAATTATTAAATCAATAATGCAAAATACTGTGTAACAACAATTATTGAATTGATAATATAAAATATTATGCAGTGACAATTATCGATGAAATGATGCGTAACAGTTACGGTGTCAATTATCAGACCAAAAATATGAAACACTATGCAATACCGTGTGTTACTGTAGAGTACCGAGTGCTACAGAAAATACCAATAACTACCGTATGCTACTATTCTTTTATCACCGGTATTTTAACAGTTCCGTTGACTATTTTTATTTAAAAAGGTTATTTCTGTCGTTTTCTATATCCGACAAATATTCCGATGTGGGGTCCACCAATAATTTGTTATTTCGGCGCCGTCGGACCAAACGAATATTCCCCGACCAAACGAATATTGTCCGACAAAATAAAATTTGCACATAACATCCTTAACTTTTAACTTTATCGATTTAACCACTTACTGTTTAAAAAAAATATCTATATGAAGAAAAATTAAATTTTGTATTTCATAAAATTCGGGGTCTTACAACCTCCACTCCTTATGAAATTTCGTCCCCGAAATTGACGTACCTGACATATCGAAGAGGTAAGGATACTTAGATTTCATCTCAGATTCTAGCTCCCAGGTCATTTCCTCAGTATCTTGGTTCCTCCATAAAATCTTAACTTGAGGTATAACCTTTGAGCGTAGGATCTGCTCCTTCTTATCCATGATCTTAACAGGTACTTCCTCGTATGTTAAATCCTCTGCTATAACGTCTGGTTCTAACTTAATGACGTGGTTTGGGTCCTTCACATATTTATGTAACATAGATATGTGAAAAACGTTATGGATGCGAGACATACTTGGTGGTAGGGCTAGTCTGTAGGCTACGGTTCCTATTCGATCGAGGATTTCAAATGGGCCAATAAATCGAGGGTTGAGCTTTTCTCTCTTTCCGAATCTCGTAACCCCTTTCCATGGAGAAACACGTAAGAATACATGATCTCCGACGTTGAAACTTTCGTCTCTCCGATGAAGATCAGCATAACTCTTTTGTCGTTCTTGTGCGGTCTGTATTCGTTGTCGGGTCATTTGGATCTTTTCGGTCGTCAAGCGTACCAACTCGGGTCCCAACAATTTTGCTTCTCCTACCTCATTCCAACATATTGGAGAGCGACACTTCCTTCCATACAATGTCTCGAATGGAGCCATGCCTATGCTTGCTTGGTAACTGTTGTTGTAAGAAAATTCCACCAACGGCAAGTACTTATCCCAACTTCCTTTGAAGTCTAATACACAAAGTCTCAAAAGATCTTCGAGGGTCTGGATCGTCCTTTCCGATTGTCCGTCCGTTTGAGGATGGTATGCAGAACTAAAACGTAGTTCAGTGCCCATAGCTTTTTGTAGACTGATCCAAAAGCGTGAAGTGAATCTAGGATCTCGATCAGAAACTATGGAAACTGGCATGCCATGCAATCTCACGATCTCATTTATGTACATACCGGCAAGACGTTCAAGTGAAAAGTTTTCTCGTATAGGCAAGAAATGAGCAGATTTGGTCAATCTATCTACGATCACCCAAATTGCATCTAAGCCTTGAGAAACTTTTGGAAGACCCGTCACGAAGTCCATATTGATGTGTTCTCACTTCCATTCGGGAACTTCAAGTGATTGTAATGGACCTTTAGGAACTTGATGCTCTGCCTTGACACGTTGACAAGTTAGGCACCTTGAGATAAACTCCGCAATCTCTCTTTTCATATTGTTCCACCAAAATGTATGTCGAAGATCTCGATACATCTTGGTACCTCCTGGGTGGATTGCAAACGGCGTGTTGTGTGCCTCCATCATGATTTTATGCTTTAATTCAGGATCGTTAGGAACACAGAGTCGAGAGTTGACTCGAAGTATTCATTTCTCGTCGATTCTTGCTTCGGGAATGGCACCTTCTTGTACTTTCTTTATCATGTTTATCAGTTCCGGATCGGTAGCTTGAGCAGCTTTAATTTTATCGATTAAAGTTGGTTCTACTCGCACGTGAGCAATCTTCGAGTGGGTCCCTGGTGTCTTTAGCTCTATCTCCATCTTTTGCAAGTCGTACAAAATACACTTTTGTGTTGTCAGCAGTGCACTTGTACTTGCATAAGATTTTCTGCTCAAAGCGTCAGCTACAACGTTCGCCTTTCCCGGGTGATACTGGATTGTGTGGTCATAATCCTTTAACAGCTCAAGCCAACGTCGTTGTCGCATGTTGAGTTCCTTCTGGGTGAAGAAATACTTGAGACTTTTATGATCCGTATAGATATCCACTTTTTCTCCGTACAAGTAGTGTCTCCAGATCTTCAACGCGAAAACGACTGCTGCCAACTCTAGATCATGAGTAGGATAATTTTTCTCATAATCTTTGAGTTGTCGAGAGGCGTAGGCTATAACCTTTCCATGTTGCATAAGGACACAGCCAAGACCTTTGCCAGAAGCATCGCTGTAGATAACAAATTCTCCTGATCCTGATGGTGTGGTCAGAACAGGAGCTGAAACCAGTCTCTTCTTGAGTTCTTGGAAACTTTTCTCGCATTCCTCGCTCCATATGAATTTTGTGCTTTTCCGAGTAAGCTGCGTTAATGGAGTGGCGATTCGAGAAAATCCTTCTACGAATCTCCGATAATAACCAGCTAGACCCAGAAAACTTCGGACTTCGGTTACTGTTTTGGGTTGTTCCCAATTTAGTACCGTTTCAATCTTCGCAGGATCGACTGATATTCCTTGACTAGAAATCACATGCCCAAGAAACGCGACCTCCTCAAGCCAGAACTCACATTTCTTCAACTTGGCATATAATTTGTTTTCACGGAGCTTTTGTAGTATCAATCTCAGATGTTGTTCATGATCCTCGCGACTCTTGGAGTATATGAGGATATCATCAATAAAGACAACCACAAAATGATCCAAATGTTCCTTGAATATCCGGTTCATCATGTCCATGAAAGCTGCAGGAGCATTAGTTAGTCCAAAAGGCATGACTAAGAACTCATAATGCCCATAACGAGTTCTGAAAGCAGTCTTTGGAATGTCCTCAGCTTTAACCTTTAACTGATGATATCCAGAACGGAGATCAATCTTTGAGAAATGTTGAGCGCCTTGCAATTGATCAAACATGTCATCAATCCGAGGTAACGGGTACCTGTTCTTGATGGTGACATGGTTCAATTCTCGGTAGTCAATGCACAATCTCATACTCCCGTCTTTCTTCTTCACAAATAGAACAGGAGCACCCCAAGGTGATGCACTCGGACGAATGAAACCGGTATCCAACAATTCCTGTAGTTGGACTTTTAACTCTTGAAGTTCAATGGGAGCCATTCGGTAGGGAGCTTTGGAAATGGGCTTGGTACCCGGGTTCAAGATCAATATAAAAATCAATTTCACGGTTTGGGGTAAGCCAGAAAGTTCCTCAGAAAAAACGTCAGGAAACTCATTAACAATGGGAATATCATTCAAGTTTGACGTGTTTTTGTTCAAATCAGTGACATGAGCTAAAAAGGCTTGACATCCGTTTTTCAATAAACGAATGGCTTTATGGCTAGAAATAACAGTTATAGATTTCAATGGTTTAGTTGCTTGAATTTGCATGACAGGTTGATTAGGAATATGAAAACTAATAATCTTATGAAAACAATCAATTTTAGCATGATGGATAGTCAACCAATCAATTCCTAAAATCACATCAAATTCACGCATCTCCAAAGAAATAAGGTCAACAGGTAATGTGAGGTTGTTGATTTGAACTAGGCAAGATTTATAGATAGTAAATGTAATAGGTATTTCTCCCAATGAGGTTTCAACTGATAAGACAAGATTTAAGTTTTCAATAGTCAAATTTAAACGTTGAGTACATATAGGTGAGATAAAAGAGTGGATAGAGCCAGTATCTAATATGGCATAGACTTCACGAGAATTTATGAATAGCTTACCGGTTATCACCTCATTCGGTTTCTTGACTGTTATCGTCAAATCGAATCCCGAATACTTCATTCGGATCTTCACGTATTTCAACCATGGGAATACCACTGAATAATTTTCTAGCAAACTGTTTCTCGGGTTCATCAACTTCATCAGTAGTAAGGTACCAATGATTTCCATTAAAATAGTATTTTCGATAGACTGCAGTTTCCACGATAGTGACTAACTTAACCTGAATTCCTCTAAATTGTAACGCCCAAAAGTATAGAAACATCATTTTTAAATAATCTTGAAAATCATAGCTGGAACACCATAAATCCCAAAGACTAATATGAAAAGTCCATATATTCTGATCCTTTGTTATAGAGCATAACCATGTGATATCACTCTCCCAATTAGTGAGTAAATTAAAGGCAATAATTTCCGCAAGTTCGTTACTTCCTTTAATTGCTTCTAAGAATGGATCTGGAACGACTGTAGCAGAGCTTTCACCTTCATCCTTACTGGATAGAACACGCATAATTTTTGCCTTAGGCAAATGATTCAACTCTGAGTTTGTAAGAAGATTATTCGTCGCCTCTTGTTTTGCAGCTACATTTGTTTCGGTAATTTCATAGTTAACCTCCTGATTTTCAGATGCCATAATTAACTGTGGTCACAAAATAAATGTTAGTTCAAATAAACTGACTCATCTCTTCATGTTCCTACATTCAAATCGATTCATTAGATAAAAAATAAATCTAATTTAGGTAGGACACACTAGTGATTGATTCTATTCGTCTCTCCCCTCCTAGTTCTAACCCCAGATCTCCATTAAAGACCATATCCCTAAGCTCTGATGCCAACTGTGACGCCCCCAAATCTGGGCCTACACAGCCCAAACTTGAGTCGTCAAAAGACTACAACAAAATTATTACAACAAAGCACAACGTACAACAATACAGTGTATAAAAATACACAACTAAGTCTTCACTATTATTGCCACACTATTTTACAAAACGTGAAGACTATGATAACTATTCCTCGGACCCTCACTCCATTCCCCGGCTAGACCCTGTTATGTTTTCATCTCCTGTTGAAAAACAATGGAACAAAAGAAAGGGTGAGCTCAAATAGCCCAGTAAGAAATATCATGACTAAGATAATGACGAATAAATTATCATTAGCCTTCAACAGTTGAGTTCTTGATAGAATACAATAGACTACAAGGTTTATATCAAAAACTGTAGTTAAATTCTTAAACAATGTTCAGATCAATAATAGCAGCGGAATGAGCAATCTATTAGAAGAATAATGCAGACTATAATGTCCACTCGCTTCTCTTTTTCGTAAAAACATCATCAACTTTTATCATCTGAAATACCATTAGTCATGATAATATAAATTCACAGTTCCTGATCATAATCATGCACATCAACAGTTCATCTTTGCACTACGGGCCAAAGATATTCAATATAGCACCAACGGTCATGATTATACCAGATTCAGCCTTTGGTCATAATCATACCAAACAACAGTTCATCTTTGCACTACGGGCCAAAGAGAACATTCACCACGTGCCATAAAAGACACCGAACAGATGTATCGCCTTTAACCTATTATATCGCCTTTAACCTATCATCTGTTCAACAAATATATCACATCTGTGCCCCCGGCCACAGATATTCACAACAGCTTGATTTTTGGATGATTAGAGTGATATAAATGATGAACAGAAGAAATAGGATAACAATAAGTATCGGAAGTTTACTTTGTACAGATTCAAATAATGTCCAAATTGTCAACATGATGTGGAGTGAAATTTAAAAATGATATTCAAGATCCACAGTTCAGAATAACGGTTACAATCCAATAGAAAGGTTCACGTAAATAGGAAGGTTCAGTTGAAATAATGAAGTTCAACTATTATGGAACATATAATATTTTCAGGAATTATAGAAG
Organism: Hedera helix; assembly: GCA_947179155.2. Taxonomy (NCBI): domain Eukaryota; kingdom Viridiplantae; phylum Streptophyta; class Magnoliopsida; order Apiales; family Araliaceae; genus Hedera; species Hedera helix. The sequence continues at coordinate 2,176,950 of OX359280.1, read as the reverse complement.
CAATAGTTCCATAATAAATTTCGATTTAGGAGTATGAAAGAAAATAATATCCCTTACCGTAGCAGGTTTGATTAACAAAAGGTGAAGGAAATTAATACAAAGGGTTATTCACCAACAGGCGGCAATCCGCTCCGTAAGGTTATTCCCACAATTTAATAGAATTTGAGTACAAAGAGTTATTCACCAAACAGGCGGCAATCCGCTCCGTAAGGTTATTCTCAGAGATTAATAATGAATGAATACGAAAGGTTATTCACCAACAGGCGGCAATCCGCTCCGTAAGGTTATTCCCACAATTTAATACATGGAAATAAAAGGCACGTCTTATGAGTAAGGAAGAAACAATATTATTATCGAGAATCAAATAATGATAATCCCTTACCATAGTACGTTTGAATAATGGAAGATGAAAAAGATGGTATCCCTTACCATAGTATGTTTGAATAATGGAAGATGAAAAAGATGGTATCCCTTACCTCAACACGTGACTGGATATTGATTTAAATGAGGTTGATTAACTTGAACAGTACACGTATACTTATAGATCTTCACAAATACTCAAGATGACTTAAGCACACTTAGAGAGAACTTTCACAAGAAGTATTTAGAGAGAGAAAGAAAGAACAAGTAAGGAAGTTTATGAAAAATCCTTAAGTTAAGGCTTCTATTTATAGCCAAAAATCTTATCATTCATTTAATCTAAACCATTCATTTAAAGATCATCTTTTAATCTACACCATCCATTTCAAATATTATATTATCTTTAATCTACACCATTCATTTCATATCACCTAATAATCACCTAACTTTATATTATAAACAAATCAATTTAATTATTCAACAATAATTCACACTTTAATCTACACCATTCATTTCATATCACCTAATAATCACCTAACTTTATATTATAAACAAATCAATTCAATTATTCAACAATAATTCACACTTTAATCTACACCATTCATTTCATATCACCTAATAATCACCTAACTTTATATTATAAACAAATAACTTTATCAATTCAATTATTATGACTAATTGTTATAAATACAGTATAGTTAGCTCTTAGATATCAAGTCAATAAATTAATGAAATACAACTGTTTAAATAACATCATAATAGAGATAACAATAATGTAAAATAAAGCATACGTTACTGTGTAATGACAATTATTGATTCAATAATGTGAATTACTGTGCATATGTTACTGTGACAATTATTAGGTTCAATAATTTTAAAAACAGTGCAACAACAATTATTGACTCAATGATATAAAATACAGTGTAATGACAATTATTAAATCAATAATGCAAAATACTGTGTAACAACAATTATTGAATTGATAATATAAAATATTATGCAGTGACAATTATCGATGAAATGATGCGTAACAGTTACGGTGTCAATTATCAGACCAAAAATATGAAACACTATGCAATACCGTGTGTTACTGTAGAGTACCGAGTGCTACAGAAAATACCAATAACTACCGTATGCTACTATTCTTTTATCACCGGTATTTTAACAGTTCCGTTGACTATTTTTATTTAAAAAGGTTATTTCTGTCGTTTTCTATATCCGACAAATATTCCGATGTGGGGTCCACCAATAATTTGTTATTTCGGCGCCGTCGGACCAAACGAATATTCCCCGACCAAACGAATATTGTCCGACAAAATAAAATTTGCACATAACATCCTTAACTTTTAACTTTATCGATTTAACCACTTACTGTTTAAAAAAAATATCTATATGAAGAAAAATTAAATTTTGTATTTCATAAAATTCGGGGTCTTACACTTAGAATTATAATACCAGGTTGAATATGATATTAAATAATTCTCATATTAAATCATTTTATAATTTCTGGACTAATAGTTTTAAGTTCAAATTTAAAAATAAATAATATATTTGGGATTGGGATTAATAGGTTTGTCTCAAGTGTAATTCTTACTACCAAACATAACCTTGAAATTATAATTCATGCATAAAAATTATAATTCTGAAATTATAATTTTTATAAACAAATATCCCTAATAATATTGGAAAAGAGAGAGATTCCTATTATGCGATTAAAACATTTTCACCATTTCGGAGACCACATGCATGTCCCACCACTGGAACCCAACAAGATTAGCAGAAACAAGCCCAGCCCACTACATGATTATGGTAATAGTGAGAAACCTCATCTGATGGTTGGTAATTGGTAAAATGGTATGTGTGCATAAATTGTAGGGTAAAATATTTTTTTTATAAAATTTAGAGAATTAAATAAAATAATAATATAATTAAATTATAGTGATAAAAAAGAGAAAAAATAATATGACACAGTTATATCACTTACGGTAGCTGTTTCGGTGAATTGCTTTATAATATAAATTATCAGATCTCAGATTGAATCAAATTTTTGAAAAATAATAGTCGATTTGTTGAATTATAATTGCAAATTACTCTCTCTATCCGACGTTACTTGTTTTGATTAATTTTTTATGGTTAAATTTATTAATTTTAAGATTAATAATAAAATAAATATAATAAAAATTTTGAAATCAAATAAGTTGACTTTGATAGTATTTTTGATATTCTTTCTTATGATAATAATTTTATACCTATATTTAATAAATTTAAGAATAAATTTTAATTTTAGGTATGATTAATTTGACCATAAAAATTAATTAGCTAGGACAAATAAAACTAAATAGAGAGAGTATATTAATACATAAAATTAGATAAAAATATAAAATTAATTTTATATTAACTCGCAACAAAAATATCGACATTTAAAATTATGAAATATATCATTTTTATTCAAAATAAATGTCATACTTTTTGTGATTTTTCTTAAATACAAAATTAGAATATCAAGATCATTTGTCGAGAGAGACAGCCACGTGTACTCTTAAATTTCTTTGCGTGGCAGCGTCTTTCATCCCTACTAAACATGTGTGAGCACTGTAATTACATGCAGAAAAGCTGGCCTGCATCTCCACCGTCAACATTATTTTGGTTATTTTAATGAATCCAAACCCCCCTCAATTCAATCCATTATTTCTCTACCCTCTACATTTTTCATATCTTCAAGTTTTAAGCTCTCCATAATTTTGATTTTTGAAGAAAAATTGAAAAAAATGGCAGATTTACGTGATGAACATGGCAACCCAATTCAGCTAACTGATCAACACGGCAATCCTGTTCAGTTAACAGACGAGTTCGGTAACCCAATGCACCTTAGCGGCGTCGCCACCACCGTAGTTGATGGAGCAACAACCGGTGGTGCCACGCATGGCGGTGTCGGGTCCATCGGACTTGGTGGACCGACAATTGGTACCGCCATGCATGGTGGTGTTACCACCGGATTTGGTGGAGCAACAACGGGTACTGTCATGCATGGCAAAACTGGGACCACCGGATTTGGTGGGGCAACAGGTGGTGGCGGCATGCACGGTGATGTACCGGAGAACAAGATAGGCGGACTAGGACTAGGTGGAGCACAGGCTATGACCGGTGGTGAAACAACTGCCGCTGTTCATGGTGGTGGTTTGCCGGAGGAAAAGACTGCTACTTTAGGAGAACAGCTTCACCGTTCCACCAGTTCAAGCTCTAGCTCGGTTAGTGATCTTTTATTTAAAAAGATGTATATTTAAGTATTTAAGATTTTTTTTTGTCTTTATTATTTATATATAGCTTCTTGTTGAATGAATAGTTATATTTATTTTTTCATTTATTTAATTTTTATGGGTGTTAAAATTTTTATGTCTGACACAATTGTATTAATTTATAAATACATTGTAATAAATATAATTTCTTTTTAGTGTTAATAGGATTTCATGGTTAAAAATAGCGTTGATGGGTTTTTTTTCTTGTTTTATTGTATCAAGTCCGAGGATGATGGACAAGGCGGGAGAAGAAAGAAGAAGGGTCTGACGGCCAAAATAAAAGAGAAGTATGGAGGTGGAAAGCATAAAAACAAGGATGAGCATACGCACACCACAACCACCACCACCGCCACCAGCGGCGGAACTCCAGTGGGGGCGCATCATGAGCATGAGAAGAAGAGTCTGATGGAGAAGATTAAGGACAAACTACCTGGCCACCATACTACTAGTACTAGTCAGTAAATCCATGCACTGTTTTAAACAAATATTGTGTACATACAAAAAATTTGGTCGTGTGTACAATATATAACAAGTTGTTCCCTAATTAGTCTTATGGAATGTAGGTTAGGTTTTTATTAGGGCATTTCCCTTTTGATCAAGTGTTGTAATAAATTCAGGGATACATACACGCATATATATCCTTGGTGTTTATGTGTGTGTGTGTATATATATATATATATATATATATATATATATTCAGATAATTAAATTATCTTAATTTTAAATTCAGGCATGCTTAATAATGTGCAACTCTAGTGAATGAATGAGAAGTTTGTAATGACACATTTGTGAATATTTAGATTTGATTTTTTATGTGTTAAATGTCGATTTACAATGGTGATTCACTGATTTAAGGCATGAGATTCTTTGTAATTAAAATTTTCTGTTTTGAGCCTATGACAATGGTATTTAGAGTCGCCAGTCTATGGCGATTATTGTCCCATCGCCGTAGTTCTTAAAAACGGACGTTATAGGTCTCGACGATATGGCGATTATTGTCCCATCGCCGTAGTTCTTAAAAAAGGACGTTATAGGTCTCGACGACACACAGAGAAACAAATAATTTGATTACAGAAAATCACTCTTGATTTAAAGGCCATTCGCTAATTTTAACTATGTTGTTTGCATTTTCCTTATAACTACATGTTACTTCTCGCATTAGCATATGCCACAAATCTTCTGTTTTCCGAATTGCTTTGCATTTTACTTGATTATTTCACAAGTACATTGGAACATTAAAACATGTTAAAAAAATTCAAATAATTATTTCAATATAATATTAAATATATGGTATATGTTGGGGGTTGGTCACAAGCCCACACTCTCTTGGTACAAAAAAAATTATTAAATGCCCTTAATACTTGTCACGTGATGCCTCGTACCACTCATGTGATGTTATTTTAATACTTAAAATAAATTATTTTACTTTAAATACTAAAATAGTAATATATAAATAATATAAAATATCACGTAACAATTACAAAAAAATCACCGAATAATTACCCCTTGATACAGACACCGGGATTTAACTGGTTTTAACGTGTGATTTGAGTAAGTGGAGAAAATTGCAATATCATGAAAGATCTCAAATATGATCATTAAGATGACCCCATGGGCCAGCCAATAGTACTTTTCAAATAGTAAATTTGAGGGAGTAAAGTTGGTAGTATTAGTCAAAGCATTGTAGAGTGTAAACTAAAGAATGACTATCCACAACTTGAAACATCGACATGACTAAGAAAGATTTGTGTAAACCATTTAAATCACTGCAATTCAAATCTGCGTAAATAAGAGATCTGGGGCATAATCAATAGATAACAGAGAATTTAAACTTCCAATACACTAAAAAAATGAGCAACTGCTTCTGACACAAAACAATACTACTCAGAACTCCCTCCAAAGGTTGCATCATTATCCTGTCACAACACAACATACAAGCTTACAATTCAAATGGAAAAAGTACATGCAACGAAAGTTGCTCCATGCTGAGAAAATTGCATACAATAACACGTGATGGAATCTATTTTCTTGTGCCAATTAGAATCTCAACTGAAACCAACTGGTTTTAATCAGACACGTTTCTACTCCTTTCCAAAATCAGTATTGTAATGAGCAGTTGATTCAAGTTTCTTTGCTTCATTCAGTTTTCGTACAGCCTGAGACATTGCCAATACAAAAGAAAAACTGAGAAAACTGTATAATATACTTGTGTGCGCACAATAAATTTGGAATGTGTTAAATGGAACTATATACCTCAAAGCTAAAATGACAAGGCATGAGTAAAGGAAAAAGGAAGTGATTGAGGTGGTGATCAAAGACCCAATTTCTTACAGTTTTAACAGATGATATGATATAGTCAACCCAAAATAATAAATAAAAAGGAATTGCGAATTACAAGTTTTAAATTTAGGAGGAAATGAAATACTTCTCTCATGACAAGCTCAAGCTTACTGACACTATGATATGACTAGAAGCATTTGACAATTAGTCAACAATCAATTCTTTCGTGATAGTGTAAGGCTTACTAACGGGGTTCATGACAAGGCTGTCTACAACGTTGAGGTGGGGTTGATATGCCTTTTACTGACCCTAAACTAAGTTGCACTGTTAGATTATTTCAAAGCATCTTCGCAGGTACCACGGATTCATGATTTTTATACCAGTGAGTTGTATGTGCATTTTATGTAAAGCAAGATACCTTCATGAAATCTTCATGGATGACATAATCACGTTCTGCACGAATAGCAGACATCCCAGCTTCAGTGCATACATTACGAAGATCAGCTCCATTGAATCCCTGAAGAAATGTGACTCATCAAAAACTTTAGATAAAGCATTGGTTAAACAAATTATTATAAAATAAGTTTAACACCCCCAACTCACCTCAGCAAGCTTAACAACTGCCTCATAATCGATCTCTCCATGTTTCGCAATTCCAGCAGCATGGATTTTTAGAATTTCCATCCTGGACTGTTCATTCGGCAATGGAATCTCTATTTTCCTGTCTAGTCGTCCCGGACGAAGTAGTGCTGGGTCCAGAACATCAGGTCTGTTTGTAGCCATAATCATTTTCACCTGAGATGCCCATTTAAAATAAATACATAACATGATACATACAACAAGTCTAAATACAGACAACTGGATGGTCAAAATACAACAGCTAAGAGCAAGTTTAACCAAACCTTCCCAAGCTCGTCAAAACCATCCAGCTGGTTAAGCAGCTCCATGAGTGTTCTTTGAATTTCACGGTCAGCACTGGTTCCCTCGCTGAAACGACGTCCACCAATGGCATCAATCTCATCCATGAAAATGATGCATGGCTACACAAGAAGAAATCAAGAATAAGAAATATTGATGTAAATACAAGCTTCTTTGGGTAAAAAAAATTCCCCAAGTTGAGGGTCCGCATGAGTGTTTGGAGCCTTACTTGGTGGTCACGAGCATAACCAAACATTTCCCTTATCAGTCTCGCACTCTCACCTATGTATTTATCAATTATGGCACTAGATACAACCTGCATACATTTATCAACGAATGGAAACATTAATATATCTGAAAATTAGTTTTAGAACGAAACACAACATGAACAGCTTCACATCAGAAGTCACAAATGAAATCTTACCTTTAGGAAATTTGCATCTATATTGCTAGCAATTGCTCTAGCTAATAATGTCTTCCCTGTTCCAGGAGGTCCATAAAGAAGAACACCCTGAAATCAAAACAATTTGGATTCTAGTTAAAAGCTGAAGCAAAATAGTTCCAATAACAATGATGCAGAAATTGTACAAAATTGGAATATTACCAAGGTTATCGTAAATTACCTTGGGAGGTTTAATGCCCACCCTGAGGAAAAGCTCAGGATTCATTAGAGGCAATTCTATAGATTCCCTCAATTCTCGAATCTGATCTGAGAGACCTCCCACAGCAGAGTAACTAACATTTCCAGGATCCTCATGAAGCATATTATAAACAACTGGATCAACCTGTAAAACCAAGTATTGAAAATTCACATCAAAACTCCTTATAATACATATAAATTAATAATCAATGAAACAACCAACAGTAGTTTAGCACAAATTTTTTTTTACTAACTTCACGCGGGAGCGCACGCATAATCGTGAGAGTGGTCATATCGAGAACTACTCTTGTGCCAGCAGTGAGTTTTTCCTTATCCACTTTACTGCGACAGCCAACCACATACCTCGGGCCACTACTGGCTTTAACTATCACTGTAATAGAACACAAGATTAAATGAACTATAGGATCAAAGGGTTAACGACCCACATTATGTGTTCTAAATACAAAATATCTTATGCCCAAATATTTTACTTTTATCGATTTATGATCCAGTAACTTCCTTAGATGAAAAGTGAAAATGTAAAATCAACAGCGATAAAAACAGAAAGAATATATGAACCAATCAGCTTCCCAACTACAAAGTCATGTAGAAACTGGGACAGCTCACTTACAGCGTTCATTGTCCAAAGGCCTGAGAACTTCACCAATGATCTGTCCAACACTCTGAAGCGACTTTAAATCATCTTCAGTCTTAGCATACTCCTTTTTTACAGTACGCAGACTCTCTCTCACTGTATGAATCCATTTCATCATAACCACAGACAAAATATAATAAATAACTAGATAAACTAATATCATTCAATGAAATACTCAAAGCAGGAAGACAATAGAAGCTCTGCCAATAACAGAAATAAAGTGGGTATTGGAGGGGGAGGTATAAGCCGTCTCGCTATGACAAAGTGAAACATTTATGATATGTTTACTTTCACAAAGCAATGGTTATTCTCCTTTAGAATGATGCCACACGCTACATATAAGTGGTGTCAATAAAAATTCTTCCTTTGATATTTTGGAAACTTAGAAATTAAACTATTTCTAAGCCTAAAAAGGTAATAAGCTTTTACAAAAACAATTCAATTCTCTTGAAACTAAAAGCAAAATATTTGTTCTCAGTAAGAAAATATGATTCATGTGGTGCCATAAAAGTTGAAGTTATATTACAATACTCCACAATAAAACTCCGCAAAAAAACCCCAAAATTCCAAGAATTAAAATTAATAACAGTGAATGATCATTAATCCCTATACAAGTTGAATGAGCTAAAGTAAGATTAAATAAACTAAAAAAAATTAACTAGGGTTTTGAAATTGAAGTGGATCTAACCTGCCCGAACTCGGGACTCGAGCTCCTTATGCTGGAGTAGTTTTTTACGGTAATCCGCCATCGCAGTACGGCGGCGAACGGCGTCTTCCGTCTCGGTTGACATCGTAATCGGTAGCCGGCGATTAAAATATTGAGAGCAAATCACTGATCTTTTTCAGATAAATTGAGTGAGAAAATTCCCAACTTGTCGACCAAGCCAGAAGACAGCTATAAAGGATCTGTTAATTTTATAGTGATGGGTCAATGGGTTTGGTTCCGGGTGGGTGGGTCTCTCCCAGTGAATAGCATATTTTTCTTTTCACATATCTAGGATTTGCATGTGGTGGAGTCCGTATGTGAGAAGAAAATATATTATTCATTTGCTCCAAAAATATGATTTTTCAATATGTTCACTATGTTACAAAAGGAGTTCAATTTATAAATATTCAAAATGTATTATTGTTTCATGTTATTCTTAAATATAATAAGTTACACTTAATATTTTTGACACTGTTATCAATTGAAAGATGTGAATATATAAATATATATATATATATATATATATATATATATGGGGAATGATCCATAGTAAGCGTTTACTATGGACACTATTCTAGCAAATGCATATTGAACCGTTAAAATAATAATTTGAATGGATTAGATGAATATCACCATCTATCTCAGATAACGGGTAGAAAAAAAAAATTCTAAGTCAACCCGCTATCTTAGATGACGGATGGAGTGAAATTTTTTTCTTCAAAAAAATCCTCCACCCGCTAACTTAGATGCCGGGTGGACTGAAAAATCCTTTTTTTTTTTTCTTGTTTAAACTAAGTTTAAAAAAAAAAAAAATTCCTCCACCCGTCAACTAAGATGACGGGTGGAAAAATTTATGATTTTTTTTTTTGTTAAACTTAATTTTAAAAATTTTAAAAAAAATAAACTCCACCCGTCAACTAAGATGATGAGTGGAAAAAATTTTGATTTTTGATTTTTTTTTATTAAACTTAGTTTAAAAAAAAAAAAAAACAAACTCCACTCGTCAAGTAAGATGATGGGTGGAAAAAAAAATTGTTTTTGATTTTTTTTTTTATTAAACTTGACGGGTGGAGTTTGTTTGTTTGTTTTTTCTTTTTTAAACTAATTTAATAAAAAAAAAAACAAAATCAAATTTTTTTTTCACCCGTCATCTTAGTTGACGGGTGGAGTTTGTTTGTTTGTTTTTTTTTTTTTTTTTAATTTTTAAAACTAAGTCTAACAAAAAAAAATCAAAAATCAAATTTTTTTTCACCTGTCATCTTAGTTGACGGGTGGAGTTTTTTTTTTTTTTTTAAACTAAGTTTAACAAAAAAAAATTAAAAATCAAAAAATTTCCCCCCCGTCATCTTAGTTGACGGGTGGAGTTAGTTTTTTTTTTTTTTAATAATTTTTAAAACTAAATTTAACAAAAAAAAATCAAAAATCAAAATTTTTTCCCACCCGTCATCTTAGTTGACGGGCGGAGTTTTTTTTTTTTTTTTAATTTTTAAAATTAAATTTAACAAAAAAAAAATCAAAAAACAAATTTTTTTTCCACTCATCATTTTAGTTGACGGGTGGAGTTTGTTTTTTTTAAAAAAAAAATTTTAAAATTAAGTTTAACAAAAAAAAAATTCCACCCGTCATCTTAGTTGACGGGTGGAGGATTTTTTTTTTTTTAAACTTAGTTAAAACAAAAAAAATAAAAAAAATTTACTCCACCTGGCATCTAAGTTAGCTAGTAGAGGATTTTTTTGGAAAAAAAAATTTCAATCCACCCGTCATCTAAGATAGCGGGTTAACTGAGATTTTTTTTTTTTTTACCCGTTATCTTAGATAGCGGGTGGCATTCATCTCATCCATTAAAATTATTATTTTAACGGTTCAAGATGTATTTGTTGGAATAGTGTCTATAGCAAAGGCTTGCTATGGATCATTCCCCTATATATATATATATATATATATATATATATATTCTCTTTTGAAAATGGTACTGTTCTTGTTATGAAATTGATTATATTTGAGTTATTTTACTTTTCTGCTTTCGCTTATAAGTTGGGTGGTGTTGACATATACAAGGAAGGCGATCAAATATCTTTTATTTGTCACCATTTTTCTTCGACATAAAATAGATGAGGTCTAAATTTTCCTAAATTCTCTCCTGTTTTTAAAACCATGGTGTTATATCTAAAAGAAAAGGGAGCACTATTTACACATAAATTTTTGATATTTTTATATGATTCTCTTTCACGTGAAAGTAGAATTCACCTTATGTTCATGTGAAAAATGATCAAGTAAAAATATTAAAAATATATATATAAAAAACTATGCATACGAGATGGTGTTTGACCATTTCAAATGAGTCTAGTAACCATTGACATTATTCTTGAGGTGGACTAGTAGTTACCAGGAATAGAGCCAAAGCTAACAGAATTATTGAACAGTAAAATCAACCATCCATAAACATTGCGATAATATTGGCAGCCGAAATTACAATGTTGAGGCTGCATCACATTCATCCCCTCCACATTATGATCCAATGAAAAAGTAAACTCACGTTTATAGACAATATTGGCATCCCTTTATTTGTCCCACATTTTTTCTTAATCCTTTCTGTTTCTTTTCCTCATCCAGGAGGGGCTGGAGATGGAAAAGATACCTAGAGGACCTCCCCCAATTAATCTTACCTTATGTTCATCATTTTCGTTGTCCTCCTCGTCAATGGCGATCCTCCTGGTTCTTTTCTCTCTCTTATTAGTCGTCCCTTCTGTCACCTCTAGCGCTATGCCTGCACCCAAGTCAGATTCCTTCACCCCACCTGATAACTATCTTCTTGATTGTGGTTCCACCAAGCAAACCACCCTCCCTGACAATAGGGTCTTTTTGTCGGATGAAAAGTCATCTAGTTATATCAAATATGATGGTAAAGACTTGCAAGTTTCAGTACCTGAAGCAGATGTTCCTCTACCAATTTATCTCACCGCCAAAGTATTTTTCTCAGAAGCCACCTACCAGTTTCACATGGCTAAAGCCGGCTGGCATTGGATTCGTCTTCATTTCTTCCCGGTGACCAGCAATGAGGTCAATCTCCAACACTCAAAATTCACGGTCATCTCGGATTCGTTAGTCCTCCTCCATGAATTTAGTCTTGGAAGTAACCGCGGGTGGGTTGTCAAGGAATATCTTGTCAATGTCACAACCGAGCGTTTGTCCATCAGGTTCACTCCTATGAAGAGCTCCTCAGCATTCATTAATGCCATTGAGGTGGTTTCTGCTCCCGACGTGTTGATCAGCGATGCGGGCAGCACATTATTCCCTGTTGCACAAACCTCTGGGCTGTCCCAAAACTCTTACCAGACTCTGTACCGCGTCAATGTAGGAGGTCCAGACATCGACTCGAAAAGTGATTCACTTGGACGAACATGGACATCAGACAAGCAGTACCTTAAGCCTGATGTTGCTGCCAAGAACGTCTCCATTGAACCAAAGGTCATTGGTTATCCTGATGATGGAGCTTCTCCATTAATCGCTCCTCCATTGGTTTATGCATCAGCTATGGAGATGGCGGATTCCAACACAATAGGTGCTAATTTTAATGTGACATGGAATTTAGACATTGATACATCGTTTGCATATTTAGTCCGTCTCCATTTTGCTGACATAGTGAGCAAATCGCTTAATGACCTTTATTTTAACGTTTACGTTGGTGGGAAAATGGGGATTTCTGGGCTGGATTTGTCAACCGTCACCGGTGGTTTGGCAATGGCTTACTACAAGGACTTTATTGTGAACTCTTCCATGATTTCCTCTAGTCCTCTCAGCATTCAGATTGGCCCGATGAATGAAGCCACCGGTACAAGGAATGCAATTCTTAATGGCCTAGAAATCTTGAAAATTAACAATTCGGTTAATAGTTTGGATGGTGAGTTTGGTGCTGATGGCAGGACCGCTGCAGGTCCATCTCGTGGCACTGTGGCTGCAGTTGGTTTCGCGATGATGTTTGGAGCTTTTGTGGGTTTGGGTGCTATGGCAGTGAAATGGCAAAAGAGGCCTCAGGATTGGCAGAGGAGGAATAGCTTCTCTTCATGGCTGCTTCCTCTTCATGCTGGAGATTCAAGCTTTATGTCAAGCAAGAATTCTTTAGGATCTCGAAAAAGTGCATTTTATTCATCAACAATGGGACTAGGCCGATTCTTTTCCTTTGCAGAGTTGCAAGAAGCAACCAAGAATTGGGATCCTAATGCAATTATTGGTGTTGGAGGGTTCGGGAATGTATATATTGCAGAGATCGATGGTGGAACCAAAGTCGCGGTCAAGCGTGGCAACCCACAATCCGAGCAAGGTATCAATGAGTTCCAGACAGAAATTCAGATGCTTTCTAAGCTTCGCCATCGCCACTTGGTGTCCCTCATTGGGTATTGTGATGAAGACAATGAGATGATATTGGTATATGAGTTCATGTCAAATGGACCTCTTAGGGACCATTTGTATGGGAAGGACTTGCCCTTCGTCCCATGGAAGCAAAGGCTGGAGATATGCATTGGGGCAGCTCGTGGGCTTCATTACCTCCACACTGGCTCCGCCCAGGGCATCATTCACCGTGATGTTAAGACCACTAACATTTTGCTTGATGATAACTTTGTGGCCAAGATGGCTGATTTTGGGCTTTCAAAAGATGGTTCCACAGTGGAAGGGCAGGCACACGTGAGCACTGCGGTTAAAGGAAGCTTTGGGTATTTGGATCCTGAGTACTTCAGGAAACAACAGCTGACCGATAAGTCGGACGTGTACTCATTTGGGGTGGTGCTTCTCGAAGTACTTTGTGCTAGGCCTGCCATTAACCCTGCATTGTCAAGGGAACAAGTGAACTTGGCAGAATGGGCAATGCAGTGGAAGCGAAAAGGGCTGCTGGACAAAATCATTGATCCTACATTGGTCGGTAATATCAACCACGAGTCCATGAAAAAGTTAGCAGAAGCTGCTGAGAAGTGTTTGGCAGAATATGGTGTCGATAGGCCAACAATGGGAGACGTGTTATGGAACTTAGAGTATGCTTTGCAGCTTCAGGAGGCATCTTTACAGGGAAAGACTGAAGACGAAGACATGGCATTTGCAGCCGCTGCTTCACCTGCTACAGTCTCCCCCGCGCCTGCGCCTGCTCCTGCTGCTGCTTCTAGCCCGGACAACAGGCCCATTTCCTCGCTTGAACAGAGTAGGAATCCTGCTGAAGTTCAGGTCATTGATGAGCATTCTGGAAGTGCAATGTTTGCCCAATTTGCAGCACTCAATGGCCGGTAAACACCGAGTTTAACCGAGTAATGATTCCACAAAATTCTTTGCTGGTACAAATATATCATTCCATATAAAGGTTTGGTTCTGGTGGGAAACTATCCCAAAAAGAAAAACAAAAAATTTACTTAATGATATCAGAATTTCTCGTTTCAAAACACACTATGGTGCAACTGTTTGTACAAGTATTGTTGATGTGCTTGTAAGGAGGATGAATGCAAAAGGTCTATCACTTGTCAATTCTATATAGTACCAGTTTTCCTGTCAATTGGTATTTGCCCAAGGAGACGGTGCTTGTGATGCTGAAAGTTTACAATCAATAAACATTATTTCAACTTAAAAAAAATAATAATAATAAGAAAAACAAAATAAAAGGCAGTGAAAGAGAAAACCATTCTAATAAACATAATTATATACTCCCTCCAATTTCAAAATTTTGCAAATATTAAACATATACTTTCTACGTTCCAAATTATAAGATAAATATTAACTTTAGAAAAGTTAATTTGAGACATTTTTAAATTCAATTAGTACTACTATTATGAACTACATAAAAAGTACTACTAGTTATAAGATTTATTATTTTAAAAATTTTAATAAATCGTGTCAATTTTGAGTTTAAAAATATTTTAAATTAATTTTTTAAAAGTCAATAGTGATCTCATAATTTAAAAAGAATATAATATTTTTCTTCTATATCTTTTTATAAAATTAGTGATGGTTAATTTAGTACTAGTGGCATGGGGCTCTTTTGTGGGACGAAGAGAATACAGCCACACTCTCCTAAACTCAAACTAGTCATTTCTTCATACCTAAAAAAATGGAATTATATTTTTTTATTAAATTTTAAAATTAAGACATTCAAATATAATGATAAATGAAAGAAAGAGGAATGAAACATATGATTTATAACCATCCTCTACTCAAGTTAACTTAAAAAAATGTCTAGGGCACTCAAGATCAAAACTTGCAGCTCTCCATGACCCGAAAAGAGTAAATAACATAAATAAGGAGAAGCGAGAACCACTTAAATGGAGGAATCATTCGATTAATTAACTCAAAACAGAGCTAAATTTCCTTTTATACTATTGAACGACTAAGCCTCAAACGTTTTATTAAAATATCTTTATTATGATCAAATGCTCAACTACTGACCTTTTCCATCATTATGCATTTTCTATTGATAATTTACCGGCCCATAAAAATATGAAATTAAAATACCATTATTATAGTGTAATTTATATTCTGTTTTTGATAAGGAGTTGAAAGGGGGAGTGTTACATCTTAGTTATGCCGTTCTTAACCGTCGTTATAGGTTTATAACAATAATTTTTATGTGTAAAAATCAAAAAAAAATGCTGTGGAAATAAATCAAAATATTTGATTTTCCGGACTAAGTAGAAGATTATGAACTTGTAGGATGGAAAGGAAACACCATAACATAATTGAGAGAATTTATTTGCTAATTACTGCGAAAAGCAAAAGAAAGGAAAAACCATGTCCCCAACTTTATTTTAAATTAAATTCAATAAAAACAATTACATGCCAAGAGTATCATCTTCACATAAATATTAAATTTTATGTGCCGAGAATTTAGATACCATGACAAAGGATGGTCACAATTAAATATGATGCCCTCCACTATCCAAAAGTGGGGGAGCCAAAGAGAGAGGTTATGACCCTTATTGAAGCATTTTTAGAGTAGACAAGAGGACAAGGATAAGAAAATTGCCCTTCATATATATTATTCATCCAGATCCACAAAAATACCAAAACTGTGTGATGCTAAAACATAAAGCAGCTTATTTCCAGACCCCAAAACATGCTTACTTTTCTCCTATCCATGACATATGAGCTCTTTATTATCCCTACAACTCAATAAATCCCCCACGCCATTTGCTCACAAATTTTATACACCACACCCAAAAAAGCTCTCTGTCTCATCTTCTTCATCATGGCAAATATGGAAAAAGGAACCAAAAAAGCAATGACTTTCGACATGGATGCACTAAGGATTAATCTTCCACAAAAGTAAGAATTCTTGATTATCTATAATTTATCGTCAGTAATTTGACATCGATGCATGTATTTCGTTATTCAGCAGGAGAGGCTTGTCAAGATTCTACTTGGGAAAATCAAGATCATTTACTAATATGACACAAGTTCATTGCCTGGAAGATCTCAAGAAACAAGAACGCTCAGATGTTAAAAAGAGGAAGAAGTATTCGGATAGGCAAGTCCCTCCATTGGCATGTCGCAGCACACCTGGCTGTGATCAACATGCTGCACCTATTATTGGAGTGTAGAAACAGAGCATAGCACGACAAGCAGGGAATCTATAATTCATTTGCAGCTACATTCTTCAGCTTTTGTGTATATGATACTAGTTTCAGCAAGCAGGTAACATAGCAATCAAAGTTTTCCATGTTTTTTATGATTTCAACCAAGAATAATAATGCCATCTTTTGTGCGCACATAACAGAAACGATCAAGTTCTGAATGTATAACCAAAATTTAACTAGTACCAACTCCTAAAGCAAGAATATAGAACTACAAATGCACGATGCACTTATAAGCGTTAACTGTGGCAAGAAAACTGGGAAACCAAGTCGCACAAAAATAAATAAATTAATTAAATATAAATCTGGCAGGTTGCCAACTTACATGCTAACATCATATATCACACGTACTGGTAGATTTCCCGATCATTCCAATGAAAATGAACAAGTAATTCAGATCAGCACCAGAAATGTTCGAGATGAAAAAGCACAAGCAGAATCATTAATTCCAATTTGTCTTACAGCAGTTCCTAACAAAGTATTTGTTAGTTAACTTCAATGTTCACCCACCAACTCGATTAACGTAGGCTAGTATAGACGCAAACTGTTGCTAACCTTCAAATGACAGAAGTTAAACGACAAAGCAGATACATTATCTAGCTCGAGGGATAACTTGATTTTAACCTAATAATATTCACTTCTTCAGTTAATAGAACATCCAAAGAATCTTGTTTTCTCTAAAATGATACAAAATTAAGATGTGATATGCCATCAAAGCTTAGCAATAACTATTGAAACCTCTTCTTCTTCCCATTGTCTGTATCTGAATTTCCATCAAGCACAACAAGATCGCAATCATCAACAAGTTCTACAGCTTTTTTTCTTTGCTCTTTTCCTCAGAAGTGATACACGAGATATCGAAACCGGCAGCATTAGAAATGTCAGATATCTTTCTTTTCTTCCCAGATGAAAGAGACTTGCTTCCTCCTGGAACAATTTCTAACTCATCATCCTCTTCAGCCTCCATCAAAACTGCTTGACTGGAAGTGCCAACTCTATTCTGTTCAGAAGTATCTTTATTGTTCTCTAGAGTAGGAGCTTGAGTCCATCCAGAGAGAATCATCCCATCAGGTTCTTTCTCCTCATCAAATTCCTCCCTGTGAAAATTGTAACTTTAATACTAAATAGTTCTGTTAAGACCACACCCCAAAAGGGAAAGGGGGGGGGGGGGGGGGGGGGGGAATGATATTATAACCCACCACTATCATTAAAGATATATAAAGAAATTTATATCTAAACTTTCCTTGTATTCTAGAGATGGATGCTTTGCTAAGCTCCCATTATTCTGGACCAGAGGGGCCTTTTTTTTCTGCACATATAAGGATAGACCCCAAGAAAACAGAAATCTATTTGGTTCTGTTGTTGATGTGTATTATACAATGGACTTTGAAATTTACATCCAATGTTTATTCAAATATAACTCCTTGTGCGGCTGCGCTCCAAATTAACCAAAAAAAATTATCTTAGTACTTTTGTTTTCAATATAATTAACCAAAAAAAATTATCTTAGTACTTTTGTTTTCAATATAGAGTAAGCCCCTAACTGTCTTCACTCTTCATAATAAAAGATTTTTGTTAATTTAAAACATGTAGAGAGTTGGAACTTTCCTAACTTGTGATGCAGTATGCATATCCTCCACCCCCCTCATTTCCCGCACTAGAATGCAGCCGCGAAAGGAGGGAGCAGAGTTTTGGAGGATTATGAAAACTTGGGTAGTGCAAAAACTTAGAATTAACGATTAAGAGAACCTGTGTTTAATATTGATGTTGCACATTAGCTCTTGTTGAAGGTCCTCGACTGTGAGAATTGTACCACCAGTAATAGGAGAAGAAGCTCCAATAGAAACAAGGGTAAAATAGAAGCAGTGGCTAGTCATCTACAAATGCTGAGAACTATAATTTGTAAAATTAAGGACACGACTCAAAGAAAAGCACATACACCTTGTCAAGATAACTTCGTCAAGGTCATCACCGACCTCATGAAGAAGGGCAGCCCCATGCATAATCAATGGCAAACTCATGCCAAGCTTAGGTATAACAATCTTTTCAACAATCTCTGTACTTTGAATGCTTTGTATTAATCTCAAGTAATAGAGGTGTCTGCATTCAAATACAATCCACCAGATCATAAAAAGGTTGCTGACCAAGATAAGTGTGAAATTTCACAAAGAAAAGGAAAGTACGATAACAACTAGCTAACCTCAGAACAAATGTAGCAGTTCTTGTTAGGCTCAAAAGGTTCCACTGGCATAAGAAGCCTCTTTTTTTATGGATGTTCAAGGCTCATCCTATACAGATTTTCTTTTTGTAAGTATCATCTTATACAAATATTAAAATCATATCAACAGCTAACCCAGATAGCAAAATAATTTTTCTTGACTTTATGTCGTTTTACTAAGAAGCAACTAGCAATACTCATTTACCTTTTAAGACAGCAGTCAATCCATTTACATGGCTTCTTGAAATTTAAAAGCTTTATAATCTCACTAGTATATCCTAAACTTTAAGAACACTAATGACTAATTAAGAGTTAGACAGTGGCTCATAAAAAAGAATAGCTTAGGGGATCTAAAGGATCAGCAAAAATAGTTCATGACCTAGCTAAATGGGCTTATTTTCTTATTTAGAAATAGATAGGCTACCTCAACATGCAGTTCAATCATATTTTCTTTTCCTTTTTGCATTTTTTTATATACACAGACATCAGTATATTATGGAACAATAGCAGCATACGGAAAAAGCATCTCAAGGAAAAAAGATGAATTTCTGTACAAATCCTTCAGTAGTGAAAATTATTATTGTAGCATCTTGACATTATTTCACTGTCTTCAGGAGTAACCCAGCAAAGTACATACTGAAAACAAGAGATTTTAAATTGCAAAAAAAAAAAAAAACAAAAAAAAACAAAGCAATGCATTAGGTTTGAAGATTATAACCACCTATAGTTGCTTGTGTCATTTCGCAGCACCTTAATTGCCTCGATGACAATCAACCCGGCAATGATAGCATTTGTTGTAGCAACAGCATGCAAAATATTACCGGCAATCCCCTTAGCTTCAAAATGGCTGTGCAAAGGAATCCCAAAGGAAGCAGCCCAAATATTTGCAGCGGCAGTAACAAATTCTACAGCTAACTGATCATCTTTATCAAAACTTAAGTTCCCAATTTCCTGCAGGGGAGAAAGATAGAGAGACGTTAGTCTTGGCTGGAATCATAAAAATTCTCTGTATTGTTTAAAAAATAGGGTCCGCAAAAAACAAGAGATCGACCCTGACCTTTTCTCTTCTCGAAAATAATAACTTTAGTGTCTCAAGAAAGATTCTTGAATTTTCAACAAGGCACCATATTTCCTGTGGATTGTTCAGAACTAGAGATACCATCGCAGACACTGATAACAGATCCTCCGCCACTAATCTTTTCTCCGCATTTCCATTCTGATGAATCAGTTCAGCTGGCAGGAAATCTCGAATGTAAATAGGCATTGGCCTGCTACGGTGTCTCCATGTCTCCTCATTAGACAAAGCTATTTCAATGTTATAACCAAAAACATGATCATATATACTCTCCTCCCATATTGGTCAATGTCTTCATCCTTTTCATGTACAAAAACATCTTCAGAAGAGCAATCAGCATCACTAGAACGCACATTAACATCATTTTCCTGATTCTTGTCCCCCAAGAGCTTTGTAAGAAGCAGATCCTTAAACCATACAATACAGTGAATGAACTGCAACATTGACAAAATGATGTCACCGCATACAATTGACTAGGAAAATTAAATAACCAAGAAATGGATAAACAAATTGTAGTCAAGTTCTTCGACTAGAGGTCATTCCTTTCAGGTATTATTATAGATTCCATCATCCATCATAAAAGTGATTTATGATATCAAAAATTGCATAACTTTATGCTATCCTGTACATTACAATAAAACCGAGATTGTACTCTTTGCAATATAAATCAAAAAAAAAAAATCCATCTTGGATTCTTGAGTTAATTCAGCCAACATGAGCTGTAAATAGCTTTTATGTCAATTCTCCGTGATCTGCAAAAAAAGGAAACGACAAAGGCAGCCCAATATACAAACTAGCTGGTGGTATTAGATTCAGGATAACACATAAATCCCAACACAAATTGCAGAGAAATAAATTTTTCCACTTCATAAGATAAAGTGAGACGGTAAACCAAGGTGAATACCTTTGATGGAGTACTTGTAATAGTACACACAGGATAAGTTTTTGGAGCTGGTTTTGGCTGGCATTCGTAACATTCTGTTTTACCCTTGACATGCACAGTGACCTGCTTGCAGTAAAATGAGAAGAGATAGAGAGATGAAAAGGAGGGGAAGGGAAAAGATAAACAAATTTAATCAGATAACCAATATAGAAAACTCAAGCCACATGTAAATACATTAAAATAATTGACTAGTGACTTGCTTCAGAAAACTGGAACAGAGAGGTGAAAAGAAGTCAAAGATCAACAGAAACATCTCTGCTAGTTCACACCGTATGATAGAAGTCAAGTGGATCTATCCAATGCTTATAGAAACTTTTACTCAGAAACTAATCTCCCTTTTTCTTGATAGCTAAACAGCTGTAGTCTCCTTAGTAGGCCATTCCCCAGCATCATCACCCCAACATTTATATGTTTAGTCCACAAAAATTATGTAATATGTTGTATGCCTGTTCTTTTTTAAATTTCCTTTCAATCTCAGTTTGGATACCCCAAGTCAAAAATTCCAAGCCCAGTCCTGTTTGTCATAGCTAAGTTCTTCAAAAAATCACGGCCGAACTATACAAAGTGATAAATGGCATATCATACAATAGTTAAGGTAATCGGCAACAATATTCACAAGATATAGCAACTAAAACTAATGACTGGTTACACATCCCTAAAAAATTGTCAGAACTATATAGGATACAATTAAGATAAATATAATAAGCAACACAAAGTTAAAATACCATGGCATGAAGCTGTTTAGCAGGTCAAAATACCAAACTAAAAAGCATGTTTTCAAATCTCGTCTTTTATGAATTTCTCAAAAAAATTAGATATGTATCATATGTTCCATACACCATACTGCAGGAAAATGAGTATGTAAAAAAGATGTAGAACATCTTGTATGACATCAAACCAAAAGTAGACCTGATTGATAATCAATTATTAGTGAATTACAAAGAATGAAATAAAGTTTAAGTTTACCTGTACCAAGAAACCAGTTGTCCCACTTTCAACCAAAGGAACATCGGCAGCTAAGCAGAGGCGATTAACATGCCTCCTAGCATCCAAATTGTCAAGTCCATTTTAATACAACGTGAAATTGATTGAAAAAAATCCACATTGAAGTCGGGATGTTTAACATTTGCACGGTACAGAGTAATGCTAATGCGACTATGCGAGGCCTAAATTTCAACACAGCATCACGAGCAACCTGATTGAGTAAGTTAACAAAATAAATCAGAAAGGAATACTTCCTTTGCTATCACAATAACAAGTACATGGAAATAATTCACTCACTTTAGCCTTAGATTGCCCAACATGTGATTGTCGAAACAAGAATTGTCTATTAAGTTTGCTCACTTCTATTGTGTCCATGTCAATCTGTAAACATAAAAGAGAGAAATAACAATGTAACTTCGCATCCAATTCTAATACATGAACCTTATCAACTTACACAAGAAGATATAATTGTAACAAATATGTGAGCGTTAAAACTTTTAAATGTCAAAAGTCAACATCTAAAACCCTTCAATATCAACATCGTTTTCACTCGCATCAAACCTAGTAATGAGTCATGCTTGGGAATGTAACCGAGGTCCTAGGATAATAATGTTATGGTATATATATCTCTCTGGCAAAAAGATGTAGTATTAATAAATTAGATAAAAAAAAATAGTTAGTTGACGTGGTCATGAACCAGCAGAAGGTATTTACCTAGTCCCATTTCCACATACCTCCACATAACAACTCTCCCATACATGCAAATCCAGTGCCATCTCTAATTCAACCAAAGTAGGGCCCACCATAACGATGGACTTCTAGTTTCGGCCATAATCCGACAAGTTCCATCATGTTAGAAATTTAAGATCGAAATATAGCACAAGCACACAGAAATTAGATGAATAACGGAAAATAAGAACACATGATATACGCAGGTTCACCAATTTGGCTAGTCTTGCTTGTTTGATATATTCATTAGATGTCTCACACACTATACAATAATCCACATACTAAACAATGTTTTATAATAACTAGAAAACCCTAACTGTTATAACATGGGCTCAAACCCCCACATTAATAAAACTCAAGACTCCCGATTATTTTATCGTAGTGGTCATTAGTCAAACTGTAAATGAGCCAATCCCAACACATTAATTATAAAGGACTTTGTAAATATATATATGAGAATGATCCATAGCCAAAGAGGGATGAAAGTCATTTTTCATTCAACTCAATCTTATCCGTCCGTTGCAATATCCAATGACTTAAATAAGAGCATACCGTAGAATAATTTGTAGCAGATTCGCACAATTGTAATATTGTATATGGCGCACAAAAAAATTCTCCATAATACCTCTCAGATGCAAAAAAAAAAAGAAGTAATAATAAATAAAATTAAAAGCATAGGAGAACTATTTTGTGGTATCCCTAAATTTTATTTTATTTTTACATATCGCATAACTGTTGTGCGATATGTTAAATAAAAAAAATAAATTGGGATACTGCACAACAGTTCTGTGGTACCCCAAATTTTATTTTATTATTTACATACTACAGAATAGTTATGCTGTACCTTTTAATTTTTTTGTGTTTAAAAGGGGATACACCCATTCTCCTTATGGCTGTCATTGGAAGAGTTGTGGTCAGTTAGGACCATGGTTATGAAAATCGGACCAGACCGCCGGTCCGTCCGAAAAAAACCGGAATCGGTCAGTCCTCCGGTCCGGTTTAAGCCAAAAAACCGGATTTTGGTCAAAAACCGATGACCCGGCGGTCGGACCGGTTGACCTAGTGACTATGTCACCGGTTTTACCAGTTCCCTGCCTATGTTTTTTTTTTTTTTTAAATTTAAGCATTTGAACTTGATTAAATGTATCATTGATTTTGTTTTGAGTTATGATCATGATTTAATATATTTCTTTTCATATAGATTTAGTATTTATTTGAATTGTATTAAGTAAATATTGTACAAATAGATTTAATTATTTTACCGAATTTGATTGAATGTATCCTAGAGATGTTTATGTTCATTTGTATTTGATTTTATCACTCTTGAGTCTTGAATTTTAAGTTATGATCATAATTTAATATCTTTTTTTATAGATAAATTTAGTATTTTTTTGAATTGTATGAAGTAAATATTGTACAAATAGGTTTAATTTTTTTTTTATAGATAAATTGATTAATTTTACATATTTACTAAATATTATATATAATATATAATAATAATTAATATATTTAATTATTTATTATTTATTATTTATTATATATTAATGACGTCACCGGTTCAATAACGGTCCGACTACTGGTTGGACCAGTGACCCGTCCACCCGATAGCTTTTTCGATTCGATGACCGGTCTGGGTCTGAGAACACTGGTTAGGACTCCGGATTTTTCTAATATCCATGATAGGAAAACAATTATTTAGACTTGTAAGAATGAATCTATCTAATTATTATCACCTTTTATCTCAATTTGATTTGTCATTTTGATTTCAAGAAGTTCAGGCCGAATGAAGTTCAAAGGGTAAAGATAAGCTTGACTTGCGTATTTGCATTCATGGCAATTGGATTGCCATTGATCGTCTTTAAGACAGGAATGATAGGATGGATCAACTTTGGGTTAATGCCATGATTGGATTATCACTTTTGGGTGACCTTTTCACCTTTTGTGATTTTGGACGCAATTAGATTGGTTCATTTATGAAAAAATAAAACATGTAGTTTGTTTTGCATTATATCCCTTTTCAACACTAGTATTTTTGGGTACCGCATTACAATTATGCGACATCCAAATTGGATACCGCATAACAGTTATGCGGCACCCAAAAATTAGTGGTACCGCAGAACAATTCAACGGTACCTAATTTTATTTTATTTTTTTATATACTGCAAAACAGTTATGCAATATGTAAAAAAATAAAAAATAAAATTAGGGGTACCGCATAACAGTTCTGCGATACTCATAAATTTTTTAATTTTTTTTCATCTTAGGGGTTTTGTGGACAACTTTTTTATGGGTCATATACTGCATAACAATTGTGCAGTAGGGCTACACATTGTTCTGCGGTATGCTCCTATCTAAGCCGTTGGATATTCTAACCGACTGATAAGATTGTGTTGAATGAAAAATGACTCTCATCCCGTTTAACAATATATATCAGGGTCCCAATTTCCAACAAGTAGGGACCCAAAAAAAAGTTTAAAAAAATAAACACTACAGAGTAAAAACAAGCCTCAACAACTGAAACTAATCAAACACGCAATAACTGAATATTCACAACACACAATGATTAAAAATTTAAACAAATAAGGGAATTCACTGTGTGAATGTCTTGAAAACCAGATAGAGCCAGAGTTTTGAGAAGCTCACAGCCAATACCTCCAGCACCAACCATGAGCACTTTTTTGCCCTAAATGGCACAAATAAGTTCAATTTCTACCTCACTTAATGAATAAAACAAGTAAAAGCAGAAAAATTATACCTTTATAGCAGTTGGTCGGTAGCCATTGAATAGATATAAATGGCGATGATAAATCAAAAGAAATCTGTATGTGTATATCATATATATGTATAATATGGATAGAAAGAGATGAAGGGTTTTGTTTTGTGAGGAATACAAAGCATCTTGGGGAAAATAACGGCGAATCTTGAGGGTATTTGGCCAATTGTTTCGAGGGAGGAAAGGGCGCCAAAAAGAAAAAAATATCTCTCCACTCCAGAACCAAAAAGGGACGGAAAAGGCAATTGAGTAAGGCAGTGTTTGGGAGTGAGGTTTTTGTGAGACTTTACCTTCTTTTCTTTATCTTTTGACCTTTTTCCTTTTTCCTTTTTCTATTTTTCTTTTTTTGGTTATGGTTCAATTTGGTGGCTTCATTAAAAGAAGTTAATTTACACCCTAAATTTAAAACCTTTTTTCGGGTGGGTATTTCATATTTTAAAACTTTTTTTTAAGTCCTAAAGCAACAAAAAAACTTTAAAAGTACCTAGTTTGAAGGGTAAATTGTAAGACCCCGAATTTTATGAAATACAAAATTTAATTTTTCTTCATATATATATTTTTTTTGAAACAGTAAGTGGTTAAATCGATAAAGTTAAAAGTTAAGGATGTTATGTGCAAATTTTATTTTGTCGGACAATATTCGCTTTGTCGGGGAATATTCGTTTGGTCGGGGAATATTCGTTTGGTCCGACGGCGCCGAAATAACAAATTATTGGTGGACCCCACAACGGAATATTTGTCGGATATAGAAAACGACAGAAATAACCTTTTTAAATAAAAATAGTCAACGGAACTGTTAAAATACCGGTGATAAAAGAATAGTAGCATACGGTAGTTATTGGTATTTTCTGTAGCACTCGGTACTCTACAGTAACACACGGTATTACATAGTGTCTCATATTATTGGTCTGATAATTGACACCGTAACTGTTACGCATCATTTCATCGATAATTGTCACTGCATAATATTTTATATTATCAATTCAATAATTGTTGTTACACAGTATTTTGCATTATTGATTTAATAATTGTCATTACACTGTATTTTACATCATTGAGTCAATAATTGTTGCTGCACTGTTTTTAAAATTATTGAACCTAATAATTGTCACAGTAACATATGCATAGTAATTCACATTATTGAATCAATAATTGTCATGACACAGTAACGTATTTTTCTTTTACATACTTTCTGCATTATTGTTATCTCTATTACGGTGTTATTTAAACAGTTATATTTCATTAATTAATTGACTTGATATCTAAGAGCTAACTATACTGTATTTATAACAATTAGTCATAATAATTGAATTGATAAAGTTATTTGTTTATAATATAAAGTTAGGTGATATGAAATGAATGGTGTAGATTAAAGTATGAATTATTGTTGAATAAATAAAGTTATTTGTTTATAATATAAAGTTAGGTGATATGAAATGAATGGTGTAGATTAAAGTGTGAATTATTATTGAATAATTGAATTAATTTGTTTATAATATAAAGTTAGGTGATATGAAATGAATGGTGTAGATTAAAGATAATATAAAATTTGAAATGGATGGTGTAGATTAAAAGATGATTTTTTTAAATGAATGGTTTAGATTAAAGGAATGATAAGATTTTTGGCTATAAATAGAAGCCTTAACTTAAGGATTTTTCATAAACTTCCTTACTTGTTCTTTCTTTCTCTCTCTAAATACTTCTTGTGAAAGTTCTCTCTAAGTGTGCTTAAGTCATCTTGAGTATTTGTGAAGATCTATAAGTAT